>WOFM01000296.1:2329726-2748861 GCA_011428145.1 Ericerus pela | reverse complement strand
TTTCAATTAAGTCCATTTGCAAAAATAAATTTTTATGCTGAAATGACAAATTTTATATTTTTAGGCGATGATCAATTCCGCAAAGTAAAATTAAGAGACATTTGTAAAAAAAAAGTAGTATTGTATTATGACTAAGATTAATGATATAGTAAATTTAAATAGTAAACTTTCAGAAACAAAATTTAACGAAGCATGAGCTTCGGGCTTTCTTTCGCTCGGGGACCTTTGTTCCGTCCCATTTTTGCAGATGATTCAGTTCGTCTACAAAAATGTGTCGAACAAATTATAGACAACTATTATTCCTAATTCTCGGAATAATAGCTGTCTATATTTTACCTAGCTTCCCACAGGCGAACACCACCAGATATGCTGACAAATAAGTGTCATCATATTTAGCGGATGTTCCATGTCACGCCACCTTTTTGGTCGGCCATCTTTCGATTGAAACAAAGAAAACAAAAGTAATGTCATTGGTCATTACTGAACTAGCAGTCAAACAGAAATGTTAAGGTCCATACTCGATGTTATGGATATCAGGTCTCACTATTATTAAGTATTGGTAATAAGTTAAAGTTTAAATGTGTTTGTAATAAATTGAAGTTCGAATTTAATAAAAGATAAATATTTGTATTTTATCTTATTTGTTGAAGTAATTTAAAAGTATTGAATTACTCTCGCAACATTTTGGTTTATAAAAAATTTTTATTCTATTTTTGTTTTTTGAGGTTGGTCAAATTTTTGGGTGAAAAAATTTTTTTCAATAATTTTTTGACTCGGCGGCAATATTACTCTAAAACTAACAGTTTTTTATTTAGAGATAACGCCAAAACTACTGCATCGATTTTATAATAAATTTAATGGAATTACCATGAGATCATCTTCTATAATTTAAAAGAAAGTTCATAAAAATTAGTGCCTAGGTTGAGAAAAAATGCTGGAATAAATATAAAAAAATATAAAAAACATATATGCAAATCGAATTGGTGTCCCTCTTTTTTTTAAAGTCGGTTAAAAAACTGTAGCGTAGCTGAAATACATCGCTAGAAAACCAACTTTTCCAGTTTTCATCTACAATTAGAAAAACAAAAATACCCAAAACTTAAATTAATGCAATTCAGAAAAGACGCTGGGAACCTGTTGTGCTGAAAACTAAAAAAAGATTGGACTGAAATTTTCACGATACATTGTTACTATATTATGCAAGTTTTATAAAAGTTTGATGCCTATTTGAACAGTAGTTTTTGAGAAAACCTGAAAATATAAAATTACTGGAGAAAATCTAGTGTTCTTTATTTCGAATAAACTACGACAGCGATAAAACTGAAATTGTTACGAAAGGAAGTCCTTATATAGGACGAGGTCTGATAGGAGCTTGTTGCTTATTGGTTCAGTAGTTTTTGAGAGACCTGGAGAACAACAAATTCCTGGAAAAGTGATTGTTTCAAGATTTTGAGAAAAAAGGGATCCGACTGAAATTTTCACGATATATGGTTCTTATGTTAAGTGTGATTCTAATATAGGTGTGCCTATTAGTTCAGTAGTTTTTGAGAAAACTGGAAACGTAAAAGTTGCTGGAAAAGTGATTTTATAGGTAGTTTGAAGAAACTACGGAAGGTATAGACCTGAAGTTTTCACAAAATGTAGTTTTCATGAAGGACCAGGTCTGGTATGAGTTTGTTGCCCATTGAGTCGGTAGTTTTCACGAATAAAGTAAAACCAAAAAAATTGATGAAGTAAACTTTTCCGTATTCACGGCGCACGGGGTTATTTTTACTTATTTTACTTGAAACTGTAACAACAAAATTTTGATAATATTATGTTTGTTAAATATCGATAACTATCGATAGTTTTTTAAATTTTCTCGTGCACCTGTAATACAGGATTATTTTTTGAATAATTGGCTGACTGCGTTTTCTAGCGAAATATTGCTGCGTTTAGAGTTTTTTTTTCCTCATTTGGGTTTAAACTTTAAATTTTTAAAGAATTTCCTTAGAACTAAGGACACGTTTTCATTTTTTGGTTTCTATTTCTCTCGTCCCACGAGAAAAAAATTTATTCAAGGAAAACACATGAAATGTCTGACATTTTAGTAAACTGATTATGTAGGTTACTCGTATACCCGAATGCGATATGTTCCTACTCCCTAATATTAATGGCTGCGTTGCTCCTCTTTCTCCCCTCCGTGAATCTAAACTTGCTTTACAAGACGGATCCGAGATAATTTAGTCGTTTCAATTTTCAATGTAGAATCGAACTGGAGTAAGTGTAGGCTGGCTGAGCAGACGATGACGACGTTGACGACGACGACGACAACCGTTTCCATTAAGTCCATTAGCGAATGAACCATTATCGAGATTACCCTGCAGTAATCTTGAAAGCAGAATGTCGATTGATGTTCGTCAAAAATCTATCTATTCGCGTCAGCGTCACGTAAAAGTTGTTTCTAATTTTATTTAACGTATGATAATTCGAACGTACGCTGGGGAGAATTATGTTACAAAAAGTTCATCTGAATCTCATAAGACGTGATAATACTAGAGGCTATAGAAGTCTAAAAAATAGTTAATTATTTATTGAAGGTTTTTTTAGTTTTCCTTCGCAACAGCCCAGTAAAAGAATTTTTCATTTAACGTAATTAGCTTGAGAAAATTACGGTGAAAAACCACGTTGAAAATGAAATAATTTATAGTGTAGGTGGTATGGTTGTGAAATGTTCGGAATCTATCCCTGAATACGTGGTAAAAAGCCATAATCATTATCTCTCGAGCGTTTTCCTAAGAAACTGAAAATACGTGATTGTTTTCTATTTTTTTCATATTACTAGAAAATGAGAGGTTTTACGAGAAAAATGCTTACCAAAATTTACTTCAGCGCCATAGATGAGATGCTGGAAGCTTATGAATGTTGGTTATGTTGATTATGTTGGTTATGTTGGTTATGTTGGTTATGTTGGTTATGTTGGTTATGTTGGTTATGTTGGTTATGTTGGTTATGTTGGTTATGTTAGCTGTACATGAAATTTCGAAAAGCTGTAATTTGAAAACTAATGGGCGGCTTTGACCCACTTGATCGAGATGTAGACCAAGAGTATATACACGATAAATTTTGTTTCGATCTATAAAGGACAATCCCCTCCAGTTGGCAGTTTGTTGAAAAATTTTGTTATATCCCACATATTGTAACGGTATATATTTACTCATTAACATTCATATTCATATATCGTCACACCAATTAACTGGCATCCTCCCTGTGGAATATATAACGATCAATCTAGTAAACAGAATGCAAATGCCACTCGGGAATGTTATTGAATGAGCCTACATAGCTCTCTCACTCGTACATACACTTGTCATTCGTGCCATACTTACTAACAATTTTAATAGTCTACCAAATTTGCTGACACATTATTTATCATATTGTAGATGTATATAGTACCTTCCAGAATCATCTCAAACCATCAAGAAGAACTATTTAGTTTGAACCGCATAATTAAGAGTAGGATAATCAATCATCTCATTGGTTAATTCTGACATCGTCCTACCATGATTATATCACACCACTTTCATGTCATCTTATGTATTCATCTGCTCACAAATTCAATGTTGATCTAATTATTGTAAAAGAAGTGTGAAATCACTTCTTAAATAACCATCACTAAGGTTACTACTTCAGTTCCCTAGTCTCTTGTAACCAATAATTGTTGAGAGGCTTAATAGGGGAATCTGCAATCGTTAGTATAATCTGTACTTGTTACAAGTGTTTGTTATTTGAAGTCAATAAATGTCGATTGGAACTTAAACCTGATTTACACTTGGTTAGTTTTCATGCTACTAGCCAGCTACCTGGGATACTGTTCTGTTAACAGTTGAAGTTATTTGTCGTTTTAAACCTTTAAAGTCAACTTCAACTTGGCAGATTATCATGTGAAATTCTAATGAGATTATTGGAAGAATATCCATCTAGCTAAAGTTACCTAACTTAAATGGCTAAAAACACAAACTAACTTTATCTGTTAAGCCGGTCCCACACGATACGCGTATTTGGCGAATGTTATTTGGCAAATATTTGGCCCAAACATTTGCCTCGCTGCTTTGCAGCTCCTACACTACACCATGAATATACAAACTTATTCACGTGCGTCATGTAGGAGCCATCTGCAAGCATTCAATACGTACAAATATTCGTCATCCCTTTGACTCGAGAATTATTTACCAACAACTGCCGGAACCTAGACAAATGTTCACCAAATGTTCGGCAATGCCAAAAATTTTCATTGGCATTTCTCCCACCAATGCACGAATGCAGACGAATGCCAAATGTTTGCTAAATACGCGCATCGTGTGGGACAGGCTTTAACAGAATTGTATCCCAAAAAGCTCGCTAATAGCTACAAAACTAGCCAGATGTAAATCAGGTTTTAGTTAAATTGTTTTAAGTTTTGTCAATCAGTTATAGCCTGAGTCGCCATCACACATACCAATGAGTGCTACAAAGCTGCAAAAATAATATAATTAATTTTTGCGGACTTCCAGCACCTTACTTATGGCAGTGAGGTAAATTTTGATAAGGACTTCTAATGTAGGAAATTTTATGAAAAATATTTTTTTACTAATTTACTTTTCTCGTTAAACTTTTTATTTTCGAGTAAAATTAAAAAACCAGAGAACAGTCAAGTATGTTTCGTCTTTTGGGGGACGTTTTAAAGGTAGGGGTGAGGGATTATTTCCACGGACACAGGAAAGAGTCTTGAATATTTTCCAGCGATAAAACCGTTGCTGGAAATTATTTCATTTTCAAATCCGTAATTCTGCTGGGCTGTAATAGGGAGAGATGAGACAGAAAAATTAATTTTCCCTAATATTCAGATATTTTAGCCAAATAATGACTGTTTATTTGAAAAAATTTCGCCAGAGATAATTTTTTTTCTATCATGGTTGGGTGTAAGTCATTTAGTAAGAAAAATACCTAACATATTATGAAAGTCTCGCTGTCAACTTACAAGTCGCCAGTGTACTCCACTTTCCTAGGAAAAAGCAATCCAAATTGAGGTATAATTTAGTTAGTGCGGTGACGCCTGCGTTATTCTTTTAAAAATAAAATTAATTTCGTCCCACAAATATTCGGAGTCGTTGACATCAAAAATGTTTTCATCCAATTCGTGCACGTTTTCTAATTTTTTCCTTGTACGTCTAACACTAAGAAAATGCTAGTTATCTCAAAATTACTTAATCATCCTTAGAAGGCATGTCAAACCCAAAATTATTGTTCTTTACTGGTCCAGTACGTACTATACGGTAAAAGCTTCTGATCAATTCTTAACTACGAAATTTATGAGAGATATTCACGATGATTTATTATAAAATGCTATCAATTTTTATGCGGATTAGCCGGACGATACTTCCGGTATATCCATTTTAATTTCGATTTTGGGATCCAAAAAATTTTAATTGCTAGTCATTCAAGCCTACGAAATTTAGTCCAACCATTATTTATGATCCACCTATATTGTATAGGCTACTAATTTGTTGCCACTTTTGGTTGAAATTGGCTGGTTTATGAAAACCTTATTTTCTAGTATAGGGGTTACTGCACTTGCTTTGTTTTGTTTTTGCCACAAATTATGTGCTAAACATACATAACCATATTGTTTACCATGAAATCAACATCGTCGAAAGTCTACGTGGAAAACTAATTTTGGCACGCATTTCCCACATTTTCTATGGTGGCATGCGGGAAAGGAGGATTATAATTGTTGGGATATGTAAATTTAAAAATTTTTCCCTCATTCACGGAAAGAAATATTTAAGGTCGTTTTAAGCGGGGATTTGGGATTTAATTCTCTACAGCACCAAAGAAAAAGGTTAATTTAAAACACAATATTATTCGGTTTTTCAAATTTTACATCAATGAAATATGTAAAAAATTCTTAACCCCTTTCGAAAAAATTCATGTATATTATAACCCTCAAGAAGAAATTCTGAAACCGAAACTGGAAAAATTTCATGGGGCCGATAAACTACCATTTCTAGACTGAATTGTTTGAATTAAAAGGAAAATGTGTCTTTTGGAGAGTAGGTTATGAAGAAACGTTAATTCGACAACCTTCTACTATTACTTACAATAATTACATAGGAAGGAATATTTAGTACAGAAGCCGATAGTTTCGGAAGCAGAGTGTCCTCTGTATATAATGGGACAAGTTCGAATACCTACAGTTTTAAAACGTCACAATTTGGTATAGTAGGTATAGATGAATGAATTGAGAGGTGTTTCAGTCACAAAACGATTACCTACGTGTTGTTGGTCTGCCTGACAGTTTTTAGAACACCGAAGAATCATGAATGAAAAAAACCAACAAAATTATCGAACCGACGAATCATTTTTCGAAGAGTTGGTTGTACCTTTTCATTAAAATATGGAGAATTTAATTCACGTTGAAAAAAACCCAAAAAATCGAAGTGAAAGGTATTTTTGAGAAGGTTACTGTCATGAAAATTGCGGAACAAAGACAGACACGTCCGTTATTTGGGAAGAACGCCTGCTTAAAGAATGCTGCCAAAATTTTTTGTTTATTCCAAATTTCCAACGTTCTTGATTCTTGTGCGTTGATAAAAACGAAAATTGATATTATATACCTATTTTTGTTTATTTTCAAAGCAATAAAATTAAATAAAGCAAAAAAAAAAAAAATTATTCAAAGTTATTTCGATGCGAATAACGGACTTGGAACGGAAAATTCACCTCTTTTATCGAGTCAGTGTGGCTGAAAAACGATGTTGGAAAATGTAAAAAACAGGAGAAACTTGGATACTGGCAATCAAGAATTCTATTTTTTTACGTAGTTGCGTATGAAAAAAAAAAAAAAAAAAAACTAAAAAAAAAAATAACAAGAAACTATTACGAGAAAAATAAAAGTGTTTGACGTTACTCCTCTTCTCGATGATTTTTCACGCAGATGATTTTATCAAAAGTGAGAAATACGATCTTTCTGATGTCATAGGTTAAAGAGTCTAGGCTAAGTAAACGGTTCCATAGATCGTCCTTCAGGCAAAGATGGGGTAGACCTACTAAGCTGAGTCTTCAGTTACCATTTTTGAGTGATTAGTCGAGTCAGGGCGTCAGATTCAGCCACAATTGGCCGAATTTGAAAATTTGTTGTACTAATGTATATTTGTTTCGAAATTGTAGTATTCTACCAAGTTGAAAACCAAATGCGTGATGCTTGTATCTATACTAATATTGGTAAATGTATCGATTACGGGGTATGTACCAAATATGGGGTATCATAGTTTCTCGTCAACTATTAACGCAGTCTACTGGAAAAAAACTGACGGTAGTTAGTAAGACTGTTCTATTGTACGAATCCATAGAGAAGGTCGAAAGAACACACCTAAAATGAGTTTTCATAACTTTTGGACAAAATACTAATTCATATTTTGAAATAATTATGGTCAATATCAACAGAAGATTTGAACATTTGGCTTCTATTTCCAAGTATTTTAAATCCTTTAAGTTGATTCATTCAATTATAGAAATTTTTTATTTTCATTATATAAAAATTTAGATGGTTAATCTAATATAGGGTACAAATTATTTATGTTTAAAACTATAAATAATGGAATAAGAATGTGGTAAGAGGCATTTGTACTTTTGTAAGAAAGAATAATTAATTTTTATAACTCTGATTTTGATGTTTTTCACAAATTTTCAGATACATACCTCATTTTGGGAGCACCTTTTGTGAAGGTATTATTTTGAGTCATGTGACAAAAAATTTCACATAGAATCAAATATTTGTTTTATAGACGTATTAATGTTACAAATAATAACATCATGGACCACTGATTCTGATTCCTCCACAAATTTTAATTTAGATTGATTTTTTAAATTTATGTACAATTTTAAAGTCATGTACCCCATATTCGGTGCATAAAGAGGAAAATTTAGAAAATTATTCAGCAGTTAATCTCGATATTGAGTTGATCGATTTTGATGAATTCATGTCCACATATTATTTATGAACCTGGAAAGGTTATAGGTTTGCTTATATTGTTTTATCCACTAGTAAACTTATTTATAAACGAAAATGAGAGGACGGAAGATTAATCGTGTATGAGGTAGAAGAAAAACAACATCATACAAAATTGATATTGTTGCATTTAGTACCTCATCATCTCATTTTCACGATAACAATGAAGACAAAAACAACAAGTGTAAGAACAACAACGAACGAACCATTCCAAGATTTCAGATGCTCTGTAACTGCTAATTTCAGCTAATATGTTTGAATTTGTGCGTTTTCATCCTTACCTAAAATTCAAATATTTACTAAGTAAAGCAAAACAAAACAAAAAATTTTTTTTTTCAATAAAAGGCTCAAGTTAACTTAAATATTAATCGAGGTGGTACATTCAATTTTCGGGTGGAATTAATTGTTAACCCCTTTGGAACCACAAAAAGTGGGTTTAGATAATTTTCTTATGTATCATTGAGTGATACACGGTGGAATATATTTTTTGGAACACTGTACACAATTTTTGTGTGCAATTTTAAGTTGAATCAATCGTTGATCCATTTGGTGTCATAAAAAGGGGGTTAGGACAAATTTTCAATACATTATCGAGTGATACATCGTGGGATATATTTTTTTGGGCTGTTGAATTGAATTTTGGATACAATTTTTCGGTTGAATCAATTTTCGGCCCTTTTGGTGTTACAAAAAGTGGTTTATGATGATGATTTTACAGATCATCGCGAGGTACATTACAGCATGGCCGGCAATTTTTGTTCTTCCTGTGTGGTGCCATGTTCATTGGGGCCCTGCTCACAAAAATTAATCATAATATGGAGAGGGAAGAGAGAAAATATTTCTTACTTATAAACTTTTTTCCTTGTAAGTAAAAAAAAAGCTCAATAATTTTTTTTTTAATTTTTGTTAGAGTTGTGAAATAAGATGATGTATATTATGAAGAGGAAAGTGGGGAAACTTTTCCATAGAATTTCAATAAAAAGAGCAAATAATTCTCAGTTTAATAGAAGTATTATATTTTATTTATTTTTATTGACAAAGCAAATGTATTTATACGAGCTGCTGATCGAGAAATAAATTCATCAATCAGTGGCTCAAGATTTACATCACTCTTATGTATATGCATTACCGCCATATTATTCAGCCTTTCAGCACATAACGAATTTCTTATAAATGTTTTTAGTCTCTGTATAGCTGAATATGATAGTTCACATATAGCATTTGATATGGGAATAGTTAAAATAATACGAATCAGACAAAAAAATTTGGGAATAACATTAGTTACATCTAAATTGTTACGGAGAAAACAAATTACATCATTTATATTTACAAGCTTAATATCCTAAGCAAGTATTCATGGCATCTACAACAATATCCTTATGTAATATTAAACCCACTTTATCAAAATTATCAGCTGCATAGAACTTTACAATATCATCAACATGGTCATTGTTTCCAATGACAAAACTTTCAATATTATTTAAAAATGTCATTGTTTCAGAATCAAATCTATCATTGAATGAGTTAATCGTTAGGTTTATTATTTCCAAAAATTTCTTACGATAATAATCAGCTGGGGTTAAAAATTGGTGAAATTCTATACTAGAATTTCATCAACTTTCTATAAAAAATGACATATATTGAGATTGATTTGAGATACACTTTACATAAGAAAATTAATTACAATTAATTACCTGTTGTTTTGGGTTGTTGTTGCTCAGATGAAATACTTGTAGATGTTGAGGACAAATTCTGATTTGAAGAAAACATTGAAGAAGAATTAGAAACACTTGCCTGATTTGCAGTCAACTCTGACAACTCAAATTCAGGACTTTCATCCTTTTTAAATTATTTTGAAAAATTCCGTATATCCATAGGAATTTTTATTAATATAATATTGAAAATCAGTAAAATTTTAAAAACGATTAACGAATGAGTAAAACAGAGTAAGAGGCATCCAGATTGTCAGATGTCAATATTCAATATACCTACTCCTATTACACTTGTATTGTAGTGGCCAGTTACAGTTATATTATTTATAAATCATACAGTCACACACACTCTCATACCACATTTTCATCGAAAAATTATTGGTTATTTGGTACCAGTGTGTGAGTATGTTTTTAATTTTTTACTAATGAATGCAGAAAAAATATTTGAATGTGAATGTATAAGGCTGTTTGTATATATGCTTGTATATGAGATGAAAAGAAACCAGTAAGTCTTTACGTAGTTAATTTTTATCTTTTTATTGCTTTTTTTAGTCTCCTAATAAAAAAAATTCATTCCTACTCTTTTTTGTTAAAGACAGAGACAGACAAAGAGAATGATTAAACATTTTGACCTTGTGGTGAGTCTGTAGTCTGCCATCTGTCTCTGTCTTCAACAAATTACAAAAATGTAAAATGAAATAAAGATTAAAAAAAAAACAAGACGTTGGATTTGATTGTCACATCATTGTGTGGTGCGTTGCACCACACAAAATTGCTTGTGTGGTGCATTTTGTCCTCTGCACCACACATTTTGCCGGCCATGCTTTACAGCATATATTTTTGGGGTTGTGAATTAAACTTTTCAGTTTAATTTTGGATTGATTCAATATTGGAACCCTTTGAAACCACAAAATAAAAATAATACAATTTTATATTTCAGTAGGTACCTATGGTTATTATCATTTTATCAAAGGATATATAAAGGAGGATAATTTCTGTAACATTGAATTCGAAAGTACAGTCCAAATTTAGATTTAATCAATTGATGGACAATTAGGTACCACAAAAAGAGTGTCCAAATAATTTGTTTGACGATACGCTCCTAAAATTATGTAATTTCATGTCAGTGTTTGTCCTTATCTTCTCACAATCGCCACGATATCAAAGTAATGTAATAAGGTGTTTGAAACCGAGAAGAGAGAATCAAAGTCAAATCAAAGTCGTCAGTTATTCATATATTTAAAATTGTTTCACCGTTTTTTGCTCCATCTTATATACCTTATTTTCATATTCTTTCTACATTTACTATCACCAACGTTTCACAGATAATTCGCCGTTCAACCTATGTCCATTTATCTTCGATGTACTTCTTTTCATTATATTATTATACAAGATTCTCCTTGACGATTAAGTTAAATATTACAATCTAATTCAGATAAAGTTTTCCCATTCCATTCCCTTTACATCCGATTCACTCTTTCCTTTTGGCTGTAGAAAGACAAATTAGTCCATTAATGATCCCAAATCAAGCAACATGCATCTTTCCAAAAAAAATGGCATGTTCAGAGGGGAGGCGGACGAGCGAACTGGAAGTTATAAATTAGTTGCTCAGCTTGCGTTTTGTTACACATTATGTACGTATATACCTACCTATGGTTACAAAGTCTATCTCGCTTCTGTTTAAAGTGCAGGATGGTACTTATTAACCACAGCTCGTTTACAGTCAAAGGTGATGTCACACAAAAAGCGAGATGTTGATGTATATTTCGTCGTTTTTGTCGTAGCATCGGTGGAGACGACGACTACGATGAAAACAACAAGAACAACAACAGTGAGGATGGCATTTTGAGGAAGATGCAAAAGCGACGTTTACCTTCGTTAAGTTTACTTTGATGCTATTATCCGAGCGACTAAATTCAAAAACCTTGGTTCAAAATTAACTTTCTTCCCCTTAATAAGCGTTTACATGTATTCGTCAATTACTTGCCTAATTCTTTAGCCCTCGGCTGGGTGAAATGGGGCCGCGGGTGAGAGTGGAAAAATTATGTTTTTGTAATTAGGAATTTGAAATCTCGAGTCTAATTTGGCGACTGTTTTTCACATTCGAATTTTCACGCTCGGCTACCTTTTCTTGATGTTGGCTTCGAATTGGGTGAAAACTCGCGTTAATCTGCTTCTTCTTCTTCTTTCCTCTTCCTCTTCTTCTTTTGAGAGCTTTTGAAGAAACTGTTCGTCGGTTTTTCTTTCAATGAAATAGGGTATCAGTTATACCGTATTTCACTAGCTGGTAGAATTTTTTTTTCTTCCCTCCAAATGCGAAGTCTGGAAGGTTGAAGGTGTAACTATTGTAACCTTTTTGTGTTCTTTACGATTAATTCATTTGTTTTTTTATTACCATCGAAAATGATTTAAGGAGGCATTTAGTAAAAAACTTTTGCACAGATTTCAACTTAATTAAATATTGTATCTACTTGCCTAAGAATTTCATTTTTAAATTTATTAAACTTTTTTGCGTTTTTTATTAAGAAGGCTTTGGCAACGTAGCCATTTTATTCGGCGTCTGGGAATTATTCGATATCGACGGGTTCGGAAAGAGATGATAGAAATACAGAAGTCAATGGTCTCCGAGTATGAATTTACAATCATATATTACAAAACTCAACCAAATAGAATGGTAAAGTGTCATTCCCGATTATCCGGATTTTCAACAAAGCAAAAAAATAAAAACAAAAACATTTAGGTAAGTAGCATCTCCGTGATCCACCACCGCTTCACCGGTGATACGCGCATACAACCCCTAAGGGGGTGAATTAAAAAAAATGCATAAATTGATTCTTGAGGAATGGATAAAGTATGATAATATTTTTGAACAGTAATCTCTTCAATATCTCATCGGCGTTAAAGAAATATTGCAAAAAGCATGAAGACACAGTTCATTTCTTTTCACCTACTCAGGGGATGAATTTTTTTAAATTAGGAAATTTATTTTTAAGGAATACATACGGACATACAGTTGTTATATTTTAAAGATAAAATTTCTTTGACACTTATCGCATTGAAGAAATACTAAAAACAACGTAAAAACACATTTCACCTTTTTTCACTATCTTAGAGGATGAATTTTGAAAAATCCAAATATTCATTTTCAAGGAATAGATACGGTCATATTTTATAGCAAAAATCTATTCAATTTATCTCATCACATTAAAGAAATATTGAAAAAATATGTAAAAATACATTTCTCCCTTTTTCACCTCTTTAAGGAGGGAATTTCGGAAAATTTTTCATTAGGGAGCATACTTTTTAAATGATAAGAATATACCTTAAAAATTTTAAAAGTTTGTAGGTTTTGGTTTCGCGGTGATGGGTGAGTAATTGCACTGGATGTGGACGGAGATTTATTAGTGTGATTGGTTGTTTTCATGCAGAGATACAATTTTTGGGATTGGGTATGAGCTAAACCCAAAAAAACCCACAAAAACCCACAAAAACCCACAAAAATCTACAAAAATTACGCCACTATCGAGCACCAAATTACTACATCATACTGACCACAATTACATTTTTAAATAAAGTTGAAAAGCTGGCACGTGTGGGCTCTGTCCCTGCATGGCGACTTGATTTGAAACTTATAATCTTCCAAAGGGAAGAGAGAGAATCATAGGGAGAAAGAGAGATAGAGCAAGTTTTTTAAATGTATTTCTTCTTTTTCTATTTTTGTTTTACAGTTTACAAACAATTAGAAAGTAAAGAATGTATTTGGAGGAAAATCTAAAAGTTTGTACTCAGGGAAACTATAGACTTCCTCTAAGGCTTAAAACCTTCTTCAGGACAACCCACTTGCTAAAAGTAACCAACTTTTTAACATAAAATGGCTCTCCTCGGTCCATCTCCCTCCCCCTAGGTTTTAATGCTTCTGTCTCCTTCATTTCATTTTCAAACTATTTATTTGACTGGGCCGTGTATGCAATAGATACAATATACTTACACTTCAATTTTGTAACTTTTTAGCGCTTCATATCTGAGAAAGGGGTACAGATGTATGAAATTTTGTAGACTTATTAATATAGTAAGGAAAATTTATTTAAGAGAGGAAATGAGGGGGTCAAAATCGACAACTTTTCCCCCGGGGGCCAAGGATTTTTTCTCACATGTGAGACCATTCTTTTAACATTTCAATCATGAAAATCAATCCAGCCATTCTCTTAAATTTAGTGTCACAGTTAGAAAAACCTTAGCCTACAGAAATTAAGAAATAAGTTTACGTTAAAAATTGATTTTTAAAAGATAAACTTTTATTTTTTTTGGCTTTAGCTCCATGCGAAATAAATATTATTTCGTTACGAAAATTTGGCTGCAGTATTGGTATATTTTAAAAACGCAGCAGTGAATAGAATAAAAGCTTATAATAAGATTCCATGTTTCGTTTGGAAAATTCTTGTGGTACCTGAAAATGTATTGTAAGATGTTAAAATTAGTTTTAATAATTTTAGGAAAGCATGAATAAGAACTTAAACCTTTCGAAAATGCTATTCAAAAATCGTACAACAAAAACTCCAATTATGTATAAAATACCTACTTTTGGGCATTAATAAGATGCTAAGAGTGCAATAGGTGGGTATTATTCACTTTGGTATCAGCTTTCGCGTAAATATACTCTTGAGATTTGTTAGTAAATCGTGGTTAGGTTTAAGCTCAAATATCGAAATATGTATCGAACATTTGTCACAATGCTGAATTTCTGATAACTTTTAATGTTTTTAATTAAAAGTCCTTCTCATGTGGTTTTGAAAAAACAATGTTTAAATTTTGGATGGACGCGATTTTTTTGGAGATTTCAAAGCCGCAACAACTTTGAAAATATTCAATTTCATGCCTTGTATTGTAATGGCAAGCAATTTGTCTTACACAATGTTATAGAATGTTGCTTTAGACGCTAAAATACAACACACATGGTGTAGTGATAGGAGTTTACTATAGTTGGTTTAACGTCACAAGGACAATAAAAATAAGTCGTTGTCACACACCTAGCTCTCGCCTCTGTGTTCAGACAACAACTGAACAGCGACGCCTCAGCCCAGTATCTTCCAGTCGTGGCCAGTTCCCTGCACATCGCTAGTGTGCAGGGGACTTGTGGGCGGAGCCACGACACTGGGGGCGGTGGGCCTGGGTGGCCTTCAGAGGCCACCTCCGCTGAATCTCCTGAAATCTACAAAATATTAGACACGCATGTACAAAAATGAAAATCAACTTTATTAAAAATAACTGAAAATCACAGTACATGTTGGTAGAGATTGTCAAAAAAGAAAGGAAGACAAAAAAATAAAAATCAAACTTAAAATAAAATTAAACTATGTGCGTTACTAAGTAACGTTTGACGATCGACAGAAACCATAGTAAAGACGTTACTTTCGAAGAAAGTCGTCACAACCGCCGGACAGTAGAGACGAATTAGGAAAGGACGAAGTTAGTGGCCAAAGATCACAGTTTCTGCAAAGGAATAGTAGGAATTAGCGAGTCGGTTAAACATCAAAGATGCTGGTAGCGCGCTCTGACACCTACTACCCGTGGACTTTTACAAAGCACTAGACAGTAATAGTCGGTGCCAAAAAATTGTAGTTATGCCATTTTTAAGAGCATAATTTCCAATTATGGCGTACCCCAAAGTCAGTAATGGTCTGTCATAGTCTACTCATGTCGTAATCAGGGATTCAGTCGGAGGTAATCAATATAAAGTATCGGAGGTAATCGATACAAAGTTTCTATTTATCAACATTTCTGTTGTCCAACTCCAAAGGAGCCAAGAACATAATTGGTCTTGTGGAAGTTTTCTTGCTGGAGAATTCTATGTGAGCATGACGAATCTGGCCGTTACGAGATTTCTCTAAATCAGTGATTTTCACAAGTTTATAGACACTGGGTTTGGATGTATAGTCCAAAACGTAAACAATGTCATTTACCTTAGGTAAAAACGGTACCGTGCGGCCTGTGTTAGAGAGCGCAGAGGGTGGTCTATCTCTCAGATAGAGGAGGTATTCCCTCTTCCATGCTAGCCACATTTTCTGAAGATAGTCTTGGTCAAGTTTCCAAGAGTCTATCAACTGTTTTGCTGTGGGAGTAGAACCCAGTGTTGCCAGATGTACGGCTTTGGCCATAAACGTACGGCTATTTTAGGTATAATATGGCCGTACAGCCCGAGTGAGCCATACGCAAAATATACGGCTGTTAAGCTTCCACGTACGGCTTCATTTTAAAAATACGGTTTTTACCAGTTTCACTATTTTTGTAAATTTTTTTCAAAAATTTCAAGCAAATTTTCATCATTTTATTTTGTTTTTTGCGGAAGTATCGAAATATTTAATCGTGAAGACGTGAATGCTATTATCATTTTTTATTTCGCATCAATTTATTAGCTAGTTTAGATCGATATAATCGATATAATACTGAATTTGTGGAAAAAAAATTTATTTAATAGAAAAGGACCAAAAAAAAAAAAGAAAAAGTTCATTGATAAGTTAGTTTTACACTTTAAAGGGGAAAACAAAACATACGGCTCTCTGGCGCAAAATACGACTCTTTGAAGACTTGTATACGGCAATTCTACTTTCAGCATCTGGCAACACTGGTAGGATCTTGGGTCAATTGATCAATCGGATTGCTTAGGTCTTCAGTAGATAGATTCGATACTGAGATTAGATGGACAGCTCTTGTAGACAAACAAGTGAAAATCAACACCCATTTTTTGTAAGGTGGGGTGGTTGGCGTGGCCAACTGGGATTTCTTTTTCGGCAAGTATTTATCAAATACCATGAATGGGCCAAATATATCCACGCCTATGTAGGTGAAAGGATGTACAAACGGTACAAGGCAGAAATCTGGTAAGGATGAGAATGTAGGTTGCTTGAAAGGTCGTGTTTTGGCTTTCTTGCAAAGGATGCATGATTTCTTTAAATTGGGGCTAACACTTTGAGAGATTTTGGAACAAAGTAGTGTCTTCTAAAGTCAGCAATGGTGAATATTGTACCTGTGTGTACGTTGGTGGTATGCGTATGCATCAGGATTAACTTAGTTAACTGTGACTTGGGATGCATTAAGATAGGAGATAGCATATCTTTAGCATATTCAATATCTGGAAGATAATTGACAGTTCTCAAAATCCCAGAAGGATCTATGAGAATGTGATATTTTTCGTACAAAACGTACGGAGGGGTTTATCTTTCTCCAACACTTCGAACAATTTGGCAAAGTGTTTTCTTTGGTCCGCATGTATGAAGCAAATAATGGCGAAATGGAAAGTATAATCCATAACAGCATAAGGAGAAATTGACCTGGTCCGTCTAATTCTACGTCTACTAAATCGCCGTACAGCTCTTAAACATTGTAAGAAGGTGTGTACTGTTTTAGATAGAGTGTTGAATTTATCAATATTAATATTGAATGGAGTATTCATCGGTGGATGAATAAATGTTGTGAAAGGTGTTTCTCATTTCCGATTTGGTGGTTTAGTGGACAAATCAACGGCTTGGGATGAACTTGGTTCATCAGGGATCCATCTTGTAGCAAGGACTTCATGCTGTGGCAAGATAACTTCACATTGATCAGTTTGTGAGTCAATGTGGAAATGTGGGATCAGGCTTTTGGGGGACTTCAACTTTCGTTGAATTTTGGCAGGGTGACGTTTGTCAAAAATGTATTCATCAGCGATGAATAAAGAATTGGAATTGGTAGAGGAGACATTGAGTGCATCTTTCAGAATACAAAATACGGGACTATCTAATTCTTCGGATATGTCTGGAAGACTTTCAATGATGTGAAGATCGGTTTTGGGCCATAATTTTTCATCTTGGCATAACCAAGTGGGACCAGTCCACCAACTAGATTGGCTAAGGTCTTTGGCCGATGAACCTCTACTACCTACATCCGCAGGATTTTCTGATGATGGTACATGTTGATATTTGACTGAAGGTATACTTTTAATTTCATCGATTTGATTTTTGACAAACTGAGGATGGACTTTCCTTTCTAATAGCCATGTGAAAACATATTTGCTATCAGACCAAAGAAAAGTGGGTACATTATGCAAACCGAGTGGTTTACGTAATGCACGTAATCCTCTCGCACCAATAAGTGCGGCAATCAACTCTAATTTAGAGATTGTGATCGGGCGCATGGGTGTTACACGGGATTTTCCTATAACAAATCTAACTGCATAACAGTTTGATTTTTTGTTATAGAATCGAATGTAAATTGTCATAGAATATGCTGTTTGAGAAGCGTCCGCAAAGACGTGATGTTGGCAAACAGTTGGGTTGTATGTTCCTTCATAGAATTGTCTATGCAAACAATAGGATGTACATATTTTAAGGTCATCTAGGATGTCTTGTGCTATGACTTGTAAATTATCGGGTATAGGTTCGTCCCATTTCAGTCCTTTGGACCATAGGATTTTCATAAACGTTCTGGATGGAACAAATGCTGGAGCAAACCAGCCTAAAGGATTGTAAAAGGAGAAAAGTACTCAAAGAAATGTTCTCTTAGTCCAAGGTTTTACGAATGGTTTATGGTTAGGCATGAATACATCATGGTCCATATCCCAATATAGGCCTAGCACTTTGATAAGTGGTTCAGTCAGGGCAACATCCAAATTGAAGTCTTTTCTCAAAGGTTTACAATTTGTGCCCCATTGCGCCAGTTCCATGGAGATGTCGTTGAATAATTTGTTAGATTTGGTATAGAGATCTATAGCTTGTTCGTACGTGGGTACGGATACTATCAAATTATTGACATAGAAATGTTCGAGGAACTTATCATGAAACTCCATATTCACTTGACGAAAGTGGTGCAAGAGCAGTGCTGCTAATAAGAAAGGAGCTGAAATTATTCCAAAAGGAACACGACAGAATCTAAAAGTTCTAAGGTTATTAGAGCTCATAGGTAAATTCTGATCTTTAATCCATAGAAAACGTGTGAGGTCTCTATCTTTGGGGTGAAGACCTGTCTGGTGGAAAGCCTTTTTTATATCAGCAATTATTGCGTAAGGATCTTTACGGAAACTGACTAACATTGATACCAGGTTGGCTAGTATGACTTTACCTTTGTGCATATAATTGTTCAAGGAACGGTTAGATTTCTTAGACTTAGCTGATCCATCAAAAACTACTCGGAGTGGGGTACTCTTTGTAGGATCGTAAACACCTTTATGTGGTAAGTAGTGCACCAGCATAGCTGGTCTATCGTTTTCGATAGGTTTGATCATTTCTAAGTCTACAAGGGAAAGGAAATACTGATCGTATCTGAGAAAAAAGATTGGGTTCTTTTACAGTTTAGGTAATTGATGTTCTAGACGTTTGTATGCTAACTGTCGGTTATTTACTAACGGTGGGGGATTATATTTATATAACCACCATATGGGATATCGATTGTTGACTTTTTCTATATTTTTATAGAATAAATGCAAAGCTTCCATTTCGGCGTCATCTTCAACTAAATTGTTAGACTCAATCCCGAGGACATCTAATTTCCAAAAATTTTCGATGCTCTCTGGGGATGTGAAGAAAGAGGGATCGAATACGTCACATTCGGTGGAAGATCCTAGGAATCCTCCTAACATTGCTCCGAAGTCAGTCTCAATTAGTTGCAGGGTAGGGGACAAGTGCTTTGTGTGCTTTATAAAAGACCACATGTAATTGTTTCCAACAAGTAATTGTATAGAAAGTCCTCGATCCAAACCTGAGAAATTGATATTTTTGTATCTTGGATACCGTTTTTTAAATTCTTCAAAATCGAATTCTGATAGATTATCAGTTATGTGGGGAACAGTATTAGCTTCCATGAGAACTTTCGTTCCATCATGTTTAATTAAATGAAATTTAACTTTTTGTGTTTTAATTTGTTTGGACATCTGTCCAGCTAAACCACAAAATTTTATGATATCCCCATAATCTGAGAGATTATCTTTCAGATATTCGTAGGCATAGGAATAGAACATGTAGCTATGCTTACTGCCACAATCGAAAAAACCATTGATTTTTACGGGGTCAGGTTTGTTTGGAGCGAGGACATACGACGTAAATGTCAAAAAATGAGCGTCTTTATCTCTAGTATTAAAAAATGTAAAACACTCACTTAATACTGGAGTCTTGGGAACTGGCTGAACTTTGTTCGAATCCCTAGATTTGTTGCGTTGAACCTCAACAGTTGGCTCTACAATGGTAGCTGGGATCGTCTGTGAAGGTTTATGTGGATTAAAGCCAGGAATTTTTACATCCTGATTAGTATTTCTACTATTAAAGTTACCTTTTGGCAAGTACTTCTTGCACTCCCTAGGTACTCTATCCATGCATCCACATGGGCGGGAGTGATTGGATACTCCACCTTTGGACAGAAGTTGGAATGATGTTCATTGCTGGCGCACTGGAACCACCTGCAGTGGACTGGTGAAATTATTTGGCAGACTGGAGTGTCCGGATGCGAGAATCGGCAACGGTTGCATAACTTATACCTAAAGTAATGTGCCCGTCGTGACTCCAACGTGCTCTTCACACAGCAAAGGTGTGAATGGTGCTGCCCTTTGCAAGAGATGTAGGGTGTAGGGGGCACCACTGCCAGTCAAACCATGGCTACTGGCATGTGCTGTCCGGAAGGTGTCTGAATGTACTGACTTCCATCAGGATCTATGGCAGAAGGATGAGGATGTGAGTCATCTTCTTCTGTTTTGTATTGACGCCTTTGGATTGTCTACGAGGATTGCATTTATTCTTTCCTCGAGGGGCTGAGTCTGTTTCTTGCAAAAGGATTGTGAAATTTCTCCTGCCTTTAGGTTGTGAAAAATTTCGGTTCGATTGGGATTGTTTCCTATTTGGTTGACTGTTAGGTTTATCGCCCTTGGTTGGTACAGAAGTACAGATGGGTTCCGATAATTCTCTTATTTTTATAAAAGATCTAACAGCTTCGAAAATATGTTTGACATGATGCTCGTCACTTTTTAAAATATTTTGGTACTTGTGAGGGGGGAATTTTTTCACAATTATATTAAATAACTGCTCCTCATCTATGACTTTGGCTACCAAATGATATCTGTCAACCATGACAGTCAAAGTATCTAATGCGTCAAGTATTGACGTAATGTCGTTAGTTACTGTAGAGTATGCAGTCAACTTTAGCCACATTTCAGCTCAAATCATAGATTTGTCTCCATATCGACTGTGTAAGAATTTCAGTCTCTGTACATATCCTATGTTGTCTGGAGAAAAATGGCTGATTTTTTCGACTAAAAATTTTGGAAGGGCGCCATTTAGAAGATTTATTTTTTGGGGTATAGCTATATCGTTCCGTATATTAACATAGTTATTTAAACCGTTGATAAACCCGGGTCTCCTAGAATATCACCATCCCATTTTTCCAAATAAAATTTGGGGGGTTTTAAATTTGCAAATCCAATATCAATTTGATTATTCAAATCGTGTTCCCAACATTTTGGAATGTAATTAGGATTACTGGGTTTTTCAATGATAACATCGGTATCCATCAGTACTTCAGACAATTTATTTAAATCTGCTGAGTTAAGCGATGTCAATAAATTTTGAGTGCGTTCCCTATGCATTATTTCTAATGAGGGGTTGGATGTCGAAAGGGATTGAGGGGGGATTAATGGGGGTTCCAAACAAGTCATTTTAGGACTGGGTTCTCCTTCAATTCTTTCCTCACCTAACGAAAGGGTGGGGAGTGACGGACGTTTTGATAATAATGAATTATTATTACCTGTGACGATGCCGTACAATTGTTTTGGATGAGACGATGATTGATCGCTGCTACCGGCTTGCAAACTAGGCTGTTTGGGTTTGGAGGCATCTTCAGTGACAAATTTCTTGATGAATTCCTCCAAATCCATCTGAAGCTCGTTCGCAATCTTGTACCGTAGCTCCTGAACACGTTGTTCAGAAGAGGTCAATGATCTCCGATCAATGGCCACTTGCTCCAACACATCCCGGACTTGCGGTACAAGTTCACTGATGAGTGCCTCTTTAGCCAGGCGCTCCTCCTCCTTATGGCGTTCTTCGTCATGTTGACCAGCATCCTGGTCACCCCCTTGGGGACTGGCTATACGGGTTGTGAAAGATTGGGGTTACCAAACTTAGTTTGGATTTGGCCCTGCAGCACCAAAAGCTCTCTTCTGTAGCAACAAGCGTCGAGAAGAATGTCCTTATCAAGGCTGCGTGGCGGGAACTCAAGATCGAATCTTCATTCAGGATGTGGTCATAATTAAGGCCAGGTGCGACGGGTGTGTTGAGCAGGTCCTCAAGGTAGCATATGTACCCCTCGCAGTCCTCGATGGTCACTATGAATTGATTTTGTTCTTCAATACTATATGTCGTTGAACTCAAGGTGGATGGCAAATGCTGGGTGCGTGTGGGTGGTGGAACGGGGTTCCCATTATCATCAGCCCACTGAACAGGTGTTCATCGAGGATTTATGGCATCCGCCTGATGCTGACGTTTGTCTTTGTCAACCTCGTCTGCCCATGTTGGCATTGGAGGATCCGGAATCGGTGGTAGTTGCGGTTGTTGTTGAGGTTGAGGATTGTTATTTTCCTCCTCCCTCAATAAGGTATCCGGATCCAACATTCGATCGATATCATCCGCACTCTGTGAGGTGGTCCGGGGCATGTGTCTTGACTCATTACACGCGTTAATATCTGGGCTTTGTTGTGGTAACAAAAATTTGTAAACTACACCACTACTCTCCCGGGGGAATGAAAATATCGCAAAAATTTGAAAAAAGATGGCGCAGATTTGACCGTGACAAAAGTCGCAAATATGACGACACAATAGAAATTACGAATTTGTGGCGAGGTGGGAAGCGTTCAAGATCGCTATAGTAATTATTAAAATCACGAGCAGATATGACGAACAAAGATAAGAGAAAAACAATAAAAACAAGGCGGCACTTACGCATATAATTAAAATAACAATGTTGAATTTTGTTCAAAAAGGCAAATGGACGTTCGGGGTTGGTTTCATAGGGATACTATGCAGAACGTGTTGTTGAACCATTTGTTGTGAGCATGCATAAGCCGTCGCTGCATCCGCAGCTCACTGCAGCAAACTCAGTTTATGTGAGTGTGCTAGCGTATTTTGCTAGGATAATTGTGTTTGTGTGTGTGAGGCATGGGTAAATCACACGATATATCGTGTGAATCAGCGGCCAGTCTAAGCCTGTCCGATGAAACATCGCTGCTGATCGTAATTTTTTACGTCTTTTTCGTAAATTCGAACGATTTTTTGCCTCTTTTTTTCTCGTTTCCTAGAAATGTACAAAGTCGAGAGAGGTATACAATAAAAAATTATTTGTGTTATCTCGAATACATTTTTGCTTGACAAAAGGATTGAAGATCGACAATATATTTGCGCGCTATTTAATAGTGAAGACAAAATATATCGCTGGGGCCGGCAGAAAAATAATGCTGATTATTTTTTTTTTGTCGGCCATTAGGCGTATAGAATTGCTACCTATCATCCATTTTGCGTATTTTCAATACGAGAGTATTTTTTCCAGTAAAATTACTGCCATTTGTTCAGAATTTAATTCCGTATTTAGGCTAATATCAGTCTATGTATACGATGTTATTTCAAGTTAATGTCAAAATTATAAGTCTAATTACGTATTAGGGCAGACATATTTTATCCAAAATATTTCTGAGTGGAAGCTAGAGTATTTTCGGTTTGTAGAACCGTTTTCTGGGCCAAAAAACGTAGTTTTTTATTGATTTAAAATTCCAAGACGAAACATAATTTTGAGAGGACATGAAATCTAACAGTTCCAGAGGTGCAGGGGGAACGCTATTGCTCTGCTACCATGTAGTGGTAGGAGTTTACTATAGTTGGTTTAACATCACAAGGACAATAAAAATAAGTCGTTGTCACACACCTAGCTCTCGCCTCTGTGTTCAGACAACAACTGAACAGCGACGCCTCAGCCCAGTATCTTCCAGTTGTGGCCAGTTCCCTGCACATCGCTAGTGTGTAGGGGACTTGTGGGCGGAGCCACGACACATGGTGCGTGGTAGAGACAAATCAAATGAATTTTCACCTGGATTTGGGTAGAAATTATTCTTAAAATTGGATTAATGAAAGTTGAATGTATGAATGCGATGTATATGTACTTGGTACTCGTCTCAATTTCATTCCCGGTTAGTTTGTCAACTTTTTGTCAGACTGAACTAATTACCGTCAACAATGCATATCTTCTGAATCTCAGCTTCATCTAATCTTTTGCTCAATATTACTTACGTTAGGTACGTTTCGAAATTTCTTCAGATTCCCTCTTCCCAGAGATAGCATGTATTTACCTATTTTTATGAAAATTGTTGTGTCCCAAACATTTTGTTGTACTAAATTTGAAACAATTGAATAATCACTCGAGGCAAATCACTGCAAAAATTTTGTTGAATGAAGAAAAAATGAAGCTTCCATTTGCATCGGGAGGAATTAAACGACAGTGATTTACGGGGGGGGGGAGAAAAATTTTTTTAAATTTAAAAATGGAAACTAAGACAATTCCATTAGTAGCTTTTTTCAACATCGTTCTATAATTTTTATTTTCCTCTGTTTAATCCGAATGACCTCATCTTGTTTATGAATTTTCGACATCTACAATTTCATTTCTTGATTTTGTTTGTATCAAGTTTCAATATCAGTGCCGCATTGCCTGATGTCCAGAGGTTTTTCAAAGTTTATGTGCGAGTGTGGGAAGGGAAGTGAACAGAATTCTGTGGCCCTTGATATTTTAATATGAATTTTCAAATTATGCAGTACCTACTATGGGGGAATATCAAGGATGAACAATACCGAATACTTCGCCAGTTTGAATTAGGATTGAGACAGCATTTGGTCTCAGATTTTGGCTTTATTGTGGCTAACTTCTGCGCCATGCAGACCTTTCGTTAGTAATTTAGTTGGTTTTTCGGGTTGATGGATGAGTTGGCAAATATTAATTTGTGAATTGAGATGCACGCGTGAAAAGTAGGTGATTGCTACAAAGTATGAACAACTTCGTACCTGTATCGCTCACTATTTTTCCGAAAATATCCAGCCAAAAAAGCCCTATGAAAATGGAAACTGAGAAAAAAAAGTTTTAGCGCAGCAAGCCACGCTAGAAAATGTTAAGCCGATTGAAATCAAATTTTTCAGAATGTTAGAAAATAACACATTCTACGTTTGTACCAAATTTTATGATTATTGCCATTTAAGCCACAAAAATGTAACACGAAAGATTTACCAGACGCGCAGCATCTGGCCAATTTGGACCAAAAATAATAGGATTCATTCTTTTTTAAATCCGAATAAGTGTACCAAAAGTTGTGACCTGTACGTTGTTTGATAAAAATGTGTGTGTGTATACAATTACCTATATATAATTATGTATATTATTGGACTTTGGGGATTTGTAGAACTTGAATATTGGTTAAGATGAAAGTAATCAAGGAAATATTATTGAATATCAGAAAGAGTTAATTAAATACACCACTAATATGAATGAAAACACTTACGTACTGTATCAAAGAAATATTTAAATATAATAAACGTACAAGCAGGCCGAAATTAATTCGTTTGTCTAAAATATTTCGCCAATATTTTCCCTTATATTCGATGCGCACGGGCCACTACCCACATAGCCACACACAGGCATAAAAAAAAAATTCGTTGCTTCCACGAAAACAACAAATTCTACAGCGTTACCAATGTATCAACAAAAATCCAGGGCTGGCCTAAGCTAAAGCGCTGCAAAGTGCCTCAGGGCTTGTATTATTATAAACACAAAGAGATGTTCACACAACAAGTGTACAAATAAGAAAAGAATACAAAGAATAATAAATGAAACGTAGTAGTCCGTTGTATTGAATAATAGTATTTCCAAACAGTACTCAAACAACATATGTTCCTACATATTACTTACATGTATGAATTTAAGCTAATAGTGCTAAAAGTTGTCTGGCGTCAAAAGATGAAAGATTTTCAATGAAAATCTGCTTGAAAAAAGAGTAGGAGGTGAGTAAAAAGTATGGTGTAAATAAGGCAAAATCAAAAGCACTCGCGTAGAACTTAGGTGGCGGTATAAAACGAGAGTGAATTTTTAAGTGAACGTGCGCAAATTTATACTTTTCCAAACGGTGTAGAAATTTATGTCTTTACGCATACTTTGGATCGATGAAAACGTCTATCTTTCAGGTGGGTATTATGAATTTAGTTATTTGTTTTACATGAGTGGAAAGTAGGTGATTACTGCGAGTATGATGATTGTAGAACAATTTGAAGTATATCATACACAAGTTTTCATAATATTCACCAAAATAAAGACGATGAAGAGGGAAATGAAAAAAAAAGTAACCTACTTTTTTGTGTGGGTGGAATGTGTAAGGAGTAGTGCATAAATTTGGAAAAGTCACTGTTGTGCTTGCGTGGACAGGACAACAGTTGAAAACTTTTAAAAATTTACAAGTGCGCATGCGTAGATTCGTATTTTTTCAAAGATTCTTGAAATGAGAAAAAAAAAGAAATTTTGTAGCAGGGTAGATGTATAATAAAAAAACGAGTTTATAAAAGATAAGCTTTTATTTTTTTTGGCTTTAATATCCTGCGAAATAAACACTATTTCGTTGCGGAAGGTTGGCAGCAGTATTGATATATCTTATAAACTGCAGTAGTGAGTAGAATAAAAGATTATAAAAAAACATTAATTTGTTTCAAACTGGCTCAGTTTATCATCCTACCTTATTTTCCGGTGTTTTCTCACAAAATTTTAGCAATTCTCAAAATGTGCCTCAATTGCCTTAATTTGTCAGTAGGTACGCACTTTTCGTTACGATCCCATTTTTTTCATATTTTCAGTGCTGCCTCTCTTCCCCTGCCTTACTATTATGATTTTCTTTGAATTTCCATAAATTTATATATTAAAATGTTTGCTAGCCACAACTGCGTAAACTAAGTGTATTAATCGTTGTGGGGAATTTGAGAGAATAGTTTGAAGACCTTGTCAATATTATCTAGCAGAATTTATTCATCGCAACTTGCTTTTACCATTTTCGAGTGGCGTTTCATTTCTCTATTGTATTGGTCCACATTTTTGATCAATTGCAGTTCGTTTTCCATACGTACGGTTTCGCCGAGCAAATGTGACGGATTTGTGAGAAGTGGGTGAATCATATCCCTCTTCCTTTCCGTTTTTGTTTCCACGAAGAAATGTATCCGTGGGGATGTTGTAAAGATAGTGTATCATTTGCAAAAGTACGAAAATGAGACCTCTTGAGGTGGAACTGAGGCAACGTCGAAAATGGGTTTTATAAGCAAATTTTGTTTGCTTTAGACGAGAACGCTTGTTTGCATGATAGTCATTTATTTTCATATTTCTGCTGGTTGATTAGTGTAGATATAGGACATTGCAGCACTATTTCACCCCATATCTCGTGTACCTGTCTGTTGTATATAACAAAAATTACATTTTGGGAGGTCGAGAGCAAATTCTTATCTCATTTTATGCAGCCACTTTTTTGACGCGTATATATCCGATTTAATATAATGTTTTTAGTCGGTTCTTAAGCAGAAAAGCATGCTTCTGAAATTTTTTTGATTCTTACCCTTTCCAAGATGTACGAATATTTTGTTTGTTTTTGTTTTGCGGCTGCTTCTGGTTCGTTTATTCGTTCATATCCCCCGCCCCACCCACTGGGTCGACAAATTCGTAATAAAAACGCATGAATTATTAACATTCTTTGGCATAAACGTTGAAGTTTTGACGAACGAAACGTTGGTGAAGATTTTCAGGTTGGGATTAATTTAGTTGGCTGAACAAGAGAAAAACAGCCAAACCATATTTTTTAAACGATTAAAAAAAGGGAGGAGGTCTTATATGTATTCTTCGCGTAAATATAATAAAGGTAGGCCAGGTATATACCGTTCACTATATATATATATATAAGACTGATAAACCTAATGGAGATGTTTCCCATTAAAAATTTAGTACGTTTTTAAAACACAATGGTGCGTTTGTAATACAGATTTTCTCTTTTTATTAACTTTTATTCTATTCACTACTGCGGTTTTAAAATTATACCATTATTGCAGCCAACCTTCCGCAACGAAACATTTTTATTATTTTTCAAACTTGCATCCCACAACAACAGCGAAACATGTAGGTGGTAAACATTTCTCGGATCTAAGTGTGGTGGAAAAAATTTAATTTTTGTTTGTCAGTCTGGTTAAGATAGTATACATATATTATAGTCAATGGTATATACCAACCTACATTTTTTTAAAATGTATTTATACTAACTACTGTCCAATGGCTGAACTGATTTTGATGATTTAGGATGCATTTGAAGTGAAATAGCCCAGTGGTGGTGCCATAGAATTTTATTTGCGATCGGATCAATACCGGATCAATACCGGATCAATACCGGATCTGTTTGTTTACCTTGTTTACCGAGATTCAGAGAGTAGATGGTACACTTTTTTCCTGACTAAAAAATGATAAAATAAGTTTTAGAGTAATGAATACCATATCTTGACAATGTTGATCTATGGTTAACACTCAGTTTGAGGGCTCCTCAAGGCTCAGAAAAAGGAGGTAGGATAAAAATAAGGTCATATTTACCATCTGTAAATATTTTTAACATGGATCACAAAAAATTTTTCAAAATCTGCTTCAGGACTTCCATAATTTTGAGAGAAAAAAAAAAGCACTAAAAAGTGAAAAATAATAGGTATCTAAAAAATATTCAATCCATTTTACCCTCTTTCTCCTCTTATAATAATTTTAATTTCAAAAAAACTTATTTAAAAGCACCTTACGCAAAGGTTGTTTTGGTGTCTCACCTATGGATATCATTACTGGCACTGTATGTTTTTCTTACTAAAAGTCTGACTGGAGAAAGAAGTCGCCACATGCATTTGTTTATAAACATTGGCATCTGAAATACCTCATTCCGGAGGATCTGATTATTCTGATTGGTCAATGTCGGTTGATGTGAGGTATTTTGTACGTCATTGTGCAAGTGCTTCATGTAGATGTTAATGACAGTCGATCCCATTGTAAAGCAGTAGCATCATATATTTTATATCCTCGAAGTTTCTGTCCTAATTCTTTCATCATTGACTATATATATTTTATCATAGCCAGACTGACAAACCAATGTTAAATTTTTCCACCAAACTTGGATCCAAGAAATGGATCCCACCCACAGGTTTTGCTGCTGTTGCAAGATCTGAGTTTGAAAAAGAACAAAACAGTATATGACCATTTACATTTTCTTTTGTGTGCAGTAAACAACCCTTTTTTAAAGGGTTTTGATTTCTATTGTCTGCAGCAGCTATCTCTTCAATGATACCTAATAAAAAAAAAAAGGACTAGATACAGAACTATTTGGAGAAATATTTGTGAAGAAGATAAGATCTGTACTAGGACACCATTGTGTTTTAAAAAAGAACTAGATTTTTGAAAACTTCTTTAAGTTTACTAGTCTTATATGTATTCAGTCAAGGGCTATCATAAAAAACAATCATGGTCCTCCTGAAAACCATGCCCTTCTATTTGATTTTGTTTAGTTCTTACTTCACAATTCATTCCTGTTTGTTCATTTTTCATGTTTGTTTTTCAAATTACTGGCGAAAATTTCAATTTATTTTTAAGGTAATAAATGAAACACATAGGGTAATGTACCGGTTTGTGACAGTGCACCAGTTTGTGACACTTACCACATTTTCTACATAAAATAAGCTTCCAGTCTACCAAAAGTAATCTGTGATATTTTTCAGATCATCTTTAAACATATTTGTGATGATAAATGTCTTAATTTTTCATCTGTGCTGAAGATTTTTGATGTTATCACTATTTCAAAAATGTGACCTCTCAAGTTTTGTAAAAAGTGATAAAATATAGCTATGAACTGGTGTTGTGGTATCAGTATTAAAAGTGGTGTATGAGCTTTCTGTTGATTTTCTTGCAGTGGATGATTTTACAAAGTAAGTATGTTGGATTTGGGGAGTAAAATTTATTAAAATAAACATTTTAAAATTGAAATTAATTGAAATAATGAGTTTTGTCAAACTGGTACATTGACATCACTTAATGCACCAGTTTGTGACAGCTGTCAAGATAACTGGTGCTAGTGGTGAAATTGAAATTGCTCTTATTTGTGACACTTCTCTTTTCTCTACTTTTCAAGTTTAAAATTTGAAATTTATTTACATTTTGGAAAGGAAGAAGCTAATATTAACTTTAATACTTATTATAAATTTAATTTATTTTCCAATATGTGAATCAGCATAGCCAAAATAAAACCGCAGTGTTCAGATTTTTGAAACACTGTTCCTTGTGGTTTTTTTTAGTTGAAACTGTCAGTATTGGTGATTGGTGTTGGTTTCATTAAATTTATCTGGTGGAAAAGGACGTAAGCGTTTTTTAGGCAAGATAAAGAAAGTACGTCATGGAAAGTTTGTGGCATCATTTCTATGCCCTAAAATCACTAAGGAACTCTCAGGGTTTGACCCTCAAGTTGAGGATGAAGCAGAATTTGAATTTTTGCAAATTGTACAGAAAGTTCAGAATCTAGAATCATATTTGGGTGGTTCATTTCAATTTAACATGCATTCTTCAACTTTATAATATGTGTATACCTATCTACCTAATATTCATTAATGTCTTCTTTTTTTAATCAAATTCAATATTATTAAATATACATATCTACCTATAGCCTGTTCATCTCTTCAATTCAAAATTTGATTTAATTCATTTGCTGTCACAAACTAATACAAAGTGTCTCAGTAATAGGGTTTAGTGGATGTTACAAACTGGTACAAAGTGTCAAAGAAACTGGTACATGGGTGTTACAAATAGGTACATATGTTCATTTTGGAAACAAAATAATATAATTAAATAATGGTTCAATATGGAACTAAATAAAGACATGTATTCACAAATAGAAGGATGATATTATAATAAAAACAACGACTTTAGAAAATCTAATGGAAATTCATTCTGGAAACAATGTGTAAAGTGTGACATTACCTTAATGTGTCACAAATCGGTACATCTACCCTATTATTTGAAAATTAGAATGTACATTAACTACAATTTACTAAAAAAAAAAATACTGTAACTACTGTTCTCAAAATACAAATTCTAGTTTATAGTTTTTTACCCTAATTACTAAATCCAAGTATTTTTTTTTTTTTTTTTTTTTTAATTTCTTGAACAATTTTTGGACTTAAAGTACCTAAACTAATACCTACCTAGTTTAAAACTTTTTTTATTTTTATTAATCAGATAGTTTCCCTTCCAAAAATAGGTCTTTGGCTTAGCACTAATGTTTGTAAGTATTTCATGACTATCGAACAAAAATTGCAACTTATACCCTTCCATCATTAAGTACTAATTTGGTATCCGAGCGGGGGTGGCTTCATTTTTAAGGAGTTCATTCACATTATCTTATGGAAAACCAGAAGTTGAATCAAAATTTAGAAAAAAAAACCTCTGGATCCGCCACTGAAATCAGGGTCGAATGTATGTATCGAAAATTCAGCTCACTATAAATTATTTCGTTCTTAAGTCATTTTTCTGGCTAATTTGCGCAGACCATTCCCTAAGCAAAAAAGGATGAAAGTGAGAAAAAAAGTTGATTTTTCGCTATGTGAGGGGTAACAACGTTAGAGGCAGTTGCCCCCCTTTCACCCGCTGGTTACAGGCCTGCAAATGTTTTATGATCAGATTATCGTAAGAAACAAAAGACGTATACGCACACCGAATTTTAGCTTTCTCCGAATTACGTATTTCTCAAATTGCTATTTTGTCAGAGCTACCGTTAGGAGGATCAATACCATACGCTTATTTTTCGCAGTTTTTACGACATAAAAAAAGTTTCCCTGCAAATGCGATTACAACGCTTTTACAGAAAATATCAGTACGGATGTGGATCAGTTTTTATCACGTCCAATGTCCCTATTCAGTACGTTTCATCAATGAATCATCTTTTCTTTTCTCAATACTGAAATGGTTTCTGGTCAAAACGAAAAAATGTATGGTTTTTCAGCAGAGTATCATCGTTGCAAATAATGCTGCACAATGCGTTCGTCCGGGGTCCGTAATAAATGTTTAAAACTTTCAGTAATTTTTGCATTTTCCTTCGCAGCTTCGCCCATTTTCTCAGTCCGTCATCGTTTCGAGACATCCGCTTCTCTTTTTTCTTTTCCCCCATAAAAGTGAAAAAACTCGTCCATTCGGTTATTACTCGTTAACATTCGTCTTTAACTCACCCACTAAAAACGCAAATAGACTATAAATGAAAATATTGTCTCGGCGAATACGAATTACGCTCGGTATGTGCGACTTTTCCGACGTATGTTTGAAAAAAAAAAAATTGCGAAATTATTCAATTTAAGAAGAATATAGCAGATATGTACGTACACAGTTACACACGCACACATATTCTGGAACGCAGCCATTTCGTCCTTATGTACCACAAAATTTACTGTCGCGTTTTCCATATTTTCTGTTCCTTTATTTTGCTCCTTTCTTTTTTTTGCTTTTCCTTTTTTGTTTTCTTCTGCGTTTTTACTTCGCTAAAGAGTAGCGTATACACAAACTGGAATGCGACAAGTGCTGTATGGAGGGTGGCAAAAAACACGTTATAATCGTTCTTGTTGGAGGAGACATAAAGTGGCCCAAAGGAAAAAAAAAAAAAAATGGTACGATAATCACTATCGTAAACAAATGCGTACATGCTCATACGTACGAGAGATTGCATAAAATATTAGACTGTTATGAGATTTTTATGGACCTTCGTATAAATGCACAACGGATAGCGGCGATATTTTCCGGGACTTTCGTATTTTATGAACAGGAAATTCATAAATAAGCGGGTGAAAAGGTTTGTCTGTGAAAAGAGGCGCCAGTTTTGAAAAATGATTTTTACGAAAATCATTTCGTATTTATATGTTATTTGGAAAGTTGAAAAATGTTTCGCTGCTGGATGAAGACGTTCGAAATTGTGGACAACGATCGTCGAGTCCGGAAAGGTGATGGTATTTTAATAAAATTTTTACACTAAAAATAAAAGGTTATTAGACCATTTCACGTCATTGATAGTTTATAAAACTTGTGAGGAAGTGGGGCTGATAATATGTTACTCGTGGAAGATGGAAGGTGCTAAAGTACCTATGTAAGTTTACGTTTTTATGTTTTATTGTAGGTTGCGAGAAAGAAGAAGAGTGACTGCAATTAATGATAAACGATAAACTAAAGCGAGTCGATGATGTCCATGAATCTGGAAAAAACAAAACTTTGAACAACAATTCAGAAAAAATACTCCCTAATGATAAATAATTCAAACATTAAGGAAGCGGGGCTGTTTTATGAAACTTTTGCTAAACTTACGTGGTTGGTGTTGGTACTTGGTAGTACTTGATAGAATAAAACGGTAAAATACTAACGGAATAGAGATATTCTACGTTTCGTGTATATGTGTACAACTAGTTGCGTGGCATGTTTTTGATAGGAGTAATTTTAAAATGCCAGGAATTTACAGCTGAACTTCACTCACTATGAAACAAGTGAAAAGTGTTGTGTAGGCACGTGGCCTATGTTCTATATTGAAAGAGCTGTAAAAGTTTTTAATTTCAATACTTAATGCATTTTTTTTTGAAAAGATTATGAAAATTTCAAACTTTTGTAGTTCTTTCAACATGGAATAAAAGCCATATAATTATTGAAATAACATTTTTACTCCTCTCATCGGTTGCTGAAGACTGGTAGACGTTTCGTGAAAAACTCCATAGTTTATCTTGGTCAAGTCGTTTTCTCACAACACGAACGTAAACAAAAATAGTTCAGGTACTGAGAAAGTTTTTTTTCTGTTTTTTTTTTTTGGCTGTTTTTTACAGTGGAACCAACCAATTAAGTTAGAAATAAAGTTTGTCGATTCCTAATTTTGGAAACAATTTGAAAAATTAATTGATGGTAGGGGCTAAATGAGAATTACGATTATCAGATTTGCGAAGTGTAACTCTTACAATTGTAACTCTCGTTTATGTGTGTTACATGACGTAAAGGTGTGTGGTTGTGTGTGTGCGCAACCACCCAGTTTTTTTGTTTACACGTCAATCCTTCATGAGTATAGCCCCAGTGGAATTTGTACCTTTTTTTCTCCTTATGTGATACCTATTCTGAATTGGTAAGGAATAAAATTATTTTTTGAAAAATATTGTTAGGTAATTTTAATTTAAATTTTAATTCATAAAAAATAAATTTAATTTTAATTTAATTGAAACAGACAATAAAATAATTGTACCAGAAAAAATAAAAAAATTAAATTAAATTTTTAAATTTTTAAAAAATAAACAAATCAAAAAAAAATCTTTACAATAAAATATAGAAATATAAAATAAACAAGGTATTCATTTTGTAGGGAAAAAAATCATTTTTTTTCTCGATGTGTATATGTTGGTAGCACTGGCTTTTGAATTGAGTCAGAATTTCCAGTTTTTGTCTGACGTAGTTTCACGTGAAAATTATTTTAAGAAAGATATTAATCAGTGTATTAGTTACTCTAACATAGAGTATAATTTTATATTGGTTGGTTTAAATAATTAGAAAGGGGCCGTTTCCAAACAAATTGAAAAATGACATTTTCAATAGCTATGTCTAGCTAGAATTAGCATGCGACTCTGATATCTGGTTTTTTAATTCAACAAAAAGTGGAATGAAAGCTCATAACTACCAAAAATTCTATCGACCAATATATTTTAAATATCAGACTAAATGATACTACGGTATCCTCGAAACGGTTGATGGCGGAGGAAAAAAAATACCAAGTGGAGTGATAACATAAAAAAATTATTATAAAGTTACAGTTTCACAAGGTTAGTTCGGACTTTGGACTGAAATGGAATGGGATAGATTGAGAGAGACTTTTGCTCTTTAACCTCAAGTCCTTGACCAAAGTCTACGTGCCTATCTATTTGTGATATTAAAAAGACTGCCTACCTAAAAAAACAAAAATATAAAATATAAATAAATAAATAATAAATACTATAAAAAAGTTAAATATCAAAATTATTTGGTAGAATGCGCGTTAAAAATTACGTTTACAATTAAGGAAATTCATAACCAATTGTATTGTTTAGTTATAAAATATGTACGCAAATTATTGAGTGATTGCTTTGTAAACAAAATAAACGTAAGCCTGATTTCCGCACAGATTTTTGGTTTCATCTGGAATAATTATCTATACTCTTCATAGAGATAGTTGAAGATTTTTTCAAATAATTTCTCGGGATCAACCATTCGACCGATTAAAACCAAATTTTTCAGAATTTCAAAATATAATACATGCAATGTCTATACTAAATTTCGTGACTATTGCTTACAAATTACGTATTTTAGAACCATTTACTCTCCAAAAATGTAACACATGATAAGATGTACCGAACGTATCATCCAGCCGATCTGGACCAAAAACAATATGGTTCCTCCTTTTCTACTGATAAGAATTGCGACCTAAACCCCGTTAAACAGAAATGTATACATATATTATTATATTATATGAATTTCATCTAATAGCGCCAAACGTTTTCTGGGATCATGAAAATAAAAACGACCTTACTCACGACCGTTGGTTTTAATACCAGATCAATAATTGTAATATAAAGATTATTTTTAAAAACCTACACAAACTGGAAGATCAGAACCCTTAGGGCTCAGTCACGGACCCGCTGAGCCAAGTCTCTATACAGCGAAGTCAAATCTAGTCGCTTGGTTTTAGCCATAGTCTTGCTGAGCCAATTCTTGGTCTAGTTGCGAACTTATTATTAAAAAATTAATAATATAAATATAAAAAAATTATATTTATAATAAAAAGAAATAATCAAATTTAAATAATATTTATATTTAATGTAATTAATTTGATATTATTACAGTTATTTATAAAATAAAAATTTGTAATGTACCTATACGATTTTTTACTATTAGAATATGATACGTGAATTATACATAATTATAACCATCAGGACCTGTCGAAGCACTAGATAAATTATACACTTCTTTAGGACAGCATATCTCCAAAGGCACCATTTTGAAGAAAGAAAAAATGGGCCTAAAATATGGTTTACATAAAATTTTTTTTACAGATTTCACGTGAAATTTTTCTTCACAACAGTGTTCATTAATCTGAGAGATCGAGGATTTCTGCATGGGGTGCGTTTGGCAATAGGCCCCATGGCACTGTCGCAGCGGACAGAGGGTACCAAAAAAAAAAAGAAAAAAAAGCGGAGTTCCGCCAATTTCTACTCTCCAGGTAATGCGGGAAATATCTTTCCGTATATTTATGGCGCAGATGCTACGATTCCAGTGTTTATCTACTGATTTGAATTCCAGCGAACGAAATTTAGTTTGTTTTACAGGCTATAAACGCTCATAATTCGTCAAATTTCCACATGGCATTACACAGGGTGTCCAAAAATCGTCTCCGAAACCAAGTGGATCTTGTAGAACTCATCGAAAGAAGAAAAAATTTCATCTAACATGGGTTTTGAAATTGGTTGTTTTGGAGATACAAGGCTTAAAAATTTTCATAGTTAAATCAAATGAGGAAGTTCAAAAAATTCTTCAAATTTGATTTTCGATAAGTGCATCTTATTGTACTCATCGAGTACAATAAAAAACATTCTTTTGACCAGGTCCCTATCTGCGATACTTACAAATTTAAATTTATTTGAAATCGGAAGAAATTTGTTGAAATATTAGCACGTCTAATGTTTATTTTGTTTTAAATTGTGAAAAATGCTGAAAAAATAGATTCAATAGAAACTGTTTTGTTTCATTCGATAAGTTCTACAAGACCCATTCGGCTTGAGCGAGATGACGTTTGGACACCCTGTATATTGATGTATATCGGTATATATCGATATTTCTTATAACATTATACATACTATATCAATGTCAGAAAATTTAAAAATTGTTTGCCAATAAAATTATTTTCAATGATAAAACCATTACGAAATAAAGGTCATGGATCGAACATAATATAATACAACCTTCGAACTCTTGTCATCTATTAAATTTTCCCGAATGGCGGTGGTGGAAGGAAGGAGTCAATTTTACTTGAAATAAAAATTACATGCGATGGTGGCAGAATATCAATGCGTGTCCAGGGTGCCAGAAAAACTCGTCCTGGTATTATCTGATCATAAACTGTAATGCCAGAAAATTTATTAGGCATGTATATATGTATGTTAGAGGACGGTTACGTTTCAACAGAACTGTACAAAATTAATATCGCTAACAAAGTTCTCAGTTTTGAAGATTTAGTAATATGCATAAGTCGTTCATATTTAATCGATATTGTACCATACGTTCAGCGAGTACAAAAATTTTTATCTTTGCTTTGAACAAGACGGCAAGATTTAGATGATTTTTTTTCATTTTTCATTTGGGTGAGGGCTAATTTCATTTTTCGGAGTTTGACCCTCCCCAACTTGCCTTGCCGCCCAACTATACGTCGGTGTCTGATTCACCAAAATAAAACGTATTTTCTGTATTTAGGTCTGTATAGCATTATTTTTGATTTTTTTACATGGAGGCAAAGCTGCGTTACAATGAACTTATTTTCAGCACAAGATTAATTCGGAGTTTTCTTGGAAAAGTACATTCAAGTTACAGTGAAGCCGAACAAGAGTTGATTAATTCGAACTCAACTCAATCGGAGGTGTGTTTGTGCAATCTTTCACGGACCAAACGTTTTTTCTCTGTTGGTGGATCCTAAATACCGAGATCATTAGAGGATTTACTCGTTAATAAAGAAAAGAAATTATTTCCATTTCGACGTACTTACAGTTGTGAACTTCAACGTTTTGTATCCAATATTCTATGTGAAGCTAAGCAGCAAACGGAATAATAATTTTCAGAGTAATTAATTACGGAGTACAAAATAATCAAGTGGAAGACGAGTGAATGAGCCTGTATTTTTCAGAGGGAAAAAACAAAAAACAGAAGAAGTAGAAAAAGACAAAAACGTTTTTATCCGCGATAATTAAGCTCTCCTTATTTATCTTTTTCGTTTTTCAATAGCGAACCTTTCTTGCCTGCTTTCTCATTTAAACCCATTTTCGTAACATTTTGAAACGAAAACCAATTATGGAAATCTGTTCCTTTTATTTATTACGGAAGAAAAGTTACAGTAGTAATCGTTTATTTTAATCATTGAAGTTTTGGAGCAAAATTTTCACTAAACCGAAACCAACAAAGTAAAGGCTTTACGCCCGAAAATTATTCGTTTAGCGTTCATATTTCTTTTTACTCTCTCTCACTTTCTCTCTCTCTCTTTCGTTTTTCGGCGGAAAAATTCTCAATTTTACTGTATTATAATCGGGCGAAAACCACATCAAAGGCTTTCGTAAGTTTAATTACGTACTTACTTAATTCGACGATTGAGATTTTTCCAATTTATCGCGGGTGTTCGGAAGTAATTAAACTTTTCCACTAAAGTTGTCACAAATTTCCATTAAAAACAACAACAAAAAACTAAAACGTGCCATATTTTCGTCTCCAAGTAGGCTATACGTATAGACGGAACCATTTTTACCAAGTTCGCTTGCAAACGCGGTATTAAAGTTGACCTCACAAAAGGGTTAGGGGTGGGGATTACGAAAATTATCCGTTTCATGAGGAGAGAAAACGATTGGTACCATTTTCCCATTTTGAACTATTTTTTTTTTTTTTATGCACATGTATATAAAACGATATATGTATAAAGGTACCTATATATCGTCCAAAATTTTGGGTTCGCCGTTTTGAGATAACTAAAAGATGGATAGATCTGAAATTTTTACGAAAGTTAGTTCTTATATTGGAGCAAGTCTGAATGAAGTTTGGTGCCAATAGGTGAATTAGTTTCTAAAAAAATTGGAAAACAAAAATTCCTGGAGAAGACGTTTTTCTACATTGTGAAAAAATGACGGAAGAGATCGGGCTGAAATTTTCACGATAGATTATCCTTATGTCGGTGCAAGTTTAATAGAAGTTTGGTGCTCATCGGTTTGGTAATTCTTGAAAAAACTGGAAAGTAAAAAATTCCTGGAAAATCGGTTTTTAGTGATAATACATGGATAGATTAATATTTTTGTTTTGTTAATGATATGTATGACTATCCATAGTTTTTTGTGATTTCTTTACCTGAACCCAGCAATAAAATATCGATATATTGATATATACCGATAACTATCGGTATAAATATCGGTATAAATATCGGTATAAATATCGGTATAAATATCGATAACTATCCACATTATTTTACAACTTTTTCAAGTAATTGGAATTCAGATTTTTTTTCTTTTGAATAAATTATGTATGAAAATTTGCAGCTGGGTTTTCTAGCGAAGTATTGCTGCGCTAGAGTTTTTTACAGCATATGACCAAAATATTCGGATGTTCACCTGATGAAAATGCCGTAGGTTCAGGCAATAATCTATTTTCTTCTATTCATATGTGGGGCGACTTCCTACCAGTGGTGACGGGTGTACTTGTGCACTCGTTGGTAGGTTGTGTGGCCTGTCCCTACATTATGTAGGGTGAACACGTTTTTCGTAACACGAGTTAGTAGCTCACCACTGCTAATCTAATTTAATAATGAGCTTGGCTAGAACACACATACGAGGTCTATACGTAGTTGTACGCCTGCGTACACCGCAGCATCCTACAATATGAATTTTCCCGATACACTTACACATCATCAAAGTAAAAACAAAAATAGTGTTACTGGATGTACGGTATGACTGATCTGCGCCAAAATTTATAGCAAGTTATAATAAATCATAATCAATATTTGTTTCAAATTTTGTAGCTTTTGGTCAAAAATTGAAAATTTTATAGTCAAAACAAAAACAAAAAAAGCCATACTGGAAATACAGTCCGGCTGATCCACGCAAAAATTTATAAAAAAATCACTATAATTTATGGTGAATACATTTTTCAAGTTTTGTGGCTATCGGTCAAAAATTGAAAATTTTATAGCTAAAACAAAAACGAAAATAGTCTTACCGAAAGTACGGCACAGCTGGTCCATAATAAAATTAATAGGTCAGTTTCTTGGCTTAGTATTAATGTTGGTTCCAAATTTCGTGACGATCCGATAAAAATTGGGACCTATACAGTGGTTACAAGAAATTAGCTTTCTATATTACAAGTGAATGAAGCCGTTTTTTGTGGCCATTTTACGGTATAACTGGCCGATCAATTTATTCCATATTTTGGATAATGGTGTGTTCTACTAAGCCTTAGATGTATTGTAAAAAAATAAAAATTGAGAAGTTGTCTTTTCAGGTAAAATCAGACTTTAAAGTTGTTGTATTTAGTCGTCCATGTCCTTCTCAATAGAGACGAATAACCTTTAACATTATCATGTCAACATATAAAAGGCCGTACTTGAAATAAAAAAGCTAACTATTATAAATATTTCTTACAATTTGAAAGAATGGAAATTTCATTTCAAAATCTATTCTCTGAGAGCTGTAATTCATTTCAAAAGTTACAGTTTGGAACCTGTTCTTTTAAAAGAAGTTCTCAGTTCAACTTCATAGTGTTGATTTAGTGTCAATTCTAAGATGGGAAGACATGAATAACTGGGAGTTTTAATAAGTTACAAATTTTTTAACAAAAGTTTCAGTTCTGAACCTGTTCTGTTTGAAAGTTAGTTTTTAGTTATATCTACTTAAGGGATTTACTTCAGTGTCAATTCATTGATAGGAAAGCTTTAACAACTGAGAATTTTAATGAGTTAAAAGTTGTCAACAAAAGTTTCAGTTCTGAACCTGTTCTGTTGGAAGTTAGTTCTCAATTCTGTCTAAGGGAATTATTTCAATGTTAATTCTTCAATGGGAAAGCTTGAAAAACTGAGAATTTTAATGAGTTAAACATTTTTCAACAAAAGTTTCGGTTCTTGACTGGTTCAGTTTGAAAGTTAGTTTTCAATTCTAAGGGATTTATTTTAGTTTTAATTTTTCAATAGGAAAGCTTTAACACTAGAGCTTTAATGAGTTACATATTTTTCAACAAAAGTTTCACATGTGGACCTGTTTTGTTTGAAATTTAGTTCTCAGTTTAGTTTAAGAAATTTATTTCAGTATCAATTCTTCAATGGAAAAGCTTGAAAAACTGAGCTTGAAAAACTGAGAATTTTAATAAGTTGCAAAGTTTTCAACAATAGTTTCAATTCTGGACCTGTTCTATTTGAAAGTTAATCCTTTATTCTGTCTAAGGAATTTGTTTCGGTGTCAATTCATCAATGAAAATGCTTCAACAACTGAGAGTTTTAACGAACCTCCATTCTGACGAATTGAGTTCAAAAATTGCAATTTATTGGATCGGTTCGTTTAAAAGTTAGTTCTCAGTTGTTTTTTAGGGTTGTACTGTCAGTTCTGGGAAGTGAAAACTTGAAAAATAGGGTTCTGAAAAACTTTACACTGAAAGTTTCAAAAGTGAGAGGTTCTGATGAAAGTTGGCATTCAGTTTTTCTTTGGAGTTTTTGCTAAAAGTTTCAGTTGTTGGCCTGTTCTGGTGGAAATTTTTTCATTTGTCTAATGAATTGCTAATTTTTTTTGGCTCAGACGTTATGTTTGTTAGTATAGTATAATATGAATTTGAGTTATTAGGGCTAAAATTTTCTTTGAATTATGAAATGGAAAACGTACACACTCCCTCCCCAAAATCGTTCCATGACACAAAGATTAATGAATAGATTTTCAATATAAAACCTACTTAAAAATGAAATGTGTACGTTTACTTAACAAAATTAAAATTAAACATAAACATAATTTCCAATGTATCGTCGACTGTGCAAGAAATGCAAATCGAGTAAATTTTTCTCAATATTTCTTCAACACGATGCGATATCGAAGAGATTCGTGCTCAAGAATATTACTTTATCCATGAAGAGAAATGAACCAAAGAAGATGGGTGGAAAGCAGACTTGCTGTTATTGTATTTGCTGTGCAATCAATTATTAATCTGTGTATGATTCGATGTATTCAAGTCTTCTGGGAATTTATAACTTGACAATAAAATTCATTATGTATCTCCGACAATTTAAATGTATCTAATCGTTATATACATTTTTCTAAATTTAGTTTCTTTATTATGTTTTTTTTTTCTTTAGAATCGTTGTTATGATTATATTCTGAAAAGAGAAACATAATTCTTTTAAAATTTCTTCAAAAAGATCTAGGGACTGGAATTATTGAAGTCGGCGTTAATTAAAAAGTTTTTCCAAAAAATTTAACGAAATTGACTTACAAATCTACTCACTTGAAAAAAAAAAAAAAAAAAAAAAAAAGAGCGCTGACTTCAATATTGCTGAAGAAATTTCAAAATGGTTATTTTCTTCTTTTCTGCCCATTTTTTATTTTTTATATTGTTTTTTTGTGTATCAACGATTCTTAATTACATCCACTTCCATGATCCCTTTTGATTGCATAATAGAAACGATTCAGTTTGTATTATGTTAAACAGTAATAATCGTCGTTTTAAGCTGGAACATTCACCTTTTCATATTCTTTCGTACAAGTTTTTCACTCCCTTATTTGCAATATAAGGTTATGGAATTTAATATATTCGCGTTTTTCGTCGTGTTTATTGGCGCGGTTTTTTCGTTTTACACTGAATGTAAAAAGAAGAAAATACTCCACTTGCTAAGTGGAAAAAAGTATGACGGCAAAATGACAGCCAGGAATTTATATCTTTCACCCATTCAGCAAGTGGAGTACATTGAATAGAGATAAAAAAAAAAATAAGAAGAAGACAAAACATGCTCCAGAATACGAATTAAATTTTCCCTGCCTACCTACGATATGAATTTTAACCTGGTGGAATTTATCGCATTCATCGAACTTTATTCGGTATCTATATTAGGTATCTGTTCAAGGTACTTCAAGACTGTACCGGAGTTGAGATACTTAACGTTAAATAAATTTGTTACTATGGACTTGACAAGCTATGTAGGTTATAATACTATGAGAATGGGTAAATGAAAGCCGTTTTTCGACCATGATTATTCCAGAAAATGTTTATTTTAAAACCTCAACTTTTTATTACTGTACCCTGTAGTTAAACATGCACAACTTATATCAGGGGTGTCAAAATGGTAAAAATTATGGGGGGAGGCGATGAAGACGAAATTTGAAAATTTATTGGTTGATATTCAGCCTAAACATCAAATTCTTGATTAATGATGTAATACAAAACGATGAATAAATACATGTTAGTACATAATTATATCCATAATTTAGGTGAGCCCTCCTTACAAAAATTGTTGGAGGGATTCAACAACCCTTAAAAAAAGGCGCGAGTCCCAATGGGGACTCATGAAGGACTAATGTGTAAACATAATAATGTGGTCGTGAGCGTGCATGTTGCGCATGCACACAACCGCACTCCTACACACCAACAGTTACAATATTTTAACTTGTAAGATGTACAAGTTACAATCGTAATTCTCATTTTAGCCCCTACTAGAGTGCAGACCAACCACTAAGATGTTTACACATCAAAAGTCGAAGTTGGGTCTACTCCTTACATCTGTGTAACTTTTGTTTAATAAATATTCGTAATATAATTGAGTACCTGCCTACCATCTACAGCGGGTATATCAAACTTAGGTGGTTTTCTACTTTTTCAGTATTTTAGATATTTTTTGAAAGTAAATATTCGTAATTTCTTTCAATAAGAAAGACTCAATGAACCATCATTATTTTTACCTAATTATGTGGTTCTTCAATCATTATAGGCTTTCACATGAGTATAAACCCAGAGACTTCATTACTAGTCAACAGTGATCCTTGTAATTCTCAAAATTGTGTCCACTGGGTTATGACTTTTACTTGTAGAAAAAATCACCTGCTCACTAATTGTAAATTTCTCTCGAGAAATTTGATTTTTGACTCTCAAAATTCAGGTTTGTTTGAGATGCCTGACTCGTTTTTTTTTTATTTTATTTTTTTTTTTATAATTTCATTGTTTCACTCACGTCATCCATTTACTAATTCGTCATATTTCATTTGCCATACTCATTCATTCACTCACTCATTTTTCAGGTAATTTTATTTATTTATTGAATTGCGTTTTGCCGCTGTATTTTATTTGTCCGTTTTATGCATCTTTTCGTTGGCCCCTTTAGCCTAACTTATACATACAATACGCACGTAGGCTTTGCCTTGCTTTGTAACATGCTTGTCTTGGTTTGCCTATACTTTTGCAGCCGGTGCAGTTGCTCGCCTGCCGGACTTGAAAATACTTTACTTTTAAATAGCGCAGCGGCCGAAATATTCTGCTTTTTTTTTCCGCAGGTGATTGGCTGTTAAATATATGATGCGATGCATAAGAAGCGATGCGATTGGTGACGTGATTCTAGGTTTTTTTCTCGATACCTAAGTACGATTTGTAGAGTTAGGCTACGAGTTAGTTGATGTTTGGCAACCAAATTGTACTGTGTAGGAGTCTCTACTCTGAAAGTGCTTTTTTTTCTACCAAGTGTTTCTACTCATTTAATACTTATTTGTTTGGCATGTCCTCTAGTCCAATGTAGTTCAAAAATATTGCAAATTGTGTGTGTAAAATACCCTTGCTCTCAAGGTTTCAGGCCAATTTATAGAATTTAATCGAAATTGTGATTCTAAAATACACGTCATATTTTTCGTCCATAAAGGCATCCAATTAGTAAGCCTACGTTGTGTTATTTTGAAAGTTTGTAATACAAATCGATCATTTTGATTAAACATAAAATTTGCAAAAACAAAATCTTAAAAGAGTCACTGGGAACTGCAGAATCTGTTTTTCCTTTGTGATTCTACATTTGAAACCAATTTGAGCAGAAAGAGCAAATGCCTAGAAACGCTATAAGTTGTGAGTTTTCAGACTTCTACTGATCCCAGTAAATCCATTGTTTGTTGTGGGGCCTTTTCACTGGAATTGACTGGAGGCAAATCCAGAATCACACCCACTGGACATCGCATTGTTTCCAGGCTGCTGCAACGCTGTGGATGTTGTCACTGTAATATACGGTTGTTCTATAATTTGCTTTTCTTTTGTTTATTATTTTCCAGGAATCGAAAATTAAAATGATGATGGCTTAAATAAATAGGCATATGGTGGGAGGGGGTTGGTTGGTTTTACAGGCAATTTGGTGTCCCAGTTAATTGTGGTGTCTTCTTCTTTCCCTCCCAAAAACGTCTTCTTCTACACTTGGCCATGCAGGTATCTATACCTTTTTACCTTGCCTACTGTTGACTTGTTTTCTTTTCGGTTATGTGACTTTTTCGGACGTTACATATTCAGTACCTATGTCAATGTATGTTATGTAGACATATATGCATAAGTTCAAATTTATGTTGTCAAAATTGGGTATCAGTACCCACCTTAAGTCCCCCAAAAGTGAGGCCCCATACAAAAAGTGATTAACAACAATTTTAGAACATAATACTGAAGGAATATTTCCTATAAAATATTTGTGTTGTTTTTGTTTTGCGAGGGAGGTTTTGAGTGGAAACCTAATATAACCCGTACCTCGGGGCTGCATAAAGTTAAAGTTGGGTTTGCCCAAGCACGTTCACTACTCACAAATACGAATATTTATTTTTGAAGTGAAAATTCCTTATGCTGGGTTGTAAACTGAAAGCAGTCATGCAACAAAGTCTATGAAATAAAATAAACGAAATAGTAATGCAACGAGGCACGTGAAATTAAATTCGCAGCTCCGTTTTAGCGCATTATTTTCATCAGTTCAAAACTTATTAGGCTTTCACTGCAAAAGTAATTTTTATTTCAAATTGACAAAATATGCAACGTAATTATATTAAAATGATGTATTTTTTCCCGAGAAATGCAATGTTTCTATTCACAGCGCTCCATTTTCATCCGTTTAAAAGTTATTTTTGAAGTGAAACTTCCTTGCGCTGGGTATTAAAGTAAAAACGGTCATGCAACAAAGCCCGTGAAATGAAAAAATGTTACTGCTGACCCTCTTTCAAAAGCTACGCCCATTCAACTCTATTTGATTCATTCCCTCTTCGCCTTCTCTAAACATTTTTGTTCATTTTTTCCTTATCAGTGGAATGAATGTTACGTGATTTAATTTCGACTTTGAAGTGTTCACCAATCAGTGAAAATAATTTTTTAAATCTGTACGACTTTTTCTGCATATTTATGTTTATACAAAATAAAAAACGAAAAATCTCGCTACCAACAAAAAATTCATTCTTCAAAATACAAATTTCAGCATAACAAGTTTCACTTCCACCGTGTTTCTCAGTACACACTTCTTTTTTTTATTGCAAAACCAGCTGCTGAACAAAAAATTTAGCATTATGTATAAAAATATAGTTAACACGTCAATGTTCGTGGATGTACATATGAAAGGTCTATAAAATAAAGATGAGAAGTACTGCTCTAATGGTTGTATTTTCGTCAAGTACTGCTGCAACAATGATTACTGTCAATTGAAAACTCGACAAAAACGGATGATTTTAATTGCAATTTTTTCAGTTTTACGATTTGTTAGGCAGGTATATTATGTATCTATCTTATACTTACGTGAAAGTTGATACGGTAATTAACGTTTTTTTAGACAAAATTGAATGGTGAATATTGTTTTTCTGAATTCGTATGGGGATCAAATTAATAGATATTGACGGAAAAACGTACGAAAAATTAATTAGGGCACTTATTTTCCACATTAATTAGTACAGTGGGTAGTGGGCTAGGGGTTTATATATTTAGTATAGCCTATAGGTACTCGTGTTTCAATTTTCACATTCATTTCCTCTGCCTCATTGACGAAGAGAAAAATTGGGGTGCCATTTTCGTCGAATACTTGCGGGTACATTCTCGTTTTAAAGAGCTTTATGTAGGCCACCTTCTATATATTTTACCAACGCCACATAAATGTAAACCAAAAAATATCGAACAACGTTTATTCACAAACTAGAGTGGAAAAAAAGCTTCATTACTGATGAAGGCTAGGTGTAACATTTTTTTCTTCAATATACGCTTTTGTTTTCTTTCAACATTTTTTATAATTAATCATCCGTTGAGGATTGTATCAACATCTATAATTTTAGCTACCTTGAAATTGCAGAAAATCTTTTTCACAACACCAACCCGAAATAGTTATTTGTAATATAAGGGCGTAAAGTCGGTGATTTCGATAAGGGTGTCATCCTTGCAGCACTAGTAGCAATCATCTACTTCGCACAAGTGTCACATACTATTTTTTGCAAAAACCCTCACAAAAAAAATTTCTTAATAGAAAATAATTTTTTGAAAATGTTTTTAATCAATAATACAATAACCGCAAATTTTTCTTGAATTTTCGTTTTTTCGTTCATTTTCTATTAGTTAAGGATGGATAAAAACTTTGATGGAATACATCTTTAATTAAATTTCTCTTCCTTTCGAGCAGTACCAAGCCCAGCTTTGTAGCTTAAATAATGGCTGAGGAATTATCAATTGAAAGTAGACAGTTTTCTAGATTTCAAAATTGGCAAATTTTCTATTAATTTCCGTTTTTTCTGTTCGTTTATTTTCAAGCAGTTATAAATGATTAAAAAATTACATACAAAACAAATTCGAGCAAATTGTCTGGTGTTTCCACAAATGCCAACCCCAGCTCTTTAACTTGAACAATGGCTGAGGAATCATTAAGTGAATGAGAAGAGGTTTCTAGATTTCAGAAACCGGCTAATTTTACATTAATTAGCGTTCTTTTCGTTTATTTATTTCAAAGAACTTAAGATAATTAAAAAATTGTATGGAAATTTTGTAAATTTTATTTTATTTTCAGTAACACCAACCTCAGCTCTCCAGTTTAAATAAAGGATAAAGAATCATCGTTCAAAAGTTGAAATGTTGTATTCAATTGAAATGACAACTTGACAACTAGATTTTTTATAATCTGGAAGTAGAGAAATTTCATATTGTTGAATAAGACATAGCGCGCATGCGCAGGCTAATATAGTGATTTAATAATCTTTGCAAGTCCCACGCTGCGTATGCGCGATATTTTACTTTTCGACGTTCGGGTAAAACCTCCTACTTCACGTACGGTTAATTTGCGCGAAAACGTTTGTTTTTGGGGTGGGTGTTACAAAAAGTACGTTTTCACATCATTTACACAAAAGACTGAGTTTTACATACTTGCATAGTATGTGTAAAAGAACGAATTTTTGGCCTGTGAAGTAGACGATAATTTTACACACTCTTGCGCAGGATCTGGATGGGCTAGAGTGCGTAAATTTGTTACACACTCTCGTGCATCTCAATCCTGCGAGACAGGGTGTGAAATATTTGAACATATACTTATTTTCCGCACTTGTATCACAAATAGGCAATTTTTTTTCGCTCGTTCTTGTTCGTCTCGAGGTAACTATTTAGATTTTAATTTTTTATTTATATTTTGTAAATTCTTCAAAGAAAATACGATCAGTGAAAGGAAATTTTTACAGGTACACAATCGAGTGTTCGTATGCGGGTGTTTTTCTTGCATTTTCATAATTTCAGCTTTGACGCTGAAGAAGCGAAAAAGATTTTCTAATTAATAAAAAGGAATGTCGAGTTCAAAAAGAAAAGAAAAAAAAAGGAACCGTAGTGGAATTAACGCCCGAGTAATTCGCCAATTTACAAGTAACTGTAGGGGTGGGTTAAGAAAGGAGTGAAAAAAATATACAGGAAAAGATCGCGTAAATACGATTTGTCTACAGATGTAATACGATGGTTCTTTTTTTTTCTTTTTCGATGGCTACCAGATAGGAAACGAGTTGTGAAAGAAAAGCGGAAAAGTCAAAAGATAAGAAAGCGGCTAGGAGAGGGCAGCAGGAGCAAGATGGAGATCGAAAAGAGTGCTTTACTCTAAATAATAACGGAAACGTTTTCATCGACAGAAAAAAAAAAAACTGAGATTTTTCCTTTTCTGGTTGAAGTGTGGGTTGATTTTTTTTTTTCTTTTACACATCTCTCTATGTCTGTTTCATTCGCTTTCTCTCGCTTTCTCTTCCGTTTTGTGGTGCTCATTCCCACTCTTTCTCTCTCGTCAGAATTTCCAAGTACCCTTAAAATAACGTAATTAAAAAGTGAAGGAGATAAGAATTTCGCGTTCGTCCTCGGAGAATTTCAACCATTAGAGTATAGTCAAAAATTTTTGCCAAAAGTAGGTTGTGAAAATGAACTACTGAATTATTCATGTACATATTTGGCTGAGAATAGGGACGGCGTGTCTCAGGGTAAGTTAGAGTATACGCTGGAAATTTATTTATTTTTTTCATTTCATGTTTCTTTTTTTTTTTTCGTTTCTTATTAAAGCATTAGTTTTTGAGAGCTGGAGTTGTTGCGGTAAATGGAGCCCGTTTAAAATTTAATGAAAAACGCAAATCCGTTTTTCGTGGAAGCGAGGTTGCTTATAATTTTTAATTTGATATAAATTTGCGAACGTTCGGCGAATGGAAACGGGTAAAGGCGAAGATGAATGAGAATCGGTTGGTTGATTTTTGAGACATTTAAATTTTGTCTTTGCGTCAAACGAAATGGTAGGCGCTGACTGACAAGAAAAAAAAATTTCCTAAATTTTAATAAATTTTGTTTTAATAAATGAATTGAGAATAAAATTATTTTAATGTTCTAATGCATTTTTGATGTAGGTTTTCGTCGAAAACCCGCATATTAATCTTGATTTCATAAAACGACCTAGGGATGGAGTGATGAGTAAGTTTCTTCTTTCGTGACCCCCAGAAACTTATGGAATTGAAAGCTCAACTTCATGTTCTGCGATTCCAAACTTTGTTGAGACCCAAGGTGTCAAACAGGCTCTCCAAGACCCAGTCTTATTTTAATAGGTAGAGACGGGCCGTTTCGAATATCATGAACTGCTACCCATGCAAGTGTTGGAACCCAACAGCGATAAGGTAAATTTTATGACAAAATTACATTCTTGAAAAAAATAAAAATTTCAAACAAAATATTTAGTCCAGTAAAGAAATAAATTTTATTTTAGAAAATTTCAATATTTTCTTTCTTTTTTTTTTTTTTTTTTTTCAAAAGTCTTTATAGATGGGTGTCTCAAATACGTTCTAAAAGTCTCAATCCCTGTCTCACTTGCTGCAGTGACAATGAGAGAAAATGTGCCCCAAATCAGTTTTTTGCAGTTTTCTCAAGTAATACCTACTTCGGAACAGTGCTGCCAGATTAGTCGCCTATAAAATTAGTAGATTTTTTTCAAACAGGAGAAAAAAAATTCAGTAAACTTGTAACTTTGTAAATTTGAGAGCTAGCAATGTTTCCAATGCCCAAATTTTTTTCCCTGTTTTTCTCATATTTCCATTGCATATTTCTTACTCAAGTTTGCAGCATTTGCGGATTGTGCTGTATACCGTACCTCCTTACTTCTTTTTTTCAAATCACACAACTCCCTAATTTTGATTATTTTTTTAGATCAACCTTCCTCTCAGTCTCACTCCAATTTACATTAATATTAATACGTACTGTGTAATTGTATCTTTTTTAGCCCAATATTTTGATCGTATACCTAGAATTTGATTTAAAATTATTAGACTTTTTAGTTTTTCATTACTACAGCATTATTCACAGTATGATAATTTCAGCATTTCATATCATAGTCATACTGCTAACACTGCTGTTACAGTCTCAATACTCTCCTCTCTTAAGTCATAACTCTCCTAGAATAATGCATAATAAATCACGTTTAAAATCATGTAAGTTACCTATAAATTAATAATAATGATTGTTGATTAAATGATTTTAATAAAAATGATAACAAATAAAGCTTGTTGTCGACTTCTCGTACATATTATTACAAGTAGGTACTCGTACCCAACACCTAATCCACATTCAGTTATCACTTATTACTTTAGTAATTTAACTCGTAAGAGTAATTAATTTCGGTGCCATTGAAAAAAATATCTGTTCTCACTTTTCATAGCTTTTTACCATTCATTACTAGAAAATTTTTAAAAATTCCGTATATTCTAAGAAAATTCAGTAGATTGGTAAAATTCCGTAGAAAAAACAGTATTTTATTTTTTAGAAGAAAAATTCCGTTGTTATACTAACAATTCCGTAGGTCTGGCAGCACTGCTTTGGAGGGAAAATAGTTCAATCAAAAAAATGTTGAATATTATCTATATTTAAAACGAAAAAGTTTTTATCATTTCTTGTGTGTGATGTGCCCCGCCTTTAAAAAGTGAACTTGAGAGATATCACTTTCTGTATATTTAGTTAATCTTACATACTAGAAAATGTGGGTTTGATCAGTAAAAATTTGAAACAAAATTGGTAATAACAAAAAATATTGGTCTTACCGACTTGCGGTTGTTATAATTCGATTCACTGTTAAAAAATGCTTAAGATTTGATAGAAGACGTTGTTCATGCTGAAAATGTCTACGTAGGTTGGAAACTTTGAAAAAATATCTAAAAAAGTAGATTTTTTGTTACTTTTTCCCTCTTATGTTTACACTCCAGACATCAGTGTTCTTAATGAGGCCTTGAAAAACAAATGGACAATTTTCCGAATTGTATTTGGTTAAAACGGCAATACGGTGGTTAGGAGGCGGTTTGAAGGGAAAATGTGCCTAAAATTAGCTATTTTTTCGAAGTTCCCAAACTATATACAGGATCAGGAACAACGTAACATATCAAATCTTACGTATTTTCTAGCGCTAAATTAAATGAGACAAACTACCTTTTAGTGTGTTACTTAGGACGCTTATACGTAGGAATTTTTGTAAAAAAAAAGAAAATTTGGCAATTTTTCAGAATAAAATTTATTGTACATGTTATATTTATTGGACTGATTGTCTCGAACTTACAGTTATTTCAGTACGTAAGTGGTAGGTGATGGAGGATAAAGGAGGAAATGATTTGATTTTAGAACTTGGCATCAAATTTTGAATGAAAATTTTTCAGGTAATTTTGTATAAAAATTCTCTTGGTCCTTTCTTACATTCCATCCATTTTTTCTCAGGCTAAAATTTGGCTTAAAACATTGTTTTCATTTTAGTTGACTCATATCCGGGCAGCTTTTCAGAATACTCATAATTCATCATTGTTAAAAACAAACAAACGAAACATACATCTACATGGGTCAGTAAATGATGGGTCTAAGAACGGCATTTAGAATTACTGCGCATCAGTACCGTTTCCAGAATTCACTGTGGAAGGGGTTTAAACACTCTAAAGCAGGTGTAGAATTAAATAATTAAATCATTATACATATAAATGCGGGAAGGTATGAAGGTATCATTAACTTTGTGATACCTTGACATAAAATTCCTCTGTATTCTCCAAATTGTGTGAACATTATTAAAAACCATAACAAAAGTCGAAAATGGTCTCACATAGTGTAATTTCTAGCAATAGGCTTGTTTTTATCATGTTATGGGTAGGTACTTGGATAATTTTGTTTGTAGGTACCTATCTATAATACGTACCTATTTTATTTTTTTGTTATTTCAGTGTTGGTACTTACAGATCGCAAATTTTTTTTAATAGCTTCAAAATTTAGACGAACGTATTTAGTAGTAAGCCAAGAATCAGGCCCAATTATTTTGGTGTAGATAGGCCGGACGGTATTTCCGGTACATTCATTTTTGTTCCTTTTTTAATGTTTTAGAGCTTTGAAATGGTCAATTGTCGATGAACTTCTAGGTCTGAAATTTGAAAGAGATGATCTATTCTAACAGGTTATCAATTTTATCATGGATCAGCCGGACGGTACTTCAGATATGTTTGATTTTTTTCAAATGTTGGCCTCCAAAATAGGTAAAGAGTCAGTTAGTAGCCAGGTTACTGAATATCGTACTATAAGTAGGCTAAGTATTCGTAATCTATAAAACTTCTTACCAGTTTTGGTTACAGTTGGTTGGTTTCCGAAAACGCGGGTACATTTCTCAATGGAGTTTTCGCTGCTCTAGAGTCGTTTTTTCAGCGTAAATTCAATTAATATTTGCTCACAATTTTTATATTTACTTTTTGAATTCCACTCATTACGTAGGTACTGAAGGATAAACATTTTCTGAACATTTGGGGAATTTGCTTCACTAACTACTGCCGTTCACTACAAACAATGAAAATTCATTCTTTATGGTTTACTCTTCTCACCTTTAAACAAGTACTAGTCGGAAAATTTTCAAATTCAACCCTAACACGTGTTTGTTCCTTATTGATTGGCTGATAAATGCAGAAAATTATTTCATCGTTGTAGAGATTGAAGAAGCAATACATTCAGAAAATGATTATAAATCATAAGAAGAAAAAAAAAATTTCCAGTCCAACAAGCCTCGCTAGAAAATTTAGGTTTTCTTAGACCATAAAATTGAATAAATAAATAAATGAGCACAAAAAAAAAAAATCAAAAAATTAGAATTATTTGACAGAATGAGGACTAAAAATTACGTAAGTTCGTCTAAAATGAAGTGTCAAAAGGAAATTCATAATGAATAAATTGTATTGAGAGGTTACAAAAAACGCATGGAGGTTAATAAATAATTGCTCACTTAGTAAATAAAACAACGGCACGCTTGCTTTCCCAACAGCTTTTATGGTTCACCTGGAATTTATCTTCTCTTCTTGGCAATAGTTTGAGATTTTTTCAAATAACTTCTACGGATGAACCGTACAGCCAATTGAAACCAAATTTAGGAGAATGTCAGAATATAATAAATATTTATGTTTGTACCAAATTTCGTGATTATTGGTTGAAAATTACGCATTTTATAACCATTGAAGTCACAAAAATACAGTATAATAAGGTGTGTCGGACGCAGAATCTGGCCAATTTGGATAAAAAAAAATCTTTCATCCTTGTCTATACCTATAGAAATAAGTGAACCAAGTTTCAGGACTATCGGATGACCTGTACCGTTCTATATAAAAATATATATTATATACATAAATTTCAGCTAATATTGCCAAGAGTTTCCTGCAGTCATGAGACGAAAAACAAACATAACCCTGATCCAAAGTCTTAATATACGATCAATTTTAATATATAGATTTTCTTTGAAAAACTACATGAAAAGTGGCGGTAGGGACACGAGCAAGACGAACTCAAACCCCTTCGTTTTTGATGGTTGGTATTCGTAGATATCTTCCACCCTTGTAGTTGTTTCGACGATTAATAAACTGCAATGGCATCGTGGCAAATGAAAAACGGAGAACTTGAACAAATTTCACGATACATTTGCCTTGATCATATTCCATTTGTCCTTATTGTTGACCCATTTTCGTGGAAATATTTCTCATGAAATTAATTTAATGCTGTCTCGTGTTCTATTCTCGTGTCATTTCTTCTTTCTTCGTTCTACTTACTCCTTGTTGCGTGGCTATACTGCATCTGTCCTTCTTTTCCATGGGTGATGAACAAAATAATATATATTTCCTATTATTAGCGTATATAGCTGGAAAAGCGACATGGCGCCCCGATTCTTTCATCATCGTCATTATTTAATGAAGTAGCCGAATGTTTTAAAAACTGTCTGGATGGTTGTCCTCTTGACTTGTAATGGTCTTCTCCGAGGATATTCTATTAATTTCACATGAAGACGAAGTATGAATCTGACTAGGTTAGAACATTATGGCTGTACTCCAGCAATTAGTTGTGAATCGAACAAACTGCAAAATTGCGGCGGGTATAAGAGAAAAATTTCCGGCTGAAAATGCTTGAAAAGGTCAACATTAGCTACAGGATGTACGACTTAATAATTTTTTATGAGACTACGATGCGTCGAAAAATCTTCCGGCAAAAGGCCTCTGCTAATTTTGTCAAGCTAGTAGGGCTGCTACCAGCTTTTTAGTTCATGATAGTCTCACTTTTTCGGAGTTTTTCATTTTGTTTCACCGCAGCAACTCACAGGAATTTTGTAAATCTGCAGGTACTAGAGAATTTTACCCAAATGGTGTTTCTAAAATGCAGGAATGCTCCCCAAACACATTTCATAGAATTTCCATTTTAGGTATTTGGTACCGATTCAGTCAGCTCTGTAGTAGCTGCCGAACAAAGTCAATAGCTAGTACCTTACAGAATTTCAAGCATTCAAAATTAAATGAACAATTTTCCATAATACTGAAACAATTGAAAATCTATGGCTTACCCATTCATTTTATTTTGAGCAAGTGTCGAAGGAATTTTTGTTTGTGGAAAAAACTTAGCAAAGAGACGGCCTCGTGATTATTTTAAGGAGACGTATCAGCTGAGATATTAAGACTGATTTAAGATTGTCTCACAAATATGGGGCCACTTTTGAATATTGGTTGCAATTTTTTTGGGCGAAAATTTTGTACGCCAAAAATTTTTCCACGCCGGGCTAGGCCCATGTAGAACTGAGGGTAAAACCAATCTTGGTTTCGGGTTTCAAATGGAGTTCAGATTTTTATCTACTGGTACTTTAGAGAAGAGTCAAATGAATACTTCAACTGATAGCAAAAAATATTGCGTTTCCGATCATTAATTATAAACATCTTCCAAAACGAAATTCAAAAATGAGTTCAGTGCCAGACTAGCATCTTCTGCTATTCTGTTTGAAATTTTATTGAGGCCTACAGTCATTGGCCTTCATAATATTATGTAGTACAAGCCCCGAAGCACGGCTCCATGGTGCTTTGGCTTGTGCTAGCGCTGGATTTTTGCTGGCATCCCTATATAGGTAACACTGTAGAATTTGTTGTTTTGGCAGAAGGCTATGAATTTTTTTTTCTTGTCTGTGCGTGGCTGTGGGGGTAGTTGCGCATGCGCATCCAATATGAGGGATAATTGGCAAAATAATATCGAGAAATAATTTTGTGAAATAATTAACAGTTTGTACATTTATTTATACATGTTTGAGTGTGTGATGTTAAAAAAAAAACAATATGTAGGTAATTAGACCCTTCTCTTTTATATTTTTGGTAAATAACTGATTAAATAAAATTCAAAACTCAAAAATTTGTCGCTGCGTTTAATCGCATAATCCATACACAGTATAGATCTAGCACTGAATAAAAACTTGCCCTCGCATGTAAACGCTTATTTTTGAACTTTAGGGTGTAATCCTATACAATAATATGAGAAATAATTATATGTATGCATGTATGTATGTGGGTATGTATGTAAATGTGTTCTGCAGAACTAGACCAACAATGTTGCTGAAAATCACAATTTGGAGGTTTATGGGTGTGGAATATCTTGTTGTGAGAGATATTCACACTAGAAGGTTTTCAACAGTATTTGTGTGTTCTGCCACTTAATACAGTTAAGTATGGGAGAGCCAAATCCTCAGCAAACACTGGCGATTTTTGATCCGGTTCTGAGAGTTTATATACAGGATTTGGTACACGCACACAGACACACATACATACGTATGTGTACGTAATTATGTCATGCGTTACGTCGTTTCTTGCCTCTGTCGAGGTAATAAGAAATGACGCAGCGCGTTTGGTACCGGGCTGTGACATCACCGAGATTGTTATCAGGTAATTGATCTCAGCCTGTGCAATGTATCTTACCTGTACATACGTACAGGTACGAACATACAAACACACCAGTGTATTTTTGTTTAATGTCATAAAGACGATTATTGCCAGCCTTTGGGCGGCGACTGTCGTCGAGGGGTGCGAGCCCCTATTACCTCATACGAGTATTGTCCCCACAATGGGTATGAAAAAATGATTTAATTCCCGAGATATAGTATAATACTGAAAGATATAGGTACCAAACATATAATAAATATATTGCTGAAATTATCCAGCTTGCTTTAAGTAAACAAATTTTTTTCTATTTTCCATATCTGAGCAACGCTCTGGTGAACCAGGTATTATACTATTACATGTGATGCCATCTCTTGGGAAATATAAGTAGGTAGATATACTAATTTTATTACTTTCAGGTGTGTATGTGATGCAGTTGTTAAAAGGTGAGGTTGTCATGCATGAGGCAAAGGTACAAACCAAAATCGGAGAAGTTTTTTTTTAAATGTGGTACACATTTTTATTTTCAGTACAGGGTATAAATTGCAAGCTGATGGTGGTTGGTACAAATCTTTTAGAAGGTTTTAGTGAAAAGTTTGATGCAAGAATAGAAGGAAAGAAAGAAGTAAGAAAAATTTATTAGAGTGCACGTGATTTGTTTGTATTCAACATACCCATACATTAATAAAAAAAACAAATTTTGTTGTTTTCACTGAACCAATGAATTATATATTACCGGCCGCAAAAATTTGAATGTGTAAATTTTTTTAAAATTGTAATTAACATAAAATTTAGACTTTTTTGACAAAATGAATTTCAGGAGGAATGACGAAGGTACTCTCGGTCTTTGTTCTATTATAAATTCTAAATTTAAAATGCTTATTCAATTTTCTCGTTACCGCCGTACTGGTAGCAAAGTTTTGTCCGATACTCACAAAATTTGGTATGAGTTCATTAGTACTAAACCACAGACCAGATTTATTGAATTTGGTGCTGATCGGCTGGATGGTACCTCCAGGATCCCTATTTTTTGTTTTTATTTTGTCCATAAAATGTTTAATTTTGGACCAACATCTAAGAAATTTGGAATTAATATTTATGGTACCTCCAGGACCTTTATTTTTTGTTTTTATTTTGTCCATTATATGTTTAGTTTTGGACCAATATTTACGAAATTTGGAATTAATATTTGTGGTACCTACTTCCAGGACCCCTACTTTTTGTTTTTATTTTGTCCATAAAATGTTTAATTTTGGACTAATATCTACGAAAATTGGAATTAATATTTACTATAACCTATTATAGGTAATGTGCCACTAATTTAGGTGCGGATCGGCCTGATGATGCTTCCATAAAGTTCATTTTTGTTTCGATTTTGAATCGGGTAACGGTTTTAAACTGAGTAATTTATGGTCAACAACTACAAAATTTAATAAAACCAAACCTACTTTTTCTAATGAAGTTGCGGCTGCGTTAAAGTTATTGTTTTCTTGTTGGTATTCGCGAAAGAGGAGCGAAAAGGGATGAGCCAGAAAAAAATTCCAAATCACGTTTATGGCTGAAGAGAATATTTTGATCGTACGCGTATTTCGTAGAAATATTTCAAATTTCCAAAGATGAAAGCAAGTTTGTTTTTAATACCGATTGCAAATGCGAACGAAAGTTATTTTTCCAATAAAATGGCGATGAATCGGATTTCTACTCTCTTTTTCCTTCTCCAACCTCCAAATCAGCCTTCCCGTCAATCCTCCTTTTTGTTTTGTATTTTCACGCCTCAGTGAATAGAAAATTCGAAATTAAATAAATTATAATCCGCAAAAATCTCGGTTTTTTGTTTCAAGTATCCGTTAAGTCTCAGGTAGCGAAACTTGTACATACAACCACCGAAACTCTTTTTTTTTTTTTGAACTTGTAATATTAACATTCGTTAAAATGAAATCGGGTAGAAATAATGGTAGAAAAAAAAAAAAAAAAAAGAAGAAAAAACGAACTTCTGCTGATATTAAGAATTTTTCTTCCGCTATATCGTTTTTCGTGTTTATTTCAGTTGTCTGTAATTTGATCCCTTTAATTTTCTTTTGTAAATTTACACGCTTATTGACCTTTTTATTTTTTTGCTTTTCTCCTTTGTTATACAGGGAGTAGAGGAGAGAGACACTTTATATTGAATAACGGATGGAAAATTATTGAAAAAATGTTACGAAACAAACGAATCTGTTTGCTGTGCAATTCGCTAACGATACACTATGTAGCTCTTTTTTTTTTCTTCTTTTTTATGCAAGGCAACAAAAAGGCAGCGAAAACAAAAAAGAAAAAAAAAGAAGAGAAAAATATCGGCATTTGCGATCAAAGAAAAACTATAAAGTAACTGACTTCTACAAGTGGCTTTTCAAATAACGAGAGCGTACGCCCTCGATTAGAAGAAAACTAGCGGAAAATTGGACTCGAATTTACATTTCCATTTTCAAAATGATTACATGGATGCTTGTTTTTTTTTTTTGCTTTTTTTTTCTTTCTTCTCGTTGTACGCTGCTCTTTTCAACGTATAAACCAGCACCTTTTCTTTTCATGCAGTTTCTCGAATGTTTTATTCACAGCATAACGAGCAAGCAGAATCGAGACGAAAGCTCGAATTACTGTATACGCTATCCTGCCATAATTATTAAACCCATGTAGAGGTTTTTTGGTTTTTTCTCATCCCCCGCCAACCACTAACTCTTAGTAGGTACCTAGTTGCTGTTTTGTGCTGTCGCTTTTGTGGGATCTGCGATGGTTTCTAATTGCGTGAGCTTTTCGTCATTTTCTAACAGAACCCTCTTGGTCAAGCATAGCTTCGAGGTACCTATATTTCGGTATAAAAGTGTTAAAATTTTATGGAACGCGAGTAAAATCTGAGTAAAACTCAGTATGAAAAATATAAATTTGGAGTTAGTAATTATTGTTAAGTTCCAGCAGTTTTTTTGGATCGACTATAGGTGTTCTTCGAATCTGACCAGAAAAAGCTGAGATTCTCGGTACCCATACCTCTAATAACTTACATATGTTAACCATTTGACTGAAGATTCAGTAGGTACCCAAGACACATTATCCTGAAATATAGTTTATAATCTTCTGATAGACTGGTCACGTCAAGAATTTGTTTTTATTTTTAACAGAACTAAAACGAATGCACCACAGTGTATCGAATCTGCTCAAACCCACTACTTTTCGATTTGCAAAGCTGATCCCCTAACTGCTTAGCCACAAAAATTCCTTTTTTCGATGTTTTTTGGAATATCATATTGTTCTTTAGTGATGAGCAATACCTATTCTGGTACGACCAAACGAATATCCAAGTTCCTACTTGAAAGGTACGAATAAACTAAAATTTTTGTAATCTCACCACATAAATAAATTGCAATGTTTAGTGTTTGATTTTTTGTATAATTCATGATGTGGAATGTCTTACATCGTGGGAGAGATTCCACTTCAGAAGATGCTCAACAGCTTTGCATGCTTACCAGCTTCGTATAAACAAATGGCAGAGCCAACCATAGTAAACACTGGTTGAGGTTTAGTGTTTACTGGCAATTTTTATACCTAGCTATTGGCACACACACGGACACACATATGTACAAATACATATGTCTATGTATATTTTGGTGCGTGCACTGATAACCAACCCAGTGACATCCTAAAATTAATCTCTTGATTACTTACGAATCGATGTTTTGTAGCATACTTGCAAGTACTTGCAGGTAAATACAAACAAATGTAGATGTTTAACGTGCAGTGCAAAATATTTCCAGCTTTTTGGCGGCGACTGTTGTCGAGGAGCCGAGCTCTTAAATCCTCATTCAGATGATGATGTCTCCCCACATGAATGGAAAGATAATGTTTACACTGGTATTTTGCGAGTGAAAAGTAACTCTTATCATTGATGAATGTAACCTTGATGCAAAGTGAATGCGCCTCCATGTAAAAATGTGAAGCATCTCTTTACATAGAGTCACATTCATTTTTCATTGAAGTAGAGGTTACATTTTCTGAATGAAATGTCAAATTTTCTGCCACGAAAAGGTTGATATTCTAGTCCCTTTTTTACAATTTTTGTGTAAGACTCACCATTTGACAGAATTTTAACGTTTTATCGCTTTCTGGTCATTGATTATACAAAATATCTTTCTCGAGAAGGTTTAAAAGTGAGTTTACACGACTCGAGAATTGTTCACTTGATCCCCTTGTTTTCTAAACTCTCTCACATTTAAACGCTCACTTTTAAACCTTGGTGTGTAATTTCAGATTTTGAAAAATACGTGAAACTTAAATTTCTCTTAACCATCAGTAACAGTAAAATTTAAAAAATATTAAAATAAAAACCAAGACTACGTAGGTACTATAATCTTTGTGTTCATATTGCCTGTGTTCATCCCGGTTACCATTTAGCTTACCATCATGGACCTCAGGTGTATCACAAAGTTTTTTGAAGGCCCCTTATTTTAAAAGTATCTGAGGAAATATCAGAACACTTCCCCATCTATATAATTGTTTTTCCCCCGAAATTGTGGATTATGTTGAATAAAATATAGACAGTCTGACAGAACTACACTAACTTACACCAATCTTCATCAGGGAGGTTATTTCAAAAATATAATTATTTGATTAAAACTCAACGTAAATTCACCTAAGATTCTTTTATTTGTGGAATAGCCCTCTTAGCATAGGTCGGTGTATGTTTTGTGTAGTTTTATCAAACAGAGCTATATTTCCATGAAAACATTTCCGCAGCCAACTGTCCCAGATCACCTTTTTGGGAACCATTGGTTAAATCGAGAATTGTGAAATTGGCTCTTAGGAAATCTAATTTAACGTCCATTAGTGTTTACTGACACAAGTAGCCGCAAATTTTGAAACAAAATATAATAAATTATGGTTGGATGATTATAGTGCAGTGAATGGGTATGAAGTTTTGAAGCGACAAATATTTCATACATTTGTGAGTTAACTTTAATCTGAGGCCGTTGATTAACTCGAGTACATTTTCAAATCTAGCGTTAACTCAAGTTTAACACCTACTGTACGCCGCACCCTGAATCGTGCGTGCACGAGTTGAGTTAGTCCTTTAAATGGGATTTATAATATAATGGGACACCCTTTAGATAGGTAACTTACATCCAGTAAAACTTTAGCTCGACGCGGATCAGATTATAAACATTGGTTAGCTGGCACACAGAAGTTCGTAATTATAAATGGCCGCTAAGACGATTACCCGGCACCTCGACTGCGTTGGGCGACAAGAAATAACGTCAAGACGGTTCTTCTTGTCCGCCAAGCCAGGATTACATTTCGGTCGTATTCGAGTAATAAATTCATGCCATCCGGATTCATTCGCGTATCACCGTAGTTCTTGTGTCTTCCTCACCCCCTCCCACCCGTCCAGATTACTCTTCTCATCAGCTCCTCTGTTTTTTCTCGTCCAACTTCGATCGGTGGCGGCGGTAAGACTGAGTTGAGTGGATGCGAAGAGGATACGAAGTGAAGTGTGTGCGACGCCATCACGTCGTTTATCATTAATCATTTATCTTTTAAAATTATGAAAGTTGTCACTTTTGCAAGGGACGAACTACACTACTGTCGCGATTCGCTCGCTTTTTGTTTTATATCCAACGACCAACATTGCTCACCAAGAATTTATTTATCGTAGCTATATTATACTTATTGTTGGGTTTCGTTGAGGTGAAACAATGAGAATGCTTTTCATCAGAGTTTGTGTTTTTTTTTGTTTTTTTTTTAGGAGGGGGGCTTTCGTCCTTTCGCCTTTGTGTTGACTACACCTGCTTGTTATTGATGCGCTTTCGTACTTCGAGGCATCAAACTTTCTTTTGGCGAAAGTAGGAGCAGTAGTTCTGTTGGATAATTTAGGTTTTTTAAAAAAAAGAAAACTCGAAAATGTGGTAGTATCAAAGATACTACCGACTTTTCCGGAAAACATCTGAAATGTATTCATATCAGTATGTAATAAATAGGTACCTAAAACCTCAACAGCACGCCCCTTAAACCACTGACAACGTCCTCAAATTTCCAAGTCCAAAATTATGACGTCATCAGCTCCTTCGGCTACCCATGAGATAATATCCCTCACAGTACATTTTAACAAACTCAAATCAATACGCAATAAATCCATTTATTTATTTATTTATTTATTTCTTTATTTAGGTATATTTATTTTATTTTAGGTTGGTACCTATCTATTTATTTATTTTTAATTAATTTATATAAATCTATTTATTTAGAGGTGAGTCTGAGGATATTGTGGGGCTTGTCAAAAAAAATACAATAAGCTGGTCGTCAGTTTGGACTTGGAAATTTTAACTGCTGAACTGGATGATGACGTAAGATTTTTAACTTAGAAACTTTGGTAAGAGAAGGGGCTGATGATGTCATGATTTTTTTAGAAGCTAAAAGGGATGATGACGTCATAATTTTTACTGAGAAATTTTGACAGGAGGATGGACCGATAACTACATTTTTTTTATAACATTTTTTCTGTCATATTTTTATAATGAGGTATCTCTCTTTGAAAGACGTTTTCTGTCAAAAGAATCAAAATTCACTCAAAATGAGAAAAAATTAGTATATAGGTACCTACTTAGATCATAAAATGTAATAATGATTGTGTTATTAATTGAAGATTACGTGTTCTAGAGCCTAAAATCGGAACCAAAATCAATAGTCAAATGTTTGGATTAGTATTAATGTTTGTACCAAATTTCGTGACTATCGAACAAAAATTGTGACTGGAAACGGAATAGATGTACTTACTTATAGGATAGGCAAACATAATTATAGCAGTCAATATAATAAATCCGGAAAATTCGTAAATTTTCAGTCAGAAGAGAAAAAGCCGGCGAAAAGATTTGATGCCCCCATTTCGTTTATTTGCCGGACTAATTCTAGTCGTAAAAGTAAATTTCTTTGGGTTTCCGATCATTTACCAAAAAAAATTTTTTCAACAAAATAACACAGTCATATTCGATAATCAATTAATATCAATAATTCCTAAATTTACCTTAATTCCTAGAGAAATATATAAAAGTCGGCATATGCAATTAATTCGCAAAATCATCATATTTGACTGAAATTATTTAATCAATTCAGTAAATATCCTGAAAATCGTCAGTCCATTATATTATAACCTACGGAGTACCTAATGCTGCAGTAATAATTCACAGGCCTACGTAAACCATAATGTGTCCGAATTATCAATTAATCAGGTACACATTGAAGAAAAAAAATGATTTATAGTTAGACTGAAATGAGGGATTCTACCTGAAAGATCGATTGTGGTATTTGCGGCGTTATATTATATAACCACGTGGACAAACGTATGAGATAAAAGTATAGTAAGTATACATATAGCAGTCTTCAAATTTGCTTTAATTCCTTTGTGATTCTCTTTAAAGAACATTTAGTTTTTCATTGGACCCACCAAATTAAAAGAAAAACTCCAAGGAATAAAATGAGACGAAGAACAATAATTTTGAGCCCTCAGAAGCCTGGTTAATAAAAAAATAAAATAAAAAATTGTCTCCAGCGTTTTCATTGGTTGATTGCTGTTGATTGTTTGTTTGTCCACGTAACTGAACTCTTTCCGTACAGTGACGTCAAAATTAAAATTCCCGATTGAAATATACTCATAGCCAAATATTTGTGTAATTATGGTCACGTGATTGCGTTACAGAAGTCGCTTTTTTACAATAAAATAATTGCATAAAATATCGTTTCAAGTTTCAAAAATGCCTAGGTAATCAGTACCTATTGCATAAATTGTCTGAAATACAAATTTATCCATAATACTTCTATGTAAGTAAATATATAACGATGAATTTCGTAAATAAATTTAATAAAACCTTTACGATTATACCTTTTCCTACTATTCTTATCGATACTTAACACGCATCACCAAAATTTCATACAGATAAATTGAAACCAGTTTCATGAACGAAATTTTGGCACCCAAGCAAACAAAACCCTGGCGCCCTTATTGGCATTCTAACGGCAAATATTTTTGTGATGTTTGTTCGAACTGCGAATTTATTTTTTTCTTTCGAAAATTTTGTGCCCCTCTTGACCAGGCACCTTGGAACAGATTGTTTCACTCGCTCCACTATAGCTACGCTACTGATTCTGTTGTAAAATAAGTGGTACACCTACGTATTGTGACTCGTAAAATAATTTTGCCAGTTTGTCAATTATGATTAATTTGTGGTGAGATTTTTGTAGTCTTAAAATGATCTCATCTTCCTCCGAAATCATGCAACTATGAGGAGCATCTGATTAATGTAAACGAGCAACTTGTGAACTTGGATTGAGAAAATAGTCTAGATTGCCTACAAAATGCCTGAAAAGGCTAATTTTAATCATAGAATACAGGATCCATTTTCTATGAGGCTATTAAAGCGCTAAAATCTCAGGCCAATTTTTCTAAGCTAGTACCCATTCGATGCGGCACTGGATTAAGATATTTTCCAATTGGTCAGCCCAATTTGGTATGTGTCACCCTTAGTGAAGTGTAGTGATAAAATCGTCGCTTTCTAGACACGTTACGGAATATGGAGAACGCGTAAAATACTAAATTTTGCAAAAAGTGACGTTTCAGAGCCTGGAATTAGATCTTTAATATTGCAATAAAACTGAAAAAATCAACCAATCAAATGTTAAGCTGAGTGATGTAGCAAAAGGCTTTTTTAGGGGGGGTGATAGAAAAACGAAAATTGCTAACTGAAATTTTTGAAATTTTCAACAGCTAAAAATTGTGAAATAGTCTCTAAAAAAAAAAGGTTACCTGTAACGTATATTTTTGTCTATTTTTAGAAATGACGAACATATTTGTCTACACGTTTTTGAATACTAAAAACGTAGGTATTCATCAACAATAAAACATCCTATAACTCTTTATAAACAACCACTAATTTACCCGTATTCAATTTTATAAATATAGATATAATGTCTGTATATTCATGACCTAATTGTGCCTGTCCCTTGAGTATATCGCGAGTCAGCACAACCCTATAATAACAACACCCTACCTCACTTAACCTATCCGACACATACGCTTACATACCCCAAACAAGTATATAAACCCATGATTTGAAGGAACAAAACACAGTTCCTCAACAGTAACTTCTCAGTACCTAGAACCTCTCTTATAGAGCTACTAGGATTCATGTTGAAAAGGTTGTAAACCTATATGTATAATTATTAACGTATGTACTGGTGTTGTACAATTTATTATTTTATTAAAAGTGTTAATTCAAACTTGTGTTTTTTAAATATTATTGAGTCTCACCAATATGTTAAGGTCCACAATAGTTGTGGATGATAAATTGAATATTTAAATTATTATAGAGGTATTAATGCTTATCCAGTGTTCAATATCTCGTGTATGGTGTAACACTGAAAGTGGTTCTAATTAGGTACATTACCACCTCTTTTGGCCGTTACATTACCTACCAGTTGGCACGATTTGCCAACTAATATTATAACTGCTTATTTTGCCATCTCTAAAATTGCCAAATTTTGCAAAAATTTTCCAACTGTCCTACGATGAACCAAAAAATCCAACTTACCAACCTCCAAGGGGGTAAGCTGCCCCCTTTCTTCTCTAACTCTGTCCCTGTAGTTAATCTTCGTTCATGATAAGTGTTTTTTATAGCTACCATTATTGCTCGCTCGATTTTGACTTGGGTCTGTAATCAGATGTTGAATAGTTAACGTACAACTATCACGACGTCGGTGCCAGTTTATTCCATCATATCAAATTAGCTCTTTTCACCGAGTGAAATTCTGTTTTATTTGAATGTAAATTACCGAATTAACGTCGTATTAACAGGTACCTACTGTACGAAGAAAACCAAAGGATCGAGGGCAATGCTCGTGCGTTTGTGCGTCTGTGTGTGAGTGTAGGCGTTTTTTGGTTCGTTCACAGTGCGACATCAAGCAAAAGGACGAAACGACCAAAAGGCTGTGGAAATTATTCGAAAATGTAACAACAATTGTTTCGGATGTTCGACTGTAACCTTAATTTCACGCTTGCGAGAACATATTATCAACGTTTTGCCCTTCTGAAACGCATCAGCTTTCATTTTTGTCCGGTTATATTATATACGCTTTTCTCCGACTCCTGCTCCTTCTGCCACCTCCTTTTCTTTACCCTTTGCGTGTCGAAACCACGTTTAATACGCTTGTAAACTCACTCAGCCACCCTTTGTTCCATATGAATCTTCTCATTGCCCATTTTCCTGCTCATATGCAGGGTGATTTTTTTCTCTTTTTCTACTGGAAAATATTGGCTACAAAAAACGACAGTAATGGAGAAATGTTTAGTTTCTTTTTTACGATTAATTTTTGATAACATTGGCGATGGAATTCCTTCTTTATTTCCATACAACTAAACTTACATTAGAGTTTGGAAAATTTTTAATTTGTTGTTACGAACAACGTATTTACATACATTTTTCTTCCTCGTTTTTTGAAATTTCTGTTTTATTTTTTCCTTGAATATTAATGATTGGGACATAAATAACTAAAAATAGTATTGGTTGATCATATTTCAGATTATTGGACATTAAAAAGAGAAATTGTGAGTTAAAACCCTGAAATGGTTAGTCGTATCAATTATTATTATTCGTTAAATTTTTAAGTAGGTTTTATTTGAAAATCTACTTATTAATCTTGATCTCATGAAACAATTAAAGGGGGGAGTAAGCATGTTTTACGTTTCATAACTCAAGAAAAATTTTACATATTTATATAATATAAAAATATGAACCATTTTCTTGTTACCACGGTACAGGTTGCCATTTTTGTCCAATAGTGATGTAATTAGGAACAAATATCCAGTATTAAGCAGAGGTTGGAAAATGAAATATTAATGGATTTGGTTTTTGTTTATAAAAACTGGAAAATAACAGAAACAAAAATAAACAGAAATGGAATAAATTTATTGACGTCTATTTCTGGAGTAGACTTGATATACTAAGTATTGAAAGAATTTAGTGAACCATCAGTATGATATGGTGTCAGAATCTAAAATGAAGGACAGTTTGGAACACAACGACAATATGATTTGTATATTCGGTTCTTGACTTTTTCATCAAAATTGATTAGAGGCCAGGAACACCCATACATAATCAGAATTTGGTTGCGAAGAAGCTTAAAGATTCCTCTCTTTCATAATGATAAATCAGAATTTTGATGTTTTCATCATACTATTACAAAAAGTTGTAATATTTTCAATTTCAATCGCAATCAGTTTCTTCTATCAACAGGAAAACTTTGAACAATGATAAAATTCAATAAACAATTAATGTTGAGAAATTGTAATAAAATCAGACAATTAATACGATTAATGTTGAAAGACTGTACGAGAATCACACAATCTATTTTAAAAAAATGATTTACATGTGATTATAAAGGCAAGTTTCTAAGAAGATTTTTCTCCCAAAAGTTTCCAGAGTGGGATGGTAACACCTTCAAAAGGATTTCTAATTGATTTTTGGAGTAGTGTGAGTCTAATAAAAAAATGGAGGATGATGGTGGTCAGCCACTCTTTTGATAAATTTGATGACTTTTCACAATTTGTGGAATGTGATACAGGTAGGCTTAAACATTTTTCAGACAAATTTGACAGACGTATAGATTTTTTAAAGTTATACAGAGAACAAAAGAATTTGTTGATAAAGATTTTTTTTATATAGTAGTTTTATAAAAAAGGTAGCCTTATCAATTTTGTATTTCCTTTAGCTCCTTGTAATTTTTTAGTTATCAAGTAGCATGCAATTAGAAATCAAAGATATCGATTGTTTAAAGGAATTTAATTTTTTGAAAAAGTGATAATTCATGTCAAATTATAAATACTGTCACTTCCGAATGTACATACTTATTTGTTGTTTATTATCCTGATTTTTCTGGTACATCTTTAAGAAAAATTTTATTTAGCTAGTATGTACATAAGGTGGTTTTGTTGTATATAGGGTGTTTAAAGTTTTAAATTCGGATATTAAGGTGAAAATTAATATGAAACTAGATAATGCTTCGGTGACATTGAAACATTTTAAATTCCTACAATCGGTTCATTGAGTTAACTTTTAATGCCACCATTTTGTAGTCATGCAGAGAATAGATCGTACAGCGTATCGTGATATGTTACATGATCCACTGCGCACCTACAGGGCGCAGAGGTTTGGCAACAGCATATAGTACGCTGACTGTCTGTACTGGTGTTGTGGCGGTCGCCAAGCAGTTGCACTTCGGTGAGGAGGAGTGTGACTACGTTATTTTATGAGTCTCTTTGACTATAAACGAAGTTAGGGCTAAGGCCACTACACAGCGTACTTACGCGCATCATTTAGCGTAGCGATGAACAGACCATGGTTATTTTGGTATTAATTTTGATGAATCGGAAAACTTAGTCTTAGTCTTGGTCTTAGTCTTTCAAGTCGAAGTTTTTGGTATAGTCTTCCTTTGGCTTAAAATATTTGTTACTAGTATTGACGGGTAAACTTCCCATTCATGTGAGTCCTTCTAAAATCTGAAGAAATGAGTACCTAAACGTGACGAGTTCAATATTTTCAACGACCCTGTCCTCGTAATATGTACACAGAGATAAATCTCAAGGCAATACTTTCATACGATTTGGAAAAACCACGCTATTTTCCTGCCACACGAAGCGCACTTACAGCATCGTTGTCCTTCACGATTTCATGGCCCTCCTCCTCATCACCCCCACCGCTAAAACTCGACTTCTAAACTTTTCTAATTATAAGTACACGTATTTGGGGGGTATAGCTTCGCAATTCGCATTATTTCTCTGCGAGGAGATGCTTTCGTTGTGTGGGACATCGACGAACAAAATTAAGTGCTCCCTCGAGTCCATATCCGCTGCTACTTTTTTTTCGTATTCTGACCATTCGACGATATTGTTTTCCCCCGTCAGCCCATCTTAATTATTTCCCCATCAGCCACCTCCGTAATCGTCGCCGCAAGAGCTATTTTTACGAAATATCTCTCAGTTAATGGCTTCTTCGGTTTTAATTTGGTAGAAAGCCTTTACCTGTATAACCTTCTTCTTCTTCTTCGTACACCATGAGAACGAATCGCGAGTACACCATCGGATGAGGATACAGTACAGGCATATATATATATATATGTATTCATAATGCATGAGAATGAAGGGGTGGGAGCGAGAGAAAGGACCAGAAAAAATTAGGGGGAAAAAGAGGAAAAAGTTGCAGAAGAAAAAGAGACTGTCTTTCCAGTATTACGTCTCTTTCTTAATCCTTCTAGAAAGTCGTTTACGTCTTCGTCAAGCCCCCTACTCCCGTTCGAGTGAATCCGAAATTACGAGCAGAATAGCAGGCAATTGCGTTTTTCGAAATTGAGCGAGCTTAATGGGTGTGTGAGAGAAAACCTATTTTTCGCCGAATTAGATTCGCTCATCATAGACGAGCTAAACGAGGCACTCAAATCGTTCGCAGCATCTCCCTCTGTGTCATAATAATAATTCTACTTCAACTCGTAAAGTTCATTGCTAAGATTTGTCATCTCATGAAAAATTTTTCGCCCAATTTAATTTGGACAATTTCATTTGCGGGGGAGCGGGGCCCTTTAAAATGGGAAAATTGTGGTTCGACTGGCTTTAATTTTCCTAAAGTCAGTCATGCGTGGCCTACATTAACTAAGTATCTTACGCATTTTATTAACTGTGAAAATGTAATCTTAGTATTTTTTGTTGTTGTTGCTTTTGTTCTTGTTTTTTCTCTCTCAGCTGTAATAAAATAATTCGAGTCAAACGAAAAGAGTAATTAGTTACGACAAGTTTCTACAGGTTTTTAAAACTTTTAAATGAACATTCTCATAACGATATAAGCCACTCGTCGGGAAGTTTTGTCGAAAAACTTTCAGTCAAGATAATGTCTGCTGACGTGGATACCCAATAACTGTTTTGAGTTTTTTACAATTTTGTAATTTCGTGCGCTGCACAATTAGACGGGGGCGAAAGATATTTATTCGGATCGCGAATTGTTGAGAAGTGTCTGTCACTCTTATAATACTGTTACCTGCAGGATAGCCTGTAATAACCTTGAAGGAATGAAAGATTTATAACATTAGTATTCATGACGTTGAGACGATAGAAAGCTCCCAAAAATTTGACAACGTAACGTTTGAAAATTGAAAATTTGTGAAATTCGAATTAATTTCAGTAAAATGTTGAATAACCTTGTTGTTGCTTTGTGAAAGGCAGAGAAAGCTACTTTCGTTTGGTTACGTTCACTCGTTATTACGAAATTTGTTCAAAGTCAAGTACAAACTCGACGTTTTTCAAAATCTACTTTTCAAAAACAAAATTTCCATAACAAATAAAATATTTTTTTTCAAAAACAATATTTTCTAAAATAGATTACTTTTTCACGGTATGACCTAGATTCTGCAGATAAGTAAAACATCATTATTCCAGTCGTGTATTCAGGATATTTTTACCTTAGGTATGCATTATGAATTTAGGTATAGTGGTAGATCAGTTGAAGTGGATTATTACTTTTTTTTTGAAAAATGAATTTATCATTCGGCTCTGGGGATCGAACTGGCAACCTACAAGTTTGTGAAAATGACTACGCTATCCACGCGGCTACGCCATTGCCGATAGCCAGGAAGGTGTGTGTATGTATGTTCACATCCTCACAGCCACCTTCCTCTAGCTATGCAGCTACAATGCTGCACAACATCACTTCAGAGGGCTGCTGCTATGTGGTAAACGCTGTCAAACTTGTAGTATAGGCTTACGTCATCATGGCTCAAAGCCACTATAGTGAGGGAGGGGTGTGAACAGCACAGTTGCATGTCCATTTTGACGTCGGGGTCACCAGTTTGTACGTTGTTGACTCCGGATTACCTGCGTACTTTTACAATATTTCAAAATCAAATTGGTAGTATGCAATTTTGTGGTCAGAAAGTTATTGAGGCAGAACATAAAAATCATGTACCAACATAATATGAACAATGTGAAAATGTTATTGGGAAAAGATGATAGAGATAACCATACCAAACTCAGCTATGATCTTCTCAAGCTTTTTTACTGGATGTGTTCAACGTCATGATATATTATGCCTATTCTTTTTTCTTTCCATTATTTTAAAAATAAATACAAAACTACGAATAGGTTTTGTCGGTTCAGGGAATCGAACCTGGCACCTACATATTTGTCAGCTAAAAGCGGTGAACTTAACCACACAGCCATCTTACCACCAGCTATATAACTGGCAAATGTATTTTATATAGGACGAGGTATGGCTGTTCCCACACTGCAAATGCTTTAAAAGCTCTAATACTAACATAGGCTTTCTCAAAGAGAAGAAAAAAATTTTAATAGAATAACTAGTAAAAAAGTATTTTATTATTGGAAAGGCAATTCCTCAAACCAATTTTATAATCAAGTAATAAGTGTATATGGTAGCCTACTGATCAAGTAAAATAATTCTGTAGATTTTATTTCAGTATTTCTTTTATCAATATTTGGATTTTTAGGAATCATTGAATTTAAGTTAGCAACTTATTCGACATTTTGTGATGGAATAAAATGCCTGTCTCTTGACATTATTTGTTTCTTTAATAGAATAATTTCTTTTGCTTATGATGAACAAATTTGTTTTCTCAGTAGATAGAGTTTTCTTGCTCTGTAAATTTTCAGAAGTTTAACAATTCAAGAAGTGTTTCTCTATGATTGAAAAGATTGGACTTGGAAAAACATTGACTTATTTTTTGGGAGAGTCATTTTCCATATTTCGACATTCATATTACTTTTGTGATTATAGTTCAGTATGATTTATCTGATTTTTTAAAAGATTTTGACTCCTGTTTTTATGCCCTCGATGTAAATGTACAAACTATGCCAGATTTTAATTCTTAATGTGGGAGAGGGGAGTGTTGGGGTGAGACAAGTTTGAAATTTAAATATTCCTTCAGTCTTTTGTTTATTCTTTCAACCTTTTTTTTTTTCTTTCATTTCTTTGTGAAGGTTGCAGACATTTTTGCTGCTGCTTTTGAATATATTTTGTAAATGACTTTCAAGTAGCTTCACTTTGAAATTTAATTGGAGAAAATTACTTGATACCTAATGTGGAATATTTTACGTTGTGGAAAGCATATCAACAACAGAAGGTGTTCAACAGAACAATTTGCGTGTTTATAGCCAAAATACCGAAAAGGTACAAGGGAGCCAAGACCTCGGCTAACACTGGCGATCCAGCCTAAGATTTTCTGATCTTATATACTCGGCTCTCTGCACGTACTCATACACACCTCTGTACTAATTACATAGGCTAATGTATAGATAATTATATCGTACTTTACAGTTGCTATGGCATACAAACAAACATACATTTTTGTTTAACGTGCAATGCAATATTATTTGTCACCAAAGATGACAACTGTCGATAGGCTGAGCCTATATCCTCATACGAGTATTGACTAATCCCCACATCTAATTTCTTTTTTTTCTAATTGTGAAACTGATTTTCACTCATTCAGAACATTTATGATTGAAAAGCGAATCATGACAATTTTTTTTTTGTTACAGTATTCTTCTAAATGGAATTTCCTTGGCTGAAAAAAATTTTCACTTTGTCAGAATTTGAAACGTTTTGTTTTTTTCATTTTTTTTTTCCCCATGTATCCGCGTTAAAGTGAGAAAATCTCAAGGAATCTTACATTAAAATGAAATAAAACTTCGGATGTCAATTCAAATTTTTATGTGACAGTTGTTTGACAGCTCACAATAGTTTCAAAGAAGCAGATTTTTATTTTACAAAAAAAAAAAAAGGCGAATTGATCGGTAAAGAGCAGACAACAAAACACGCGCGCTTTTCAAATAAAGACAGAGAGAGAGTGGGAGAGAGAGAGAGAGAGAGAGAAAGAAAAGAACATCGAAGTAGAAAAAAAGAAGTTTTCGCTTTGGAAGAATTACAAATTTTCAAAGTTCGGCAGATGGTATTCCACGAACTTCACGATTATCCTGGAGAGAATTTGGATTGGCGAGGAGGTGATCGGCGGTTCATAATGAAATGATGACGACTTCAGCTGCGTTGCTGCTGATGCTCTCTTCTAAAGCGAAGTGAATTGAAAAAGTTTTTTTTTTCTCTTTATGTGACTTGTGTCCGAAATTCGTGTCGTTTCTACGGTAGCACTTTTCTTGTCTGTTTTTTACGAAATTATTTTATAATTCATGTTTTTGAAAGAATTCGAAAATGTTCAACATATGAAAGCGTCATTCTTGTGAATAATTGAACAGCAATATCTGGTGCCCTTATTTTGAACCAGCGGGTGTGTACCGAAAGAAGTCGGTGAAATTCATTGCAATTTAATGATTTGGGAAGGGAATTTTTATTGCTGAGACTGGTTGAAATGATGTTCGTGTTCAAGGTAGAGAGTGGCTAATGGGGTTAATAGCAATAGGCAAGGAACATTGCTTCGTAAATTAGGTCAGTGAATCAATGCGAAGCAATTTATGTTTGGAAAGGAGAATTTTTGTTGTTGTTAGGATTGGCTGAGAGCTGCTATTGGGGCTGGTGGATAAACTGTGTCAGTGATTTTTTTAAAATTTGTCTATAGATTTTTTTTCAGATACTTATCGAGTCTTTCTTTCTCAACTGTTATTACTTCAACTTTATTTCTTTGGACCAATTTCCTAATGGAAAGGGATACGTGAGTGACAGGTTAATTAGTGAAAATTAGAAAGAACATAACTTCTTATGACTAGGGCATAGAGAGAAGTAGATTTACCTCTAGAAATGAATAGAACATCTAATTACACTCTTCAAAATGCGTCAGCTTTGGTATACTTATGGTAAATCATAAATGAAATAAGGCGTGAAAAATGAATCTTAGCATTGTTTTCATGATACTTTACAACGCAGTTACCTGGGGAACGTTGTATAGTTCTGAATTAGGGACTTCTCGACTATATTGCAACACGTTGCATTTGTTGTAGATATTCGTTTTTTTCAAGTTAAATACTTTTCTTTGATGACACAAAAGAACAAAACGTAGGCTTCTTTTAGTCTTATAACTTTTATAACAAATTTCTTTCATTTAACGATAATACAATAATAAAACTATTTCACGAAATTAACAAAGGATAAGTTTGATTAAGTTATATTTTATTTCTTGGAAAATAATGCGAATTCGTTGGGACCTCTCTAGTCGGTTGAGTCATGCAAATAAGTTGACTATGACTGCATGCAGCATTCTTTGTCATTATTCCATGATAAATTAGCATTTTTTGGTATAATTGTTGGAAATTAGTTGTCAACACTGATAAAACTTTTTGTTCTCTGTATTAGTCTTACTACGTTTTATCTTCTTCGTTTCTGTCTGCTACTGACGATTGTCTAATAGTAAACAGCTACCTATATATTGTGATTGTACTTAATACATGATCTGGAGCGGTATTTATGTGTTTTATTAATTAATTTACTTTCGTCGTATTCATTTCTACATCAACAACTGGACATTGTGCCTCGATGTCCTATAACTAATACATTAAACTGTCGCCAGTATTTTTTTTTAAAGGATTTCAAAATAACGAAGGCAGAGAATTTGAAATATTTAGTGGAGTAAAACGATGAAAGGTGGCGGTCATAATTTTTTACGTACTAACATGCAAAAACATTTAAAAAAAGGTCAATTACTTTACTTGAATTTTGTTGAACAACGTGATTTTATTTAAGTAGGTACTTGCGTGGGTATCTACATTCAAACGATGGCAATAGCACTCAAAAATGTACCGAAGGTTCAAAAAAATAGTTATTTAAAAGGAAAGAACTATATAAAGTATTCCTTAGCAGTGAAACTAGAATCTAGAACTCAAGAATTTGTCTTTGCCGTTTGGAAATATTTGCACATCTATCGAATCAGCTACAAAAAACTTGTAAGATTATTTGATTTTGTTCGCTTCTAATAACAAAAATGATAGAAAATTCTGAAAATGAGCTGTCAAGCTGTTTTTTTTTTTCTTAATAAGGAGGATGGAGTTGAAAAGAAAAGAATGCTTCTTCACAAAAACGAAAAAAAATTACACTAAGACTAAGCACCAACTTTTTGAAAACTGTTCTAATCCCCACTCGCCCTTTAACATTACGAACTTGCAATTAGGAAATTTTCTCATTTTAATTTATTTAATATTGCCCTGTAGAGTTTTGCAATGTCCACGAATACGTGTTATGGAATTTTTAATTCGTGGGTGTCAGACGGCAAGCCCGCCCTTGGCACCGTATTGAATCACGGCGCTTACGACAGATTCAAAAATGGTTTTTCCAGCCTGGCGCTGCGCAAGGGGTATTTCGACGCCGAATTAAAACTGAAAAAATACCTTCGATAAAGAAAAAACCGCAAGAGAACCGAAAATAATTCAAAAGTGAATAACTATTTTTTAAAGTCGAGGCCATAATTGGTTGCCTATATAACTTAATTTGCTTTACTTTAATTCGCATCCACTTCTGCTCTAACTGTATTTACACTATTATGCCCCAGTATGATAGAAGTGTGAATATCAGACTATACCAGTCACTATTATCGATTAAAAAAAAAAAAAAAACTCTAAGGAAGCGGAAGCTTTAAATAAATTTTTTTGGAATGAGATCATAAATTAATAATATTATCGATTTAAAAAAAATTAAAAACTGAGTTTTGCAAGAAAGTAAACTTGCAAGCGCGCATGCGCTAAATCATTTTTTTTCACGTTGTATTGAATTTTCCTTTTTTGTGTTCAGTAAAGGCCCACAAAAAAATTTACAAGATTTGAATTTCTTGCACAGACTAGGATACATTGGAAATAATTTTTGTATTAATTTTCATTTTGTTAAGTAAACACTGTTCCCACTTAAAAGTATTTTGCAATCATGATTTTTTCGTGAAATTTTCACTTTTCATCAGGCCTATTATCCTATGTGATGGGAGGTTAAAAATGGATTACCTAGTTTCTCCATTTGTAGGTACCTAATAGCCTATTTCAAAAACCTCCTGGATTTGGCGTATTTGATTTTGAATATAAAGGTTAGATATCTATGGAATTTTTGTGTGGAGTTTCTAACATTTTTCCCATTTTCTGTTGCAATTTTTTTTTTTTTACTTTTTGTTGCAAATTGTGTTTTCACTTTTCAGTGCCTCACTATGTAGGTACCTCAGATTTAATATTTCGAATGTTAAAACATACACTTAACATAATTTTTCGGGTGCGTATTGCAAAAAGTAAGAACTGGTTGAGTTAAAATTTTGTAACTGTTGACCTAAAATTACAGTTTAAAACCATTACCCCATTCAAAATCGAAGCAAAAACGGACTTTATGGAATTACCGTTCGATTGTTCCGTACCAAAAGTGGATGAGTTTTATAATAAAATATTAGCTCCAAATTTCATAGCTAGGGATTCAAAAGTAAGCATTTTAGGCCAAAATAAAAACAAAAATAACGGTACTGGAAGTACCGTCCGGCTTATTTTTACCAAATTCAAAGGGTCTATTTTTTGATGATGTCTCAATGTTTAGACCAAATTTCGTGACTGTCGAACAAAAATTGCGATCTGTGCGGTGTTAACAAGAAATTGATACCTACATGGACATGAATTTGAGTTTTTGATGCGAAAGTTTTCATTGGATTATGAAACGAAAAACGCATCTACTCCACCACATGGTAGTTTCATGAAATCGAAATTATTAAGTAGATTTTTGAAGAAAGCGTTTTTAAATTCCTAGGTATTTTCAAAAAGAAATATAATTTAGACGTCATAGTTTGAAGTTATTACTTACCCTACTGTTGTTTTTTTTCCTGCTGGTAGTAAATAGTTTTTTTTTTCGGTTTTATTTTTTTACAATACTTAGTTCAATAAAATAGCTGCGTGCAATCTTGAACTGCTTTTTTTTTTTTTTTTTTTTTTTTTTTTGTCAAATATGGTATTATTTGATGTACCTACTTATTACTCGTGTTGTCGTATTGAATTGTTGTGATTGACCTACATTGTGGACGTGAAATCAAGACTGACAAGGTAAATTAGTCTAACTGCTTTCTAAGATATAATTTTTCTAAACCTTATTTCGTTCTCTTCATTTTAGTGTTTTTACTCAGTCTTTATCGGTTGATCTAAAATATCCATGTCCCTGTATATGAGTCGCTCTCGTATGCTTGAGGCATTCTCATAGACGCATACAAACAACAGTACGTTCCACCAGAACTTTTTTCTCTTTTTCTTTTTTCATCTTATCGCCGTCGTCCTCGTTCTTCCTGTATTGTACGAAACTTTTCGATGACAAAATTACCACCAGTCAATCCTCTCCTTTCTCGCTCACCCCATTTTGCCATCCCAACTTTTCTACATCTCCTTCGGGGCGAACAAAAAGAATTTGCGTCAAAGATTTTTTGTCAAATTTTATGGCCACCTCGTGTATTCGAAACCATAATATATACCTACTTGCTCTTCGTATGCACTATGTTCCAGCAAAAAGGGATCGAATGTGTGGCGAAGGCAGTATAACTTTGTTCCTTTGGACCCTTCGCGTCTGTGTCACTCCGTTATACTTTACAACTTCTATCAACAAGACGCCCTGCGGTATATTTACGCGAAGGTATTTATAATTTACAATACATATTCAGCCTCCAAACTTCATCGTCGACCACAACATAGCCACCACCTTAAACAACAAACGTGTACGAGTTTTATCTCATTCCAGCCCCCTTACACCATCCTCTCCAGACCAACCGTTCCCGAACGTGTTTTATCTGGAACTACAGTTTCGTTATTTTTTGCATTTTATTTTTCCTTTTTTTCATTTTATTTACTTTTTGTGACACTTCAAAAACAACACGTATAATATCGTATACGCACATATTATTTTCGTTTAAAGCATAACACGTAGACAAATTAGAAAAAAAAAAAATTGGTGATAAAAAATGAAATAATATTCCCATTGGGTAGGTATACTACTATTCGACATTTTCACCCCCAAATTTGCTTATCGTTGTTTCTGGTGTAGGTAAGTAATTCATCAAAAGTAATACAGAGAGTGTTTCAAATTTTAAATTTCAAATACTTGGTAAACAACTAGTTTTTGATCGCCTTTATTATTTGGAGCATAGGTAATTATCGAAAAATAATGGATGAGATTCAATGGTTTTAACCAATGAATTAAATATAGACCTTAGTCTACCTGTTCGACTGATGGAAAAATTTTGGCTGCAACTATTTTGACTACTTAACCCGCTTTTGAGAATGACTTCTGAATGTTATTCAGAAGGTTAAACACTAAATCGCAACCAAAATCATAATTTCTTTGTCAAAAGACAGCCATTTATTTTGGCGGTATATTAACAGAGTCCTCTGCAGTCTAAAGATACAGCTCTCTAAAGTTTTCGGTATTTCTACCGTGTATGGACGAACCCGCAATTAGGACTAAATTTATTTACCCGTAGCTGCTACTTTGTTACCATTCAAATTAGGTCTAAAGGCTAAATAGTTCCAACAATTTAAACTTGAAACAATTTTGGCTTTGTCATTAAACTGCATTCACTGAGATGGACTAATTTTCTTTGAGTATTTTTTTACCATCTAAGGTACAAGCACTTTGTGAGAGTAAAACTTAAACCTAAATACAACTTTCTTAAGGCAAGTAATTGTAATGATAAAACTGATGAAAAAGGAGTGAGTAGGTAGTATGGGAATTTATCCCCCTAGTAAGGTAGATGTATTCGACCCTAGTTAAGAGACAGCGGCCCTGCTTCATTACCACTGGCCACTATATGCCTTGCATCTTCAAACACCTAAGTTAAAAAGCTAGAGAGTTAACGCAAATTTGTTCCTTGAAATTTGTGTAAAATCTGAGTGTTAAGAAACAAACAAATTCATAAAGGAAGCAGACAAATAACCATGCCACACTTGTAAGACTAATCAATTGGTTAATCAAACAATAGGAAAAACAATCTACCGAATGTACCTGAGCAGTTTAGTCCAACCAAATGTGAATACAGTGAAACCGACAGGTTGTTTCTGGATGCAAGTCTTCACAAGTTACATGGAAATCAATCAATAATTGGGTGTAAAAAAAGTGGTATACCAACCACGGTGGGCATATGTCACAAAAAAAGCTGGTTTGCTGCACAATTTTTCACCCAATTTCTTGAAGTTATACGTAGTAATTGAAAAATCTACCCTTGAGAATAAACGTGAGTCTAATTTCACGCAAGTCTTAGAAGCCTACGTCCTTATATGTAGCACAATTTAAAGCTATACAATACAAGAAATCAGTACCAGGTTCCTGGGTACTCGTAGATAGGGCATGTGAGTAACTCAAAATATACCTACCACAGGCATTTATTAGTTGCAAGGGTGCTGTTGGTGTTTAAAAAGTCGGTTCCCTTCAAGTTTGTGTCAGAGATGGGGAAACTATGGTTAATACTATTGATTGTTTTTTAAGTTTCTTACCATCGCCTGAATGCTGACATTGCAGAAAGATTGATTTCATAAAGTAAAAATTTACATTTTATCTAATAATACCTATCCACGTTTATATTAAGTTGGATGTGATTGAATGTATTAAAACATTTGTTTTGTTGCATCTTATGTCTTTAATGTTCATTTTGCAGCAGTAATTATTTAAAAAAAGTCGAAATATGCTGTGATAGTTCTCAAATTCGATAGTTTCCATCACTATTTTGTGTTAGTTAAATGGACGCACAAGTTTTCAGGAATGATTAATGGACTACCATCTTATGAACCTTCTGTGAGTATCTCAGTACTCATAACCTACACGACACAGATACCTATTTTTTAGGTTACAAAATAGGAGCACTTTATTATTCTTAACAACTTTCGTTTATGGGACCAAGTCATCTGGTAGGCGAAAGAAAAACTTAAAATTGTGCTGCATTAACTGTCCCTTAGGCTATCTTTCATCAATATTAAGATACAAGTAAAACCAAATTTGTGATACTTATCTCGAATTAGGCTTTGACTTCATGAAAAATTTAACAGATTTTCGATAACCAAATTTCAATAATTGTTTTCAACAGCTGATAATATCAAAAAAATGTTAATCCTAAACGAGGGAGTGAGGAATAAAATAATTGTCTTTCAATTTTTTATAGATACATTGACATCTTCAGCCAGAGTTTATTCCTATTCTTTAAAGAATTTGAACTTTAGACCAACATTAGGGAATTGCACCAGGACCGGTAACTTACTAAATATGAATATTATTATTTTTTTAAACAATAAAGAGGTAGCCTAAAATTTTTTGTGAAGTTAAGTTTTTTTTTTTTTTTTGTTGCTCGGCAACTAATTTTAATTGTTTTTATCTCGACTCTGTGGTCTTACTTCTATTTTATAAGTAGATTTTTTTCAAAAATATACTTATTAAAATTACCCGAGTATTCGGACTCAAGGGTGAGAGTGGGTACGTTTTTCGTTTCATGATCTGAAAATTTTGTTAAATTTTCCCATAAACTTCGATTTTGTTAGAACTATCTCAACCATTAGATGGTCTTATTTAAATGGTTGGAAAAAGTGGTATTTGAAACCGTGCCGGTTAAAACTTTGAATAATTTTTCATTTCACAAAAAATAATGATTTTTTGACACAAAAATTAAAGTTTAATTCATAAAATATTTTGAAAAAATGATATGGAATCATTATATTGTATTGCATGCTTCGTATTTGCGTGATATTGGTAATTTATTGTAAAAAATATAAGTATTTGTGAAGGTTATTGTGGGAACCGCCATACCTTGTCTAATATAAAATACATTTGCCAGTTATAGTCGGTGGTGAGATGGCCGTGCGGTAAAGTTCACCGCTTTTAGCTGGCGAATATGTAGGTCCCAGGTTCGATTCCCGAGCCGACAAAACCTACATCTGGTGACCCTTGACGTGTGCTGGACATGCACGCACCCTAGTGGTGCATGGTGGAACTCACAACTCTCCTTCCTAACTTGAGTCGCCGATAGATGGCGCCCTATATAGTGGAAATAGAACCCGTATAGGTAGTATAAGCCTGTGTGTATAGGTATAAGAGGCGTTTCTGATTCAGCCCAACCTCCCACAGCATCTAATGTCGTTCAACTCGTGTTGAGTCTCTCTAGGGGGGGAGTGTGTGGGAACCGCCATACCTTGTCTAATATAAAATACATTTGCCAGTTATAGTCGGCGGTGAGATGGCCGTGCGGTTAAGTTCACCGCTTTTAGCTGGCGAATATGTAGGTCCCAGGTTCGATTCCCCGAGCCGACAAAACCCACAGTTATATATCGTCACAGAATATTTAAAACACACTAGTTGATAAAAAAGTGTATTAGACAGTAAATTTGTAAAACATGGAAGAACATATAAGTAATAAGCAGTAACAAAACATTAAGAGATTTAAGAATCAGAGTAGATTAATTTAACTAAAATGAATTAATTATGAATGAATGTAGAAGTACAAAACATGAGATTATATAGTGGTTAGATTATTAGTCTAAAGAGAGGGTTCGAGCGAATTTACAGAGTATTGGAGAAGGGTTTTGATCTTATTGGTTAATAGAAATGTATGTACATGAAGTATGACCAATAGTCTCAAGGGAATATGACATAAAGTGGGTGTTCACAAATAATTTAGTGGAAATTAAGATAATTATATGCAAGATTACAAAAATATAATAAACAAGAAATGAGTTCATAGGATTTATGTAAACGAAGTAACTGTTTACGTAAGAAGATGACATCAGGGAAGTGTTGATTTGTTTGAACGACATGGGTTGGAATAAGAAGAAAAAACAATTGAGAATAATGATGATAATGATAATAAATGTACGGATTTAGGAAAGTATTAGGCTATGTACAATACGAAAATATCATTATAGTATTATAATTAAATGTTACTTTATAGAAGAATGTTGGTGATAGAGGTGATTTTTAAACAAAGAAAATCTCTTTTTTTTATCTTTTGATTTGGGATGGAAATTTTCCCCATTTCCCTCCTAGATCCGCCATTGGCCTAAGTCAGGTATAGGCAAGCTGAATGAAATTATTGCAAATTGCAGTTAAAAAGAGGTTGTTGCGGAGATTTCTAATTTATTTGTTCTCGAATAATGTTTAATCTTCAAAAATGCAATAAATTCACTTTGGGTTGAAAAAAATTCCAAGTCAATAATATTACAAAGATTAGTAAGTATGAAACTAGAGATTAATTCAAATCGTATTAATTTTATGAAATTTACTGTAAAAAATGAACTAATCTTGGGTCCTACGTTTGAGTGACTCAATCTGAAATAAAAATATTAGTAGGTACTTATCTATTTAGTGTTATTATGTAGTATCTCGTGTCTAACGAGTGCATTTTCGCTAGATACAATCTTCTTATTGTTTTTGGGAGTGTGGGAGCAGAATTAATGGAGCATCTGGTTATGGACCAGAGCTTTTCAAAAAGTGGAGGCTGTAAACCGAACAAGGTAAAATAAAATAGAATGAAATTATACCTGGGAATATTAGCATCCAAAAATTCGTGTAATAGCATTGAGCTAGCCAGTTAAATAAGTCACTATTAGTAATGACTTTGTAGAGCACGGTAACTGATACGTGATCCCCGTCTTTCAAGTAGACCTCAAAAAGTCAAAACCTAGCGGTCGATTATAAAATAGTTTGTAGCAAAACTGGGGAAAACCAAAATTTGGCAACAGTTGGCCATCTTATACCAAACCGAAAGTTATTTTTATTCACGGGTGAAAAGAACATTCTTAGAGTGTTTCTTCTTCTCTATCAAGTTTGGCACAAAAAGGATGGGTGGCGACGAAAGAGGTAAATTATACGCTGCTATAAAACGTTTGAAAGTAATAATTATTGTCCGATACCTAATTAGCGTGCCAGCATCGTCGTAAGTTCATCTTCGGTTAAACGCTACCTACGAATCGAGCAAATGAGAGACGAAATTATGTCGCCAGGTCTACTACCGTTGACAAGCACCGCCAACTATAAGCAGAAACACATGTAAAAGCCATCGCAAAGGAAGTTCGATTACTTTGATTACTGGCCAGAATAATCGTCGCTTGTGTCGACAAGCTAATGAAAGCGAACGAAAAGGCTGGAGTAAACGTTGCGTGAATTTGCGCGTATAATTTGCTAATTACAAAATTCGATTCTTGCCTTTCATCCTTCTTGGCAAAGGAGACAATCGCTGAAAATAGGAACAGAGAGAAGTCAGTTTTCGTTCTTATACCTATAATGCGCCCATTTTCTATGTAGCCTTCTTTTTTAAAGACGAATCGTGTACGTAGGCAACGACGTTGGCTAATCATACTTCGTTAGTGTGAAATTAGTTTTTCAATGCCATAATACGTACAACATTTAGGAACCTATAGCTTGTATATATATATATATATGTATGTGTGTGTGTGCTGCTAAGCTGCAGAAAAATTCATTTACGTCGAAGTTTGTACGTGAAATTAGCTGTTCGCTAAATCCGTTAATTTAATTATTTGAACTGCACGTACCTTCAAGGTTCGTCGACTTTTCAGGATTCTATTTTATGCTAAATGATGACGTCGTTCGTATTCGCAGTTTTTTTAAAATTCATTATTTTCCTAAGCTAATAAGAGTTTCGCAATATTTTTGCACACTGAAGGGAATCAAATTTGATTACAGCGCACCGCTGAAGACTGTATGATTTTAAAACGATTCGTACTAGATACCTGCTGACGTAAATACAAGTTAATTTAAGAATTATAGAGAAGATTCTTAACAATAAGGAAAAAAAATGTACCCTTCGAAAAAATTAAAGAAATTACGTCTTTGTTCGTTTAATTTGGAATTTTGAGGAAATTTATTGGCCAAAATTGGAAAACTGAAAAATTTGAAATTTCAGCTTTAGGTCAAGTATTTTTTTCTCCTGTTTTTGTATTGTAAATCTATACTAGCCTTAGATTTTTACTGGTAACATATGTTAGAATTTTTTTTTTTCGAAGGAGACAACGAACATTTTTTTTTTTGTGTCTGTGTGGGGCTATGTGGGTAGTGGCACATGCTCATCGAATATGAGGGAATAATTGGCAAAATAATATCGGGAAATAATTTTGTGAAATAACGGCTTGTAGGTTTTTTACAGCGATATAAAAAGGAAAGTTTGGGAAAGTGTATGATATGGTTAATTTCAGAATCTATCAAACCGATGTTGATGAATTTTTGTACATGAATTCTTTATGAATCTAGGAAGGTTCTACGGTTTGTTTTATTATTTTATCACTTCGGAAAACTTATTTATGAAGGCGAATTGATGAAGGCTGGATTAATAGTACTGCGTGTATATAAAGTGAACAGAGAAAAAACATTAAGCAAACTTATTAGTGCTGCATTTAGTGGCTTTTTCCTGATTTTTAAATTTACATCATCGAACATGTTTTATGAGACACTGAATTCAAATTTTATATTAATTTTATCATTAGACCCATTCTTCAATGCTCATTGGGCCCAAAAATGGGAGAATTTCATATTTTTGTATTCTATTGTATAATATATCAGTGAACACTTAGCTCAGGTCAAAGGTCAAAGGTCCTAAACCTCTGTTAAGTAAAGATGACCCAACGGGCAGCTAGTAAATTATGAAAATTATATAGGTATTTCAGTTTTCAGACAAATTCTGTTCAACTAACATTTCCAGTGATTTGTTTTATCCAGTTTTAGCTTTTTTGTGGTGTGAGTGGCGTAGTGATTAAGGTGCTCAACCTTACAACTGTGATGTCGAAGGTTCAAGATCAGCCATCATGTTACATTCCTCACCCAACATGGTAATGTGTTTAGTTTGGTTCAGTTGGTACTTCCACAAGTCATTTAAAAATTCATGTTGGTTGACAATTGGTGAGTGAATCCCTACCAACTATCAATCACGTGAAGGCATTTAGTAGTCTCCAGAAACTGGGAAATAGAGTTTCGATGCCAATATCTGATTAGAAAAATAAAATAAAAACTATGGCGCAGTAACCCATGCCAGAAAATATGCCTATGTTTACTCAATTAAAAAATCTAAATAGACAAATAAATTAGAGCCCTGCACGAGTACGTACGGCATCGTGTGATTACAAGTACAAAATACTTGTCAGATGAGTAACACGATTACCCGTGTGTACTCCTACTCGTGTAGCAAATGATGCGAGTAAGTAATCGGCATCGCATCATGGCATCGTTAGTAATCACTTGAATGTGAATACTTTTAAATGCAATCCATTATTGTTGCAGAACTTTGGGAAACTCATGGTGATTACATATGAGTATAATCGTTATGATGCCTACGATGCCACACTGCTACGAGTAATATTTTTCCGATTACGTACTCGCATCGTTTTGTAAGTAATCAGTGATTCCTACACGATTGCTTTTTTATATACAGTAAAAATTGGCTATAACAAATTTCAAGAGACTGTGAATTTTGTTTGTTGTAGCTATAGTTTCTTGTAGCTAGTACCTAATTAACAAAAAAACAGATTGCTGTAACCTGATTGTAGTGGATATGAGGGACTCTAAAATAATGGATGTTGCAAATTGATCATTACCATTCATAAACAATAGGTACATAATATAATGAAATTCATTTTTAACTTTCTCTGGTCATTAAATGAAATTGTATATGGATTAAATCATGCGTAGTAATTTTTAGAAGCATAGAACTAACCAATTAACTAATATTAGGATTGGGTGGAAATAGTGGTTTGTTGTATGAAAGAAATTAAGAAACCGCTGGTGAATGAAATTGTTGTAGCTGATTCTCCTCAACATAGAAGTAAATAGAGTTCTGTCAGAATCAGGAATTTAATTTCCTGTAGCTGGTGTTTGCTGTAGTGATTTCAACTGTAAATAAATAAATAAAAAAATAAATACGAGTAGGTCTATACAATAGAAAAATGAAAATTCCAAAAGTATGTGCCTGAATTCTGAGTAAAAATTATGTTTAATAAAGTGTTACAGAAATTCATAATTAATTGTATTACGAGATTATAAAATATGTGCGTAAGTTATTGTAGAATACCTCTGTTGTGGAAGATATTCCAACAACAGAAGTTTTTCTGCAGTTTTTGCATGTTCACCACATATCATACACAAGGTATGGGGGAGTCAAGACCTCGGCAAACACTGGCAATTTTATAGCCAGTTTCATGAGCTTATAATTATACCGGCTCCTTACATACAGAATACAGACATATATATAAGAATTATGTACATATGTGTGACGACTAATTGCCACATATTTTACTGTTGCTTTGGCTACATGTAAAATATGGCAAGTGCACTGATAAGATGAATTGTGACATCATTCAAGATGCAATTAATCAATTTGTCACAGTCCATATATGAAAGAAAACAATGGGTTTAATGTGCGGTGCACAAATGTTGTCATCTTACAATTATAGCTGTCATCAAAAGGCCGAGTCTCTAACCTGTTACAAGTAGACTAATCTCCACAGTTATTAAAAATGATTTCATGGCAAATAAAATAAAATCAAGCCTGCTTCTGTAGTGGTTAATCTGAAATAATTTATCTTTTTTTCTTAGCAATAATTTAAGATTTTTTCGAATCATTTTTACACATAAACCATTTAGCTGATTGAAATCAAATTTTGCAGAATGTTAGAATATAATATTCAGTACCTGTACCAAATTTGGTGACTATTGATTAAAAATCGCGTATTTTAAAACAATTTGAGCCACAAAAATGCAATAGAATAGAATGTACTAAATGTACCATTCAGCCGATTTGAACCAAAAACAATAGAGTTCATCCTTGTCTAGATCATAATAAGTGTACTAAATTCTGCGACTATTGGATAGAAATTACAACCTGAGCCATCTTAAAAGAATTAATGTATAAATATATCACGATAATAAACGTACAAGCATGAAATTATTTCCCTGATATTTTTTTGCTAATTATTCACTCGATACGCTTGTGTCACAACCCACATAGCCACGCACAGACACAAAAAAAAAGTTCATTGTCTCCTCCAAAACATCAAATTCTACAGGGTTATCAGAAATTTAGGATTAGCACAAGCCAAAGCGCCTCTTTGCGACGTTTCAGGGCTTGTATATAATATAATTATTATATTTGTATGAATTTTAGTTAATAGGGCCAAAAGTTTCATGGGGTCATGAAACGCAAGACAAACCTACCTCCGACCCTGATACATAATACCAAATCATTGTTGAGATGTAAATTTATTTTGAAAACCCACATAAAAAGTCACTGCATAGAATAAACAAAGTACGAATTTTTTATTGACTCAATAAATTTCGCCTTTCAAATCCAATTTTTTTTTATCATCACTTCCCCTTCACAATTAAATGTTTTCTCTCATAGATTCTACTACATTAACTCCAATAACGATTTTAATAACAGTTTTCAGAAATATCATTTTCCTTCTTAATTTCGTACAAAAATGTATCCAGTCTTTGTTTTATTTTTTTCCTTGAAAATAAAATTGTTTCGACTTTATTACATGTGAATATTTTCTTTTTTTTTGACGGTGGGCGGCTGAAAATAACGATTAATTTCCCTTTGAATTTCATTTTCAGTTTTCCATTCCTCCGATGTATAATGAGATGTAGTCTACCTATAGTCTATCCCAAATAAGAAATACGTGACGTCATATGAGCGAATGGACTAGGAGTGTAGGAAAAGGTGAAGATTCGTATTATTCAACAAAGGCTTCGTTCAAAGATATTGTTTACAAATATGTTTTTGCGTTTTATGTTGCTATGAGTTATGAACGTGTGTATGACGTCACGCCACTCTTATTTGGGATAGACTATAGAATGATCTTTCACGCACCATTTGACGCTGCAAGAAATATGTAGGTTACCTATTTGAGAAACAGTGAAACCTACTGAACACATTCTACTTGTTTATCAAAATTTCAATCCTCTCTAATGCATTTCCTCAGTGCGAACTGCTGGTGGGTGAAAAAATTGTCATGAAACCAGCCTTTTTTGTATATCCTACCTATTTAATAATTTTTAAAAATTTTAAAAATTTAAAAAATTTTTTACGACAATTTTTAAACAAGATTTGGTATTTTATCGAATTTTCTTTCAGCCATGACTAAGTAGTTAGGTATTTTTTCTGTTCGTAATTTTAATCATACAGAAACTTCCCGGGTGCATTACGTCGTTCTTCATTCTTTCATTGGTGACATATTCTCTCTAATTATCTATTTTTCGCATCCATTCAAAACGAACAACGACGAGCGTAGCCAATATTCTGCAAGGAATAACGACTTCAACTGTCTTGTGTATTGCTATTTGCATAACTGATTTTCCTTACACACTGCAGTAATTGCTACGTATCATTTTAGTCGTGTCATATTGAAAATGATGGCTGTTGAGTGAAACATTAACTCTGTTTTCCTTTTACTTTTCGTGATAAGTAAGCTAGGGTGTCTGCCATTATTCTTGGATATTTTCAACTTGCTCAAACGAAGGAAAGAGTACCCGCTGAGATTTAAGGAGCTGTTATTTTATTGTAAAATTTTCACGCTATTTGCCGACTATACTAACTTATTTCTGATTCCTTGGAATGATTGAAGGCTCGTTGTTATGGGTAGCATTTTTATGGTGTTCTCTTACGCCTATATTATTTCACAGTCAACTCTTATCCTCATTATATTTCTTATACTTTTTTCCTTTTTTTCTTGGTTCTTTTTTTTTAAATCGTGTACATCGTACAAAAAACTTTAATTATTATCGTCGAAATCTGAACACCTTACAATCTGTAAACGTGAAAGCTGAAACCGGAAATAAATTTGAAATTGCGTTTCAACGTCGCCTGGCATTCATTCGTCAGTTTTGTAAATTGAAAAAATATTTTTCGATTTATTTTTGTCGGTTTGTCAATTGTTTTTCGCTTACGCTAGAGAACAATTCTGCCTTATTTCTTTCTTTCCGTCTCTCCCTCTCCATCTCCCACTTCGTCGTCGTATTTTCTTCCTTCCTTTTTCTACAATTGGCTGAAAAATACGTTACTCGTTCTTTCATTTGTTTCGTTTTACGACGCGACTGCGACGCTGGCAATGAGAATTTTTGCAGCACACAAGAATCCACACGTTTGTGGTGGTTGAGCAGCTAATGAATGTGGATGACATTTTTTCTGCGTCGTCGTCGCGTACCAAGGTTGGTTTTGTCATCATTTTTCAACGAAATTCAGTCCGCACCTTCCCGTCGACTTGCCTGAAATTTTAGAAAACCAACTGCTGCACTTCCTCGGTTTCTGGTGATTTTATGGGAACTGCGTATCGGTGGTGGTGGTGGTGGCATGGTGGAGGTAGTAGTGGTGGAAATTTGAATTTTGCACGATGGCGAAGGATATAACCCGACTCTAAATATACGTTCGTACGCGGAAAATCTTATGTCCCATTTATCGGAAAAAGGGGTCGAAATCCGTGTTGGAGAATATTAATTAAAGAGGAAAGCCGAAGGGGCAACGATGAAATTTAACCACTGCCCTATTGTAAAAGGTGAGATAGAAATAATAATAGGTGTTAATGGAGGAAGGGTGGAGAGTGAGTGAGTGACTAAGTAAGAGAGAAAGAGTGAGAGAGAGTGAGAGAGTGAAAGTGAGAGAGAGAGAGAGAGAGAGAGAGAGAGAGAGAGAGAGATAGAGAGTTATTCGGCGAGGCTGATTTTCGATTAGATTTTACTCGAAGGTATACTGCAGTAAATGTTGACAAGACGACGAAAATTACGCCAGTTATTAATATTCTTGGTGGTGGCTTTTGTCGCCTCGATGCCATAAGTTTTTGTAAACATTTTTTAAGGTTTTTAAAATTTTTATTACCTCATCCTCGTTATCGGAAACTTATTTGCAGTCATATTCTCCGTTGGTGAGTTTCGTTTGAACTGGAGTAGGCTGGTCGGTGCGATTCAGAAATAAATCCTTTGTTTTTACAAAGAAAATTGAAAAATATTAAATAATTGCTTAAAAAATAATTTGTTCTGCGGATGGTATCAGAATTCAGATAAAAACACCTGTTTGTGAATTAATCGTTTCTTTTGAAGCAAGGGCTCATTTATTCTAAGTATTTGCCGGAATATTTATTTTATTATTCAACCGACTTCAAAAAAATAAGGTTATCAATTTGATTAATACGTATGTTCTTTTTTTAAGTGGGTTTGCTAGGGCTGAGAACGTTTTTCGTTTCATGACTTGAGAAAAAATTTGGCATTATTTTTGAAAATTCATGCGTATGTGTGTAATATATATTTTATTTTCTATCAAACACGACACAGTTCGCAATTTTTCTTTAATTAACACGAAACTTGGTGCATATAATTATTAGAATCTGAAAGAGGAGAAATTTTGTTGTTTTTGATTTGAATTGGCCTTTCAGGTAGATCCGCTAGGTGCAATTATGTTGAATTTTTGGCAGTTTTAATGGCTCTAAAATGAATAATTTTCAAGAAAAGTCACAAAATTATAAACAGACATTGATTCTAAACTGTTCTAACATGTTTTCAAATTTGGTTGCAATTGGCTACACGGTTCATGTCTTGGGGCTGTTCGAGAGGCTAATGGAGTTTTTTGGATACCTACCGACTTTTTTTTGTGATACTTGATGAGCGAGAGTTTGTTTTTACATTTTTTCTAATATAACTTCTCACCCTAAGCACTTATTTTGATTAACATTTTTTCAACTGATAGAGAGTGGTCCTGTTTGGTTTTTTGTAAAATTGCATTAACAATTTTTGAATTATCTTTTTAAGACTTGTTTGTGTAAGTGGAACTGAAATCAATGAAAAAAAAAAATTATTTTTCAAAAACAAGCCTTTATTTAATGCATTAAAAAGTAAAAAATAATTTTACCAAAATTTCGGGCTAGGACTAAAAATAAAAGCGTGGGAGTGCTTATCGGACTAACCTTCACCCCAATTAAATAGGCCAATTTTCAATTTAGAATAAGGATCCTAGGCTTTCATTTTAAAAAAAAATTATTATTTTATTTTTTTTACTTTTTCAATCTTTCGGAAACATACACACGTTCTCTGGAATTGCTCGCTTTTATGCGCGCGTATCATAGCATACAGAGACAAGAGTGAAGTTAAGTCAGAGATTGTAAAAATTTTTCATCAAAAAATCGAACCAACTTAAAAAAAATAATAAAGGAATAAAAATACACTAAAAAGAGAGAGATAAGTCATTTAAAATTTTTCCATTATAATCTAATGGAATTAAAACAAAAAAAACAGCGTAGGTGAATTTATGAATCTTTTCAAAAAATAAAACCAACTTCACAAAAAAGGAAATAACAAAACAGCGCCCTGATAATAGGAAAATCACCCTTTTAAAATTTCTCCAGTGAGGTTTAGAGACAGGAATTATTGAATTCGACGCTAATTAAACAGTTTTGTCATAATATTCGATGGAATTGACGTATAAGATTACCTACATAATAGAGGAAGTGTGCTGACTATAATATTTTAGTCTGTAGATTTTGCTGGTGAAATTTTTAAAAGTGTATTAATTTTTCACTTTTCAGAGCATTGTTTTATCGTTTCTTTTTTTGTGAAGTTGATTCTATTTTTTGTTTTATTCATTATCATCTAAAATAAGTAGGCTAGTCTCTACCCCTGGAAATTGCACATAGTATGAATTTAAATAGTTTTATTGCATTCAAACCGAAAAAAATTCATTATTAGCCAATCCATCGCATGTGTGGGGTGTAACAAAAGTAGTTGCCAGTATCCAAATAGAATGAAAAGAAGGACGAATTCTTATCGATCATGTACAATAGTTTGTTCACTTCACAATTTGAAGGAGCTGATTACGTAGTTTTAAAGTTTTCACTTAAACCAGTAACCTTGAATTGTTATTTTATATACTCATGGAATGTATGAACACTGAGCCTTGAATTTTAGTATGCCTGTATGCTGATAGTAAGAGCCTAACTTAGCTTTCAGTCAAACAGGTTGTTGAATGTATAAAAAAAAAAGTTTTCATTAAAAAGGACTGAAAAATGTATTTTTGAGAAAATTATACATCAGAGTAGAGCTGGAAAAGTTATATTTTGTAGAGATTTGGGAGTCATTTTATAAAGTAATGGCTATCAGTCCTTTCGTGGCATCGGTGAAGTAAACTATTTTTTCGTTTAATTTTATTTCCTGCAACTGGACTTCTCAGACATGGAACACGTTTCTTAGGGAAGCAGATATATGGATTAAATCACGAAAAAACGCTAAAAATTTTTAATTTAGTAGCATAGATTTTATTTTTCTGCATGTTCTCCCAGAACAACCGCAGTATTTTCAAAATCGATGGGAATCGATCGAATATTCTACACAAATTGAGTCATCATTTTTGTAACACATTTTAAAGCTGCATTTTGACTGATTTTGGTAATGAAATTTCTGTATTTATAGAGTCGCTCTTCTTGTGTATTTTCGCGTCTGAAGATAAAAGTAAATATTTTTCAAAAAAAAAAAAAAAAGAAAAAAATTGAAGAAAAAAAAAGAGCGAGGAGGAAGAGAAAATTGGCATTCTTGTTTTTTTTTGTAGTTTTTCTTTGTGTCGGTATACAATTTCGATTCTATCTGAACTACGAGTTCTAATGTGAAATGTTTCCCTAAACGTCTGGATCAACTATCCAAGCGTTATCGAACGTTTTAAGATAATTGCTAAATGTTTGACCATCTGAAAGCTGAATAGGCAGATCAGACGTATCTGTTTTCCCTTATGGTTGTTGGGGGTTGGGGAGTCGCTTTGATCTTGTTAATTGAATCTGACATGGCAGAACATCTCTGTGCGCTTCATGGTTACGATTTCTGCAGTACCATTTTTGGTCTCAACAATGGGTTAGTATTATGTGATCTCACTACTATGTTCGTTTTTTTTTTTTTTTTTTTGTATTTTCTTATTTAATCCATTTATTTTTTTCTCACTACTTGCGTTTATGTTGGGGTTCGTTTTTTTTTTCCTGTTTCTTTCGTTAGATATCGATAGCTGCTCGAGTGAATTATGCTGAAAGTCCGGATAAACGCGTAACAATATATTTTTTGATATTTTTTCATTACATACCCAACGAAAAAGGAAAAAAATTTTCCGATACCTATTTTCGTTTAAAATCTGCGATTGACATGAACATGACTTAAACCCTGCAACCCTACGGAAAAGTTTCTCGTACCAGCTTGACTTTTATCGAAACTGACAAACTGGAATTAAATTTGATACTGATCGACTGGATCCTTGACGTTGAAAAATGATCTCATAATTCATGTTTGGTAGTAGGTAGGTATACCTACGTATGACGTGTGGCTTGAAAAGACAGTAATCAGTTTACTATAATAATAAAACTGACCTTTTGATGCCGTTAAGATTGCGTTTTTATTGTCTTACCACTTTCAAAATTGTTGTTCTAGGATTTGAATCGATGACTCATGAGCCGAGTCCATATGGATCACATCGTGAAACGAAATAATGGTGAAAAATTTTTTTCAAAAAATAGAACGGACTTTAAAAAAAAGCAATAAAAATGTACTAAAAAGGGAAAAATAATTCTTTTGAAATTTCTCCAGTAAGATTTAGGTCTGGGGACTGGAATTATTGCAGTTGGCGCAAATTAAAAAGTTCTGTCGAAAAACTGGAAGGAATTGACGCAGGTATACGTATGCGGTAAAGGAAAAGAGACTTGACATTCATTTCAGTCATTTTAAGGAACTGTCACATTTCAGCATTGTTCTTATGTTCAGCTGCTAAGAATTCATTTTATGTAAGTTAAATTTTCCCGAAATAATAGTTACCATTCATTTAAATTTTGTATACGTAGATCACGAATAAATGTTTCGAAAAGCCACGGTATGCTGAGAATTGAAGGAAAATCTGAATCTTTCTTATGGACCAGCATTTTGTTGTTGAATAATTATCGTTTTTATTTTCGCCTTTATTCTCGAATCGGCCAGTTGTAGCCTTTGGATCAGACCGTGATTAAAAAATGGGAGTCCTAAGTTCCTTAAATGACCTTCATATTTTATTTAGCCTTAACAATGCGACAACATTCTGTTCCTGTCTTTTGTTCGACAATGTCTTTTTTTTTTTTGGTCGCTCCCTTTTTACGCTCCATCCTTCACGAATTAACCGTTTCCATTCCATTAAATAAACAACTTACTGACGTTGACTTTTTCAAAAAAGACTTTTCATTCATGAAATACGCGGTAGTTTTACATTTTTAGTATTTGTGCTGTACTCGGCTTTCCATATTTTTTGAATTGTCTTCGTTTTTCTTCCAAGACCCGGCTTTATTTATTCGCAAAGACATTTTTTTCCACTCCTTTCCTTTTCTTCACTTTGATGTTCTTGTTCACTCTCTCTCTCTCTCGCTCTCTCTCTTTCTCCTCCCCATCACTTTCCAACCAGTATTTTTCATCGTTACCCGTTGAACTTTTCCTCCAGAGCAGCGCATAATTTTGCGATAAATTTCATGCAACGAATAAATGCTGAGTATCGCACGCCGACAACATTTGTATCGAGTTGCCCTCCCATTTCTCGTTTTTCCATGCGTGTTCTGGAAAAACGAAGTTTATATCTTAAAGTTCGCTTTTGACATGTTTGACGTCTTTCGACGCTTCGAGTGAATTAATGAAGATATTTCGAGTAGTTCTTTTTTTTTTTTTTTTTTGGCTATGTCAAGAAAATGCAGAAGTAGACCCGCAAATATTATTTTAAACATTTTACAATATTCTCCATGGGCGATCAAATGAGATTTTGAACCATATTTTGAATTTGAATTTGTTGGGAAATTGGGATCGATTTTTTGATCGAATTACACTGGCAAGAAATTCATGAAATACATCAATTCTAATCGAGGCTAATGTAGCTTGATCGTAATGGGGGAGGAAGGTGTTACATCTTCTGAATTTCCCTTCCGATCCTCTTCCTCCGTACGCAACAATACGATTTCCACCTAAAAACACCTTTTATTTTGGAGCTAAGGGAGGGATACAGACCCCCCGAGACCCCAATATAAAGGCCCTTGATTCCCATTATCTGTCCATCCTTCCTTTACTTTTCTCCAATGATCTTTAGTTGATTCACTTTTCTTTCTCTCCCAATCATATTTGTATCAGTGACCAATTGACCAATTGTGTTGTGGATATTTCCTATCTCTATCGCTTCCACTTTGCATCCTAATTCGTTTCTGTGCTAAAAATTTAAATCCTCACGTTAGGGAGACCTGACCTGAATAAGTTACTTTTTTGTATGCCTAGCTTTTCATCATGATGGATTCCTTAAACTATCCTAAATTCTCAACATCTCATCAAACTGAAACTCCACGTACCCTCCGCTCTAAATTACAAATTTTTGGTACAAAATTTACTTTACTCTGCTCTAGTTCCTTCAAAATGTGATTATATCCGAATGAATCCTTTTTTTTTTTTTTTTTTTTTTTTTTATAAACTCAGTACCTGGCCTACTGAGCGTTGCTCGGATGTGGAGAATAGAAAAAAAATTGTTAACTTAAAAAAAGCTGGAGAATTTCAGCAACATATTTATTATTTGTTAGGCATATCTTTCGGTACTATCCTATATCTCGAGAATTAAGATCGCAATATTTAACTCATTACTTCATTAGTTATGAATCATAACAATCATACGCAGCTTAGGCCGGGAAAAATCCTCTAATAAAACCTTTCTGATCTTTTACTTTTAGAGTTAATCGAATCACTTGCTGCTAATGGATAGATTGAGATGCTCATATATTTGTTCAACAAAGTTTCTTAAACTTGAGAACTATCTAGATCTTTTTTTTTTTCATTCAAAAACCTTTAAATAATGATTTTCAGTCATATTGTCGCATATCTTGTCCTGTATAAATTACATTCACCATTTATACCTGGCAATGAGATGGCTGTGTGGTACAGTTCACCGCTTTTAGCTGGCAAATATGTAGGTCCCAGGTTTAATTCCCTGAATAGACAAAACCTATACATACACACAGTTATTGCTCGCATTATAATATAGAATACTGAACACTGGATAAAATAGTCGAGACATCATTGTTAAGTTAAAGCAAAATTATTAAAATTAGATTTGAAAACAAAATATCTCTACCACACATCAATTGCAGTAAGTTCATATTTTCTGAAAGTTTCAAATTTGTAATGGCTGCTATACAAAAACCAGTTGACCAATTTTGCTCCAATTCAGCACCAAACCAGTCCTTAATAGTTTTTGTGGAATACCTTGTCGTGAGAGATATTCTCACCAGAAGGAAATTCAACAGAATTTAAGCGTGTTCAGCCACTTCGTACGTAAGTATGGGTAAGCCAGAACCAGACCAAACACTGGCGATTTTAAAGCCTGTTCTAAGAGTTTATATACTGGTTTTGGCACACGCACACGCACACACGTATGTAAGGTAATACGTACGTTAGTGAGAACGGCCAGGTCATATCATCCCCTACCAAGATAAGATACGTCTGGCCGGTTCGTGTACGAATCGTGACGTCATTGTACCGTGTCATGATTCAGTACTCGTACATTACCTGCAAGTACATGCAGGTAATTACGATCGAACGAGTTTTGTGTATTTAACGTCTTATAGACGAGTAATTGGCCTGCCCTTTGGGGCGGCGACTGTCATCGAGGGGTCCGAGCCCCTTTACCTCATACCAGTGAGTCCCCACAGTTTTCAACTATTCACAAAATTTCAAGCCAAAATCTTTCAATTTATTGAAGTTATTGTGATTACAACTTTGTAGATTTACAAAACTTCGAGAACCCTTCCCTCCATAACTACTGAATGAATTTCAAAAATTTTAACACCAATGTGTATTCCTGAAAGTTTCGAACACTATCCCAAGTTTAATTCCCATTTGTCAAATAGTGGATGCTTCATAGACTGCCAAAAAATGCCAAAATGAACAAAATGAGCAAAAAGTGGAAATATAGTATATTATGTATGTATGCATGTTTGTGTGTATGTGTGTGGCAGAACGTGTTTTGAATAACTAGACTAAAAAAATGAGGACAAAATGTACAGGACATTTGTTTTTTGTTGCGGGAAAACGATCTAGATAGTTCCTAATTTTGAGAAAATTCGTTAACAGAAATACATATTATGAGCATCTTAATCTATCTATCCGTAATAAGTGATAGCAACTTACATGAAAAATTCGTCTAAAACAAATAATGTTTTCTTCAGATCTACAATCTGCCTATAATGAAATTTTATGATTAACATCGAACACAACGGATAGAAAATGTCTCATATTGAATCTTGTATCTCGATAATAATCTGATAAGTAATGGCTTTTATACTGAATTAATGAATTTTGATATTGAAATATAAAATATGGTAATTTATAGTGTACAGTAGTCATCGGTTACTGGTTTGTGGGCAGTTTTTTTTATTTTTTCTCTTAATATTTTTATTTTTTAAATACTGCGATAAGCTTTTTATTCACCTCACCCGAGAAAAGCTTGGTGAACCAAATACGATTCTTAAACTAGGCTGTCTCACTTTCGATCGTTAAAAACTAATTTTTATGATGAATAATAATATTCTCGCGAAAATTTCATTAAATTAAACAAACATGGTGACAGGTTCTTGTTTGGTCATACGAGTAGTAACCTTGTGACGCATTTCAAATCGGATAAAGTAAACAATCAACACTCTAAAATTTTATTTTGGAACATTCTGGGCTTTTCGTCCTTTCTTTTTTCTCTATTAAAAGTGGTGCTTAACACGCATTCGTCTGAATCGTAGTCTAACTAAGCACAGTTTACTTTAAGTGAAACCGCCTTCAGGTTTACTGGTGCCGGTCCTTTTTGATTTAGGAGAAATATTCAAGCCGGGTAACGAGTAGGCGTTTGGGTCGTAGATATGAAAATTCGAATCCGAGGAAATTCTGTAAGAGTTATCTTTCAGGTTGGTGATGTGGCGCTGCGTTTATTAGAACCTATTCGATGTTAGAAATTCCCTGAATTGATGGCTTTGGTTATTTGTTTTTCTGCGCAAACAATTTGCATCCGATTAGCGCAATCGCATTTCCACCACTGACAGGGTTTCAGTCACCTCCGTCGAATTATTTTGCGAGCAAAAATTCTGTTAATTTCGTATAAGCTTTTATTGAACTCACGCGAAACGTCATTTATTCTTTGCACTACATTTATACTTGGTACTACGTTTATACTTTGTACTACATTTGACGCATGAGGCTATCACCCACTTTCTGTATTTTAAAATTTCGAAAAATAATACTAAATAAAATAAATTTTTGGCCATTTCGAAAACCTTTATAACTAATAATAAAATGTACAGTGGTTTCAGTCATGTTTATACTTACCTGTTCACACTCATTTTTCCATTCTTTTCACTATTCACAATTATCTTTCTTCTCTGTTTTTTTTTTTTTTTTTTTTTCATATATTCTTCTCAGTTGCACTACACGTCGATCTTTTCCTTTTAATTCACAAACTTTTCTATTTCTTACTTGTCCATCACTTTTCATGTTTCATCTCCACGGATTGTCATTTCATCTAACCCGGTAGATACTTCTCTATTTTATATTTTTCTCCGCTGAACTTTCCATAATATTCTATGCTTATCTGTTTCTTTATTATATTTTTTATTTTATTTTTAACTTAAATAAAATCTCCGAGGGAGAATAGAGTCAGTCGAATCAGTCGTTTTCCAACAGCTATATTAAGATCAACATGTTTTGTACCTTCTTTTTCTGGTTCGAATATATTTTTATAATTTTTTAAAATGTGTTAGTTTTTCCAAAAGCAATGGGTAATATTTGGTGGTGTGGTTCCTGGTTTTCACACAAATAAATGGCAGTCATGTAAGTAAATTCTATAAGAGATTCCGAGGTACATTGGTGTAAAAATATAACCATTTTCATGCTGATATCGGGTCCACAAACTCTGGTAAATTGAGCCAATAGGGGGTCAATAATTGCCTCCCTTTGCAAATGAAATTTAATTTGAGAGTTCTTTTAGCCGTAGCCCGTGATAATTTTATAAAAAATAATGTCGGGACTGACTGTTAGTGGTATCCGTATTAGGCCCCCTGCCATACTACACATTTATACTTTGTAATACATTTATACTTTGTATTACATTTATTCTTTGCAATACATTCATACTTTGCACTACATTTATCAGCAAATTAGTTTTGGTTTCAGCATATTCTCGCTAATTCTATTTAATAATTAATTTTTTTCTCTCGTCAAATATCTAGAAATTTTCACAATTACCACTGCCCTTGACAAAAAAAGTTACATTTGGATTAAATATTCTGTCTCGGAATTGTTAAAAACTATAAAATTTAGCGACAGTAAAAAAAACAGAAGGAAGATTAGAGATAGGCAAAACGTTGTAATGGAAATGTGAGATAGAGCAGAAAGCATTTTTGTTTTTTACTCAGCACGATGATGTAAAAGAAAGCGATTGCATCATTAGGAGAAGGTAAGGAAGATGGTAATGATTGGTAACGGATATAGGTATATATATATATATATATATATCACATGCTATAAAAAAAATACTTATAGAATTCAAAAAATTGCCTCAAAAATTTATCGACCACAGCGTGCATTTTAGTATAAGTTTTTACATTTTCGAAATGGAACTTTTACATGGTGGCTGAGGAATGAAATTTTTTTTCCCTTCCATTTTAACGGGTACTTTTACGGTAATTTTCCGATGTATAAACGATGTTTTTTTCTGCTACGATTATGTGGAACTTGTATTCAAAAGCCACTTTGCCACAATATCGTTGCATGTTTTTTTTCCTCTTTCTTTGTCTGGCCTCAATCCTGTATTACGATTTCTCATGTAACGAGTTGGTTTTTACGCCAAAGTTGTGTTTAGTGAAGCTTTTTTTCAACTTTTTTCACCGTTTTTCGATTTTTTTTTGTTACAGGTTACAATAGTTTATGAAACAAGTAGATATAGGTGGTAACAGCTTTTTTTTTCGAAGATTATTTATTGATCCTTTGAGATTTTCTAGCGTGCTTTCAACGCTATTTACAAATTGGTAGGATGATTCATGATTGAAATGTTGATGAAACATTTTCGGCATATTCTACTCTTATTTTAATTTGAGCCTGAACGAGTCAAACATTGGTTGGACGGTTATATTATTAAATTTAGTTTTTGTTTTCTTAAGCGCAGACAAATACGCGGCAATGAGATGAGAAAAAAAGTAATGTTTCAAAATCCATATTAGAAAAACGCAAACAGAAATGTGTCTGCAAATAGCTAATAACCTCTTAGTGGGAAAATAGATAACGATTGTTCGATACCAAATGGAGAAATTCTATTCGGTAATATGAAGTTTTTTTAAATTCTATCCTTGATCAAAAATATGTTTATCCGTAGAATTATTGCGCTAAACTTATTGTCAGTTAAGACGAGTTTCCTTAGTTTCGAATTTACATTAGAATAATAGATTATTTACAATGCTATCATTTTCATCGCATTTATCCCTTAAATGCACAACATTGTGGCATTGTGTAACAAATGGGGCATAATTTCATCCCATTGGCCAATTTCATAATTTAGTTGTGCACTATCGTAGGTATTTCAAACGCGCTGGGAATTAGTGTTTGTCCAAAAATGAAACAGTTAAATAGGGAACAGGTATGTAAGATCGCAAACATATTAACCTAAATTAACAAGAGAGCAAGTATAGACGGTAACCGTGGCCACATGGATAACATTGCTGATTTTTCTTATGTGTTCTCTTATATGTGTTCCAGGTTTAAAGCCTGTACATAACATACTGTTAACTGGGGTAACTTTGAAACTATTTTAAAAATTTATCGGACAAATATAAAACCCACCCTGGCAAAAGAAAAAGAAAATTTACAAGACCCTTGACCCATGATCCAGGTCTCTATGGGTTTAAGCAGTCAAACGATAAAAATTTGTGGTTTAAAAAATCATTTCAAGAGTGATTGAGAAGCGTTTGAAATCATTTATTAAAAACAGCAAAATTTGAAGACACAGTAGAGGTGAGGAACGTTAAAAACTGATTAATATTAGGTACAAGGTAAGTAACCATACGACGTCATTGCTACGTGCCTTAATTATAAGATAAATTTATATTAGTTTTGCTCGTTTGGAACTGATTCTTTGCATCAGATTCAGATTTTGAGGTGCTATTCTGTAAACATGAGAATATAGCTTACCTGAACAACACAGATATTTATTGAATAGTGCCTCTCAAACTGATGCGCAGAATCCGTTCTAAATGAACATAACCATTATCTTAGTTCAAAATTGTGCCATTCTCGAGTTAATCCTGCATTTACACTACGGGGTAATTTTGAAAATCATGAAATATTAAAGTGAAAGAGTTAATTTGAAGTTCTCAGCACGATTTTATCGAGGGAGGTGATCAAGATCAATCTAAAACTTTATGATAATTTTTTTATAACGATATATTTTTCTAATTCCTACTAACACATGCAAATAAAGAGAAAAACAAACTCGAAGGTGTGATCTACCATTCAAATCAATCTCCTAAATGTGCCACAAACTCTCAGCACGAATATTGTTGTTTAGTGTTCATAACAGAAACATGGTGTGTTCTTACATACTAGAAGGGTGAGACAAGTAATATTCTGCAGAATTTTGAACTGAATTTTGACTTTTTTTCTTCATTTTTTTCAATTTTTTCGGGTTACATCGACTAGTTGAGATGTGCCAAATCGATTCCTGCAATAAACAAGAAGTGCTTCAAAATTTCAACTTTTTTATAGACCGCAATTTTCAAGATAGATAAGTACGCCGATCAAAATGAATTTTAAAGGTCTTTAATAGTACAATTCTAATCCACTGGGATTTTTTTTTTTTAAAGGGTAGAATTTGTACCGCTACATCGAATAAACTTGAAAAATGACCACACTTAGACAACAAGTAGCTCAGGTAAACTGTAGCCCAACTGAGGAAAACATAATTGGATGACCAGTAATTTAGCCCTCAGGTCATTGGTGTGTGGTACGACATTTTTAAACGATTGAACGTGCAGGCAGTAGGTGGCAGGTGGCCAGACTATCGTCTCTAAAACTTTAAATGTCATGATTCAAAAGTGTCAGTTTAAACGGCTCACCACCTAAAAAGCTTTCTTAATTATGCAAGATGCATCAGTTTTCCAAAATTTTTCACTTTCAGTGCTATGTCGCTATTTGATGATGGTGTTTTGGCCCAAATTTTGCGGAAGGGGTACATAAGTGTGTGACACACTATGTTTTGTAACACCCACCAAAAAAGTTGTACTCAAAGATGAAAAAAAAAAATATATATATGTATATATATGTGGGTTCACCTCTAAAACCCACAGGCGAATGGATGCGGACTTGCGTGTTCGGATATTACCAATTTGGTAAGGCAGCCAACCTTTTACACTATCCTGAACCGGCGACTAGCGAAAGACATCGCCGGTGTATAAGCTAGGCTAAACACGTACGTCATCCGCGAGTATCGAGAGATAGGCGCGTGTTTCGTGTTTAGCCTAGACCGCGGCACGTGCGTATTCGTATGCACGTCCGCGCTAGGCTACGTTCGTAACACGTCGGCTAAACAGAGAACGAATTTCGTCTGTTTAGCTTAAGTGCTACGAGCGCCTAATTTGTTTTACGTCCGTAGACTTTATTATGCGGACTTGGTGATGGACCAAGTCCGCGGTCTGTCGACTGGGGCCGAGCCCCGAAAGAAGGGAGGACATGGTCCCCACAGCTACTCCCCCCCAGTTTCACTGTCGGTGGAACGACTTATGTTCCGAAGTCTGGGGGAACCCGTGGACGACTCATTTGTGTCCAGTGGGTGGCCTCGCATTGTTGCGAGGGTTGGCATTTCCTCCGAAGATTAGATCTCGGAGGGCCACGCCGAGGGTATGTCCCGCAATAGTCCCGTCGTAGTAGGATAGTCTACGACGTTGCTGATAGTTAGCTCTGGATTGGATACCACGTTTTCTATTTCTACGAGGATGGTGTCCATGTTCGTCCGCCTGAGTATTTTTACGGAAAGGAGTGTAACCTTGGAGAAGTGGCGATTTGGAAATGCCAGTGTTCTGAAAGTTGTTACGGACGACAGAGTTGGAAAATTTGAAATTTGAAAATTTCGGCTCTGGTTTCGGAATTGTCGAAAGAGCCTGATTTTCGGAGGTGAGGAGAATGCTCGCCTTCCTAGCGTCAGGTGGCTCTGTGGTGTTAGCCACAGAGGAACAAGCCGCCGATTGGTCCGCAGGGAACGGAATGATTTTCGGGGTTTGTTGCGTCATCTCATTGAGAATTGACTCAATGTTAGCAACGTTCCCTGAGGATTGAGAATTTTTGGCAGGTTGAGGAGGTTTTGTTGCGTCAGAAAGCAACATCTCCTCCTCGTAATCGAGAAGTTGGTCAACTTCCATATTGGTAGTTGAGGACATAGTGAACAAAAAATAAAAATGAGATAAAAATATGTACAAGGAAATTCGAGAGTGAGATCAAAGCGAACAGTTCTAATTGAACTAAAAGTGGTGCTTTGAGCAACAGTCGACAGGCGAATGCAATGTGTTTGTCAGTTGTTGCGACGATTTGGTTCGATTTTCCTTTTGCAATCAGCTGTTTGTGACGTCAGTCTATAGTGTTTTATGTGTTTTTATCTAACCTTCGGTTTTGAGGTCGACGTGCTTGTGTGTTAGAAGAAGCACGTGCGATAAGAGTATGAGATTTTTATTATATCTATATATGAGATTTCTATGTATTGGATTTTTATTATATCTATATATTTTTACTCTCTGCAAAATCGAGGTGATGTTCTTGTTGGTTTCTGATTGCGTTTTTTATGTGTTCCTTTTGGCCTGCCTCTTTGTTTAGGCTTAATTGGGCTTTTAGGATTATATGTGTGAGTGATTATTTCCTCATTAAATCTGACTTTTTTCGTATTTTTGGTGTTTGATTTTACCACTTCACTATATGTTTTTCGTGTTTTATTTGTTTGTGAGTCAGATTTTATGTTTGTTTTTTCGTCTTTATTCTCTGAATTTTGTGAATTTTTATTTTTATTTTCATTTATGATTTTGTCCAATTCTGCATTTTCACTAATTAGGAATGCTGGTTTGACCCGATCTATCGACACCTTCTTTTCCTGTCCTGATACAAGTATTGTGAACGTTTTTTCTGTTCGATCAATTACTTTGTATGGTCCAGAATAGGGTTTTTGTAAAGCTCGTTTCATTCCTTCCTCTCGTAAGAACACATGCGATGTTGTAGCTAAGTGTCTTGAGACATAAGGTTTTTGTTTACCGTGAGTAGGTGCTTGCTTAAGGAATTGATTTGCATCATCTTTTATGTTTTGCACTAAGGTTTCGGGGTTTATTTCTTTTGATTCGGTAAAGAAATCCCCTGGCAAGCGTAATTCTTCGCCTAATGCTAGTTGAGCGGCGGAGTGGCCAGTGTCGGTTTGTAAGGCTGATCTTAGGCCTAACAAGATGGTAGGTAAGATCTCTACCCATCTTTTTGTGTCGGCAGCCATTATAGAAGCTTTAAGAGCTCTATGCCACCTTTCTACCTTCCCGTTTGATTGGGGGTGGTAGGTTGTAGTAGCCCAATGTTTGGCACCCAAGGTTTTTGTTAGTTCACTGAATAATTGGCTTTCGAATTGCCTACCTTGGTCGGTTGTAATGCTTTGGGGTACTCCAAATCTAGCGATCCAGGTTGTATATAATTGAGTAGCTACTGTTTGTGCTGACATCTCAATTAATGGAATTGCTTCTGGCCATCTAGTTGCACGGTCAATCATCGTAAGGAGGTATTTATGTCCTTGTGATGGGGGTAATGGACCCACTAAATCTATGTGAAGGTGTTTAAACCGATCGGTTGGTCTAAACCTTTTAAATGCAGATCTCGTATGTCTGCCAATTTTGGCTGTCTGACAATTCAGACAGGCGCGGGCCCAGTTGTTACAATCTGAATTTATTTTGGGCCAGACAAATCTCGAGGTCATGAGTTTAGTAGTACTACGAGGTCCAGTGTGTGATAGGTTATGCACACTGTCAAACGCCATTTTTCTGTATTTTAATGGAATAAATGGACGTTCTTTACCAGTTGACACATCACATATTAGTAGTAATTTTGTGTCAGGGAGTTTTCTCAGTTTTAGTTTAAGACCTGTGGTGCTGGAAGATAGCAATTTTTGCAATTCTTCGTCTTCCAGTTGGTCTTTTGCTATTTCGGCATATGGTAACTGAGATGGAGTTGTGATAGCTTCAATTCGACTTAAGGCGTCAGCTGGTTCATTTAGCTCTCCTTTGATGTACCTTATGTCAGTCGTGAATTGACTAATGAATTCAAGCTGTCTAATTTGGCGAGGTGAGGCATGCTCACTTCTTTGCTCAAAGGCATGTGTTATGGGTTTATGGTCCGTATACACGGTGAAACATCTACCCTCTACATGGTGTCTAAAATGCCTTATTGCTGTATTTATTGCCAATAACTCCCGGTCGTAAGTACTATAATTTTTCTCAGTTTTGGAAAGTTTCCTCGAGAAGAATGCAAGTGGTTGATTGGTGTTATCCTTTATTTGGTATAAGGTTGCACCTATTGCAAAATCGGATGCGTCTGTTGAGATACAGAGTGGAAGACTGTCATCCGGATGAGCCAGTAACGTTGCATTGGCTAGCATGTTTTTTGTATTTTCAAATGCTAGTTCTGCCTCTTCAGTCCATTCAATGGGCGTTTTGTCGCGCTTTTTATTGGTTTTAATAAGGGCGAACAGTTTGCCTTGTTCTGAAGCAGCGTTTTTTATGCAACGTCTGTAAAAATTGATCATTCCTAGGAACCTTCGAAGTTCTGCAACGTTCTTGGGTTTAGGGAATTTCAGTATAGGCTCTACCTTTGTTTTCAGGGGGGCTATACCTTCGGGTGTTATTTGGTACCCGAGAAAGTCAATACTGTTTCTAGCAAATTCGCTTTTAGGTAAATTGACCGTAAGGCCGGCAGTGTGTATACGCTGTAATACGGCTCTTACGTTTTTCTCGTGTTCATCAATTCCACCTTCTGAGCATATGCATATATCGTCTAGATAAGCATATGCGAATGGTAAGTCCCTCAATAGCTGATTCATAAAACGTTGGAAAGTTTGAGCAGTATTTCTAAGTCCAAATGGCATTTGCAAGTATTCGAATAAGCCAAATGGAGTGATGAGTGCTGTCTTGCAGATATCTTTTTCGGCCATTGGTATGTGGTGGAAGCCCCAATTAATGTCTATTTTAGTAAACATTGTTTTACCTTTCATATTGTTGTTGAAATCCATTATATTGGGTACGGGGTATTTGTCTGGAATGGTTTTAGCGTTCAGGGCTCTATAGTCCCCGACAATTCTCCATGTTCCATTAGCCTTTTTGGTCATATGTATTGGTGTGGACCATGAGCTGTTAGAAGGTCGACAAATACCTTCTTCTATCATTTTAGAAAATTGCTTCTTGGCTTCAGCAAGTTTGTCGGGTGGCAATCTACGTGCCCTTGCTGAGCAAGGCTGACCCCTTGTTTCTATTACGTGCACTGTATCATGTTTGTATGTCGGATGTTTCCTTATTGATGGTAATAAAATACCTGGATATTCATTCAGTATTTTTAGGAAATTTTTATCTACAGTTGCACAACTTCCAATGGAAGTATCTAGTAATTTGTAATTTTTTGTTATACCTTCCACGTATTTGCCAGTGGTTAAGTCGATTAAACGTTTATTTTTCAAATCGACTACCAACTCATAGTGAGCAAGAAAATCTGCTCCAAGTATTGGTTGTGATATATCAGCTATTGTGAAATCCCAAGACATGTCCCTATGGAGACCAATATCTATTTTGCAATGTTTTTTGCCATATGCAGCGAATGTATGTTCGTCAACTGCATTTAGTTTGGATTTCGGAGAAAATTTCTTATGTTTATTTTTAGCTGGTAAAATGCTGAGATCAGCACCAGAGTCTATGAGGAATTTTCTCCTTTTTGTCCTGTCCGTGATGAACAGGCGGCGAGAGAATTTGGGTGAGGGATCGGTAGCCACCGATATGACCCCTCGGTCTAGTTTGACTTACTAGGTTGTTCTCTCTTTTCGATCTCTGCGAGGAGAGTTTTCTTCTCCTGCGCGTCTTGGACCATTCTCTCCGCCCATCGTTTACAGCGGGTGTTGCAAGCCTTTGCTTTTTCTCCATATCTATTGTGGTAGAAGCAAAGAGCTGCTGACCAGTTTGGATCTAGTTTCTTGGGAGATTTGGATCTCCTCGGAGGTGTTGGACTCCTATTTTTATCATCTCTCCGTCCTCGAGAGCGTGACTGCCTGTTATTATAGCTTTTATTTCTATTGGGGTTACGTCCCCGGCTCTTGGATCTGTTGTTGAAATTACTCCTAGCAGATGTATAGTCTCTAGCCTTGCGAGTTTCCATTTTTAACTCTGCTATTTCGGCTCGGAGCTTACTCAGTTCGTCTGCTGGAGCTGCTGTTGCTTGGATGGCAGGTTTCCCTGTATATTCCATTGCAGTTTCTGCAGCTTTGGCTAGTGCTAGAAGGTCGTCATCGGTTCTTGCATTTGTCAGATTTAGAGCACCCAGCGATTGTACTACTGAAGCTGGTAGCTGCTCACAGAATCTATCTGCAATTACCATTGGAGAGACATGGTTATCACCTTTTTTAACCAGTTTCGTCATAAAAACGGTCGGTTTGTCATCTCCAATTGACATCCCACTCAATAACTGCCTTATTTCCTGGCGTTGAGTGGTACCAAAGGTTCTTCTTATTTTCTGAATGAACCATTCGTACGGGTCTTCCTCATCTTCCAGACAGTCCATAATGTCTGGGCAGGCCCGAATTATTTCGGCTGGCATACTACCGCACAGTTGCTGGTAACGTTCTTCACGGGGAATTTGCTCAACCCTGAAGCAGCCTGTCAGTTGCATGAGCCATGTTTCTACGTCTTTGGGTAAGAACGTAGGAAGTTCAACTCTCCTTTTCTTATTTTGGAGGTTGCCAAACAATTTCTGTTGTTTGTCCAAGGCTTCTTCTACACTAGCTTTAATGAGATCGTGGATTAGTTTTTCTTGATTTTCAGCTTCTTTGGAAGCGATGGTTCGAACAGCTGCTTGCCTAGCTATATTTTGAGCTGGCTGATCAGCAGTTTCAGCAACATTTTCATCTACCATTGTGAATAGATTCAACTCGTTAGAGGATCCTAGATGTACGAATCGTGGGTTACCACGATTGGTGAGACGTTTCCTTATTTTCAGGCGTGTTCCGTTACCCTTCCAAGTGGACAACGTTTATTTTGGAAAGGGGGGTTGATTTCCCACAGTCAGTCTCCAAGTGAAGAGTCCAGCGAAAAGTTCCGCTAGACAAGCGCGATTGCTCGCACTAGCAGGCCAGCGGTATTCCGCCAGCTAGCGTTTTCACGCCTGCTTCCTAAAAAAATTCCCAACGTAAAATATCACGTCGAGGTCACCAGGCTGTGGGTTCACCTCTAAAACCCACAGGCGAATGGATGCGGACTTGCGTGTTCGGATATTACCAATTTGGTAAGGCAGCCAACCTTTTACACTATCCTGAACCGGCGACTAGCGAAAGACATCGCCGGTGTATAAGCTAGGCTAAACACGTACGTCATCCGCGAGTATCGAGAGATAGGCGCGTGTTTCGTGTTTAGCCTAGACTGCGGCACGTGCGTATTCGTATGCACGTCCGCGCTAGGCTACGTTCGTAACACGTCGGCTAAACAGAGAACGAATTTCGTCTGTTTAGCTTAAGTGCTACGAGCGCCTAATTTGTTTTACGTCCGTAGACTTTATTATGCGGACTTGGTGATGGACCAAGTCCGCGGTCTGTCGACTGGGGCCGAGCCCCGAAAGAAGGGAGGACATGGTCCCCACAATATAGACGTACTTTTTTGTGCGAATGAAGATGTGGAAAAAGTAGTATGGAAGGTAAGCAAAATCGAATGTGCGCATGAGCAGCGAGGAATGCGGTGCAAAAAGTGAACGAATTTGCAAATGCACTCGAGTGAAATATTTCGTTTTTACCTCATGTTTAAATATACCAATTTTCGCACAATTCAGAAGCATAAATGTTTACTTTTTTGGTGGGTGCTATAAAAAATAATTTTTTTAGAATTTATTACATTCTGGGATAAAAAAAGAAGTATAAATGCCGTTGCCCTAATGAGAGTTTAAGTGTAAACATCTCGGCTGACTGTAGTGTGCTAAACAATGTTTCTACTTTTGAGAAATGCGCACGTTGTCCATAAAAAATGTGCATGAAAACACTACCCACACACACATACACATAGTTACATACAGACACACATCAATGAAACTTACTGACAATTTGACGATGAAACAGATCAAATAACTTTTCACAAATTGTTATTTTTTAACCATGTTTTATGGATTATACAATTTCAAAAAATATGGTTGTATCAAATAAGCCAAAGTTCTGGACTAAAATCAGACTCCTAGTTTTAGCACTCATACTCACCATTACATGGACATTTTTACTAATGAAGAAATTTTGATGTTGAACACACACTTAGTATACTCACCATTTTATATTTTTGATAAAATTAGCACGTTATTTTCACATTTAATAAATTCATTTGTGAATAGAAATAGTTTTTATTTTTAGATAAAATAACGTATCAATCTGGTCAGCTTACAAAATTTTTACTGTTTTTTTTGAAGTTTTTCCGAACTACCAATACAGACTCAGATTGACGATGGAGTTCCTTTATATATCTCTATCAGTGACCAAATTTTGACATCAACTGGAGGGGATAAAGCGATATAAAGAGTTTCAGCATAATCCAAGGTTCCATCGGCAAAATAGGGAATTAAAATCCAAAATGGAAAACACTTTCTTGGGAAATCACAATTTGTTTTGTAAATATGAAATTTGATTTGGAAATCATGATCACATACAAACATAATGATCCGAGAAAAAAAAGGGGTTCTTAGTTTTCAGAACGCCACTTAGTGTACGTGTTTTATTTGTTTTTTATAAGAAGTTTGATTTTTCAGACTTACTCGTTTTTTATTTCTTCGACAGAGGGGGTATGCAAAATAACCCTTCATTTTTAAGCAATAGAAAATAAGAATACACAGTTTTGTACAAAGAGTTACTCTGGAGCACAAGTGGTTCTATTTTTATTATGACAAATTTGATGATTTCTTTCATTTAAACACTTATAGTTTTTTCGAGTCCTTCGACAAAATGACCATTCTATAATTATGGTATTTGTTTACAAGTATGAAATAGCACTGTACTTCATAGTTAAAAAATAACCATGATATTTGGAAATTCGAATGAAGTCGAATTTATCATAGGAAAATAAACGAGAAGTGAAAATAAAAATAAGAGAGAATGATAGTAAAATCAAAGGGTTTTGAGTTTTTATGATTTAGTTCTTTGGGTGGGTTAAATTTTGAAATGGGGAAGTTCAGTCCCCGAGGAATTACTTTATTGGTAGTTTCTAATCAGGATTTGCAGCTATTGGTTATTAATTTTTTCTCAGGCTTGTCAAAAGTCTGATTAAATTTATGATTTTTTGTGATTGGTAAATTTCTAGTTATTTGGTTGATGCTAATAAACTATGTTAATAGTTCTTATCAATCGGTATTTCTTTATATTTTATATGGAGGGTAATTTAATTTCAGAATTTTTCGAATATTTTGCTTATCAATTTGATTTTGGGTAATTCAGATAATTGTATTTCAAATTTTTATGGAGTTTTTTCCCATAGTTATCGGGGTGAATTCATGTGTTTTTGATATTTATTTTAGGGGTAATGATAGCCTATTATAAGTTGAATGGGCGTGTTCATTTTGTCCCTTCTTTTTCATTTATATATGATGTCCGAGTATACATGGTGTATTACCTTTTAATGTTTCGAAAAAATTTATTGGAAGAATTTTGGTTTCTACACTTGTAACGATTTATCTTCTTCAGGAAGTTGAAAATTCATTTTAGAAATTTTTTTCCAATGCATACAACTATAGATCCTTGTTTGAATTGAAATATTTTCTGTATTTTGAGTGCTCTCCAAATTTTGCTTTTATTTCAACCATTCTCCTAAAACATCATGGTACCATTTGGTTTGTTATTGAATTTCACTGTTTGGCATTCGTCTCAGTTTTGTTCTGGGAATATATTAAATATTGAAGAAAATACTATATTCACGAACGCTAAGAAATGGGTAACATATTATTCCTGCTTGCAGACAGTTGTTGTTTTATCAACAAAAATCTACTGTCTACTTCTTGCTCACCTTTCTCGAATGGTTCACCTTGTTCATCTTGTTTTTCACAACTTTTCCTAGTATATAACTTGAAAACAGTTCTTGTATCCTTCATCAGTCGATTTCCTTCTTTTTTTTATTTTGTTTTCTTTAGTTCGACATTTTAACGTATTGTATACGGCAAATTTTCCTTTAGAGAGGAAGAGGAAATTCAAGAATGACATCGACTTTTTCTGTCAAGCACAAAATGCTCTGACTGTTTTGATACTACTTTTTGAAAAAAATAGTAGCGATGTTATTATTTTATAAGTACATTTTATGACCGCGAACTAGTGTGTTTGTTGAACGTACACGAAAATATTTTTTGACAAAGAGACGATTTCTTTACTTTTTTTTTTTTTTTTTTTGATGTGAAGACCCTTCACGCGTGAAATGAGGCGGAAAGAAGACGTAAAATTTGTTGCAGTCATAAACATGTAATAAATTCTGTTTATAGTGCATTATACGTATTAGGTGATTTAGAAAATTCCGTTTTATTACGTTCACTTTCCCCCTTTTCTATGTCGCTTTTCTTTTGTAGAATTTTCAGAATTACTAGTCTCGAGTATCTGTTCTCAATGTTTTTTCTTCGCGAGAATGGATGTTCTTTTTCTTACGATTTTCGTGTACTCTCGATGCCATATAATGGATTTTTATATTAAATCTTTGTTACATTATCAATTGCGTGGAAAAATAATTGAATATTGTAGCAGACTGAAAAGATTAGTTTTTTTTATTTACTTTTTATTGACAAAATACAGATTGATGGTACTAAACGACGATTTAATGGGATTAAGTATAGATGTGCATCTAGGTAAGAATATTTGTAATAAACTTGAAAATTTGATTTTGTCTGTACCAGCAATTTCAGTACGTAGCTTCCTCAATTTTAATGCTTTTCTGTAATATATTAAACTGATGGATAGTTCAGAAAACAAAATTTCTGGTGAAAAATTAATTTTATGAAATTCAACGATCCATTTATTGGCTTGATGGTGAAAATTTTGAATAAATATTGAACATCCACCATATTATTTTGCTAAAGCAGCCATACTCGTACTGTTCATTATTTTGAAAGGGTCAATATTATAATAAAAAGGAAGAAACAGACAGGATTTATACCTTCATAAAGAAATTGTTTACCATTCAATCTGAATATAAAAATTCTTTCAATTAATTACGATCGACAGTAACGGCTGTTCTGCAACGTGCCGGTGGTAAATAATATATTATCCAATGAAGAAGGAGAGCGTTTAATTTTTATTTCTGTATTTTTTGTGGGATGGATTACGAGTTAAACGTAAAAATTATCTCGGATTAGGATTTTTATTTTCACTCTCCTCGAAATTTGCTATTGCAAACTTAGTAAGTAAAAAAATTCAATGTATGAAGAGTTTAGAAATGAGTATGATGAATATTAATTGTTTCATTCGATTGAGACCATTTTCCTATTTTGCCCTAATTTTTTTAATATATAATTATATACTTACATGTATCACTCTGTTCCCACTTGTGAGAAAACGATAGAAGATATTTGGCTGAAATTTTGACAAAAACGTAGTCTTTATTTTGGGGGAAAGTCTGATAGGAGTTTGATGCTTATTGATTCCCTATTTTCCGAGAAAACTGGAGAGCAAAAAATGGATGGAATACAGGTTTTTCCAAGATTCTGTAAAAATTATGTGAGAGATTGAAAGGACGTCGTTGTCTATCGATTCAGTAGTTTTGGAGAAAATTGCGAGACATAAAATTGCTAAAAATGTTTTTTTGTTTCCCGATTTTGAGAAGACTAGAAGACCGATAAGGGTGAAATTTTCAGGAGAGATACTTGGTCCTCACAAGGTAGCAAGACTGATAAAAATTTGATATCTGTTGATTGAGTAGTTTTCGAGAAAACTGTAAAACAAAAAAATTAATGGAGAAATGCACCATGATGTCAAAAGGCCCTTCTTTTTAATTCTATTTTAAGAGAACAGGAAGGAGAGAATTCTAGAATTAGTTGAAATTAGAGTCAGGATTTATCAGTTTAATCAGGTCTAAATAATTTTTTGAAAATATTTTTGAATGTGAAATATTTTTTGAAAAACTTCCATTTAGCCTACTTTGAAGATTCTATCATTTTAATATTTTGAATGATGGATGAATAGTCAAACAGAAGTGATGTTGCAAATTTTTTGACGTGACTGTTGGCTAACCAACGGTTGAAGTGACTTTTTTAAACATCTGACTCTATATATACTATAATATTCATTATAAATAGTTTGGAAGAAAAATTAAAAGAAGGGTTCAATGAACTGATGATCATAATATTTTTAACATAAAAATTGCTCATAATCTTCCGGATGCAACAGTCAAAAAAATTCATCGCTGTTTTCATTAAATTTGTGGGAGATAATTTCTTCGAGACGTTCTTTTAATTAAACTTTGGTGGAAATGGCTTTAAAAGTGGATATAAATCTTTGATTTTTAAACATATTATTCCATTTAACGAAAATTTCAAGAAAGAAGAGAGAAAATAATTGACCATCAAAATCCACAGAGTCGGCTACTGGCGTCGTGTGTATATCTATATGGTATCATATTAACGGCGACACAGTTATGCAATTTGCGATACATGCTTTAGTAATACCTAAAATCTCTGTTTAGGGGTGTGTGAGAGATATAATCATTGCAAATACTTGCAGAAAGTTGTAATAACGTTGTAAAAATTTAATACATAATTATATAGTGGGTAAAATATGTCAATTTTTCCAACAGGAAAAACAAGAATTGAAAAATACTTAAGTTTTGATTGGGAAGAACTTTAGTAAGATTCAAGCTCTAGCGGTGATTGAATTTGAATGGTGACTCATGACTTAAAAACAAATTTGAAGTAAATCGGAAGCTTCCGAAATTTTTCATCTTTAGTCTAACAAGTAAAATAATTCCGGATAAAATGTGACGAAAAAATTTATTCATTATTTATTAAATCAATTATTTATTCAATGTGATACTTAATTTTTACATCTAAGGTTCAGTCTGCACTATAACTTGATTATTTGTTGTAATATTGTCAGTTGACTTTAATTTAAATTCAGGTGAGCTTTGACTATTCGACCATGCCTTAAAGTATAATATTAATATTCCGAATTGGATGCTATCAGAGTTCTTGGTTCATGAAAAACATCAACTGTCACTCGTTTAGCGTTGAAAATTGCTTTATTTTAGCTTCGATAAATTAAATTTATCTGAAAAATTATCCAAAGAAAATGTACTCATTTCTAATATTTTCAATTAGAGACGATTTGAAACTGAAAACCGTCAACTTATATACAGTTTTGTGAAAGCGCCTGATTTTTGAGTTTTCGAAATTCTGTGGTATTATTTTTTTTGACGTGATTTATATTTTTTGAAATTATTTCAGTTTTAAGCAGTGATTTTATTTTTTTCTTGTGAATGAAATTTCTATCGTTGTCATGTTATACAGGGTGATCTATTTGTTTCGCACACACCCTTTTTTCTCCTTCGTTTTTGAAGATACACATAAGTGTTGACCAAGATGATTCCCTTTAATTTTTGGCATACATTTTGAACTTATCATTAGAAATGTTTTCAAACCTCGAAAACACCAAAAAGTGAACCATACTTTATTTTTTAAATGAGAATCTTCGTTTTACTATGTAGATTATTATTATAATTTATTAATGGAAATTTTATGAAGATTTGACTGATCAAAAATCAAAATCAATAGAATATGGGCTAAGATAATATTATGACGGTTCGATAATCACATTTAAAAATCAGCGTAATATTCATCAAAATTTTCACAGTAGCAGTGAAAGTAATAACCGAAATATACGTACTTAAATGCTTCTGTTTACGGTCTTTGCAAATTACCTGACTTAAGAGGTATTCTGACAGACATATTTTCGTCAACAGGTAGGTACTCAACTGATTTTGATGTTTCACAAATCAAACCTTCATGAAATTTCCTCTAGTTTCAAAATCCAAAGAGAAAAAAATAAGACTTTTTCATAAAATAAAAAAAGCCCTTCAGTACTTGTCGGAGTGGACTGAAACGAAACAAATTTAACAGCTGCCATTCTTTACCTTATAGGAGCGCATTTAAAAACAATTATATCTCCTTCAAAATCTAAACAGAAATAAACTTTTTGGAAATATCTTCCAGCTAATCAGTACCAGAATTGCTAGTATGTTGCAATAAATTGTAGTTATTAATTTTTGAAAATTTCTTAGTTATTGGTTTGAAATTAGGCATTTTATAGCCAAAATAGTATCCAAAATAGCTGCACCATAAATATCACCCAGCCGATTCGCGTTAAAATTAGTAACACGTTAAAATAAGTGGTAATGAGACGTATTTGTTCCAAATTAAGTTCCTATTTGTCAAAAATTAGGTATTTTATACGCAGAATAAGAAAAAAAAAAGTTTTAATGGAAGTACCATATATGCCAGATGCACACCAAAATTTATATCAAGTTATAACAGATTATAAAAAAATATTTTTTCTCTCAGCTATTGGTCATAAATTAAAAATTTTGTAGTCAAAATAAAAACAAAAATAGTGATAGCGGAAGTATCATACGGCTGATCCCCAATAAAGTCAATAGGTCACATCCTTGGCTTAGTACTAATGTTTAATCTAAATTTCCTGTCTACCGGACAAAAATTGCGACCATGTATTGTGGAAACAAGAAACTGACTTATATACATGAATTCAAGTTTTTGGTGCCAAAATTTTCCTTGAGTTATAAAATGAAAAACATGCCCACCGCCACCACCACCAAAATTGATTAACTGATTTTCAATAGAAAACCTACTGTATAAGTAATTCTCTATCTGGATTGCGGTGGCAGAGGTGGAGACGTCAATCGAGTGAAAAAAATATTATAGGCTACCATTAGTGTTGCGCACGCATACAACCACTTTCCTCTTTGGCACCAAAATTAACACCAAAATTCGCACCAATATTCGCACCAAAATTTCTTCGAGATTTGTACCGGCCGCCTGACGTTTTAGTTTTTACCCCTGTAGTAAAATTAAAAATGGGTTCCATGTTAAAAATGAAAAAGAAGGAAAATAAAATTTTTGGTATTTGCAAAGGTTGTAAATAATTTCTAATAATAAATTTAAAATTTACTGGAAGTCTTTTTAGACAACTTTTTCTATCTTCAAAAAAAAATTAAAAAGGGTTGAACATGATAAATGGACCACCTAGTATAAGATTATGAGCTGATCAATTATTCTAAAGGTATAGGTTTGTAAACCACCAATATCCAGTTTTTCCATCAAGCGGTGCTGGAATCACCGATCAAACGTCTAGATTTAACTTTACGTCAGCACGTTCGTATCTCATGTGACTCTTATAATATTCCTATCGATAACAAGTTTCCCTTCCCAAAGGATTCGATCTCTGTTACCATTTTTATCGAAAAACCCTATACTGCATTCAGCATCTCATGCTCGAGTCTTCCTGCAAAAAACGTATGTCAACCCGTATGAAACTATTGTTGGCTTTCGAATGAAATGAAAACAAAAAGTAAATTTTTACGGTCACCAACGAGTAGGCTATTACATTTTTTTGCTTCAACAAACAGCCAAGCCATTATTGACACGACCAGATTGGGATATGGTTGACTGGCTGGCTAAGTGTAGTACGTGGGTACCTACACGTAGGAACGTTGCCTGGCAAATAAAAAGAAAATTTGGTCAACAATTCTACGCAATAAGTACAGCTTCTTTCTCTCTCTCTCTCTCTCTCTCTCGCTCTCTCTCTCTCTCTCTCTCTCTCGCTCTCTCTCCATCTCGGTAATCGACCGTTTTTTAATGAAAATCGTCGACAAACTGCCCTTCCACGCTGATGCTACCGTCTCCATCGTGACCTTTTTTTTTTTTTCTTTCTTTCATTTTCAATGTACATGTTGGTCATATATAAGAAATGTTCCTCTCATTTTACCTTCTCATTCGACGTTCATTCTATAATACGAGTAGGTACTTGCATTCGTTAGCGAACGACTTTCGCTGCTGGAGGAGAACAAAGAAGATGAACGCCAAGATTGCAATCTGAAGCAATGGCACGACGTAAAATTCGATTACCCAAAAACTATCGTCATTTTTGCCGTATCGTATGCTCCATACCAAGAAGACGATATAATAACGAAATTTTTAATAAACGTGAACCAAAGTCGTCTTCGGTGCGAGAAAATCGCACGTTTGATGTGCAGTTCGTTGCTCGTCGGTGCATTGACATATTTTTGATTATTTGTTTTACCATTTGTGGCGTACCCGCATAAAGATGATAATATTACCGTTTTTGCGTTCAATTTTGCTGTTCGTCATAATTGGTACGATATTTTTGCATTATTACTGGTTAGATATTCGTATGCATACGATTACACCCGAGAGAAATGATTGTAAGTCTGCGCTTGAACGAATATACCTGAGTGTTTGTTTTGATTTAAGTTTTTGGGAGAAGTTTCAGGAGCTTAAAATTAACCACTTCTTTCGTTCTTTGTTCTTGTAATAAATGAGTTGGAACATTTATATCTGAATTGTTGTGACAGTTATATATCGTAACAGAACAATCAAATACACAAGTTAGTTTAAAAGGTGTATTAGACATAAACTTTATAGAAGAGTAACAGTAATAAACATCAAGAATTAAAAGAATAGGTAAGATTATAACAACATTAAGAAGAGTTAATTAGACTTGAGTAGAATGAATTAGAATGAATTAGAATGAATTAGAATGTATGAAATAGTACAAAACATGAGATTATATAGTAAGTAAAAAGAGGAAGGTTCAGGCGAATTTACAGAGTATTGGAGAAGGGTTTTGATCTTATTGGTTAATAGAAATATATGTACAGTAAGTGTGACCAATGGTCTCGTGAGAATATGACATAAAATGGGTGTTCACAAATAAATTAGTAGAAATTAGTATATATGCAAGATTGCAGAAATAGTGTAAACAAAAGATGAGTTCATTGTTTATGAGTAAACACAGTAACTGTTTATGTAGGAAATGATGTCATCAAACAAGTCTTGACTTGAAGAAATGACGTGAGAGTTAATGAATGGGAAATAATAGAAAAATAGAGAGAAAGTAATGATGATGATGATAATTAGTAATACAAAAATATTTCATATTATGAACGATACAAAAATATCGTTACAATTGTATTGGGTGGCTAGCTCTTCGTGCCAACTGCTAGGTATTTCACCAAATTCATTTCTCTGTATATAACAATAAAAGCAAATGTCAAACTATTTTCACTGAATTTTATGACAATGTGATGAAGAGATATGAAATGTAGCTTTCTTCATTTGAGAAAAAAAACCCAAAAACTTTAACGCAACATCGCTCTGCTAGAATACTCAGTTTTCACTACATTTTATCTCATTTTGCATATAATTATATTACATTTTGTAAACATTTTTCCCCGATCACTTTTCAAATTCCTTTTTACATCTCATTTTACATATATTTTCGTATTTCGTTATATTTATTTTTTCATGCTTATCTCATTTCACATCTCGTTTTAGCCAGTTTGTTACAGTATGTCGTTTTACATAAATATACTTTAAACGATAATTTGAATAGAACCCTTTGCGCTGTATAGCGTCATTAATACAAAATTGCAGCTAAATGCAACGCAGAAGAGGTACTTGGCAACCTTTGTGCTGTTAATACGAAAAGTATAATTCAAGCAAAACAGGCGATTTGCTATTCTCCAGTAATTTTTTTTTTGTTTTACATTTGTCTCAGGAACTAATGAATTAATAGGTACTAAATTTTTATCAAACCTGGTTATAAGAACTATATTTTATGAAAATTGCAGCCCTATTCCTTACGAAGTTCTCTACGAATTGTGAAAAAGTAAATTTTTTAGCAATCATCTGTTTTAAATTTTTCTCAGAAACTACCGAATTATAAAAGCACCAGACTTTTATCAAACTCGCGACTATACAAGGAATAACTTTCGTAAAAATTTCACCCTGACCACTTGGGTAGTTATGTCAAAGTAATTTTGTCAAACTGTTTAGAGTTTATCTCTCACTTTAAATCTAAAATTTCCATCACATAATCTCGAAGTCTTATAAACCCCTTTGTACCAATATAACACTTTAAATTAATTTCTCCGAATTAGGAAATTCCTCTTCGATATGCCGATTTTTCCATCCTCAGTTAAGATCTTAGTTAGTTTAACTGGCAAATCGCACTACGAATTAAATAGGATTTTAGCCTTTCTGACATAGAATTTCTTATCTGGCGACTGAGAAACCGGCCCTAAGAGACGCAGAAGTGTCCAAATAAATTACGAGTACGTTGAGAATCCTAGAAATTCATAAAACTGCCTCACTAATCACATCAATTGAAATCTCTCTCACTAAACCATAATTATATTCTTGACAAATAAAATCATTAGTTCTTCTCTAAAATCGGAATTGTTGTTCCAAAAGTAAATTATGAAGAATGAGTGACATTGTATTTCTTATCCTTATCCATTACCTCTTAATCCTGATTGCCCATTTTTCAAAATTTAAACAGTTCTGCCAAGTTTACCCCGGTTCCTCTAGTTTACAAAATTAAATGGACAGAATAAATTAATACTTGCTAATGTTTTTATTAATCATTTTGAGACAGGAAACAACAGAATTCTCTTTCAATTACGTAGAATCAACTTGAAACCTCAACCAAGTTGCCCTCAACTCAATGAATCCTCATCAGTGGTTATATTAGAGCTCGTAATGTTTGAATGGAAAGTACTAAAATGAGAGAGAGAAACTTTTTACCAAGATCTCTTGAAATATCTTTCTTCTCTTAATTTAAAAGAATATATTCTTTCGACTCATAATAATGAAGTACTTCTCATAATACTAAAATTTTTCTCAAATATTTATATTAAATTTACAGTTTTCTCTAAACTGAATAAAAGAAATTATTTAACATTCCCTCTCTTGCTCAAGATGAATAGCAAATTTTGAATTCAATAAAGCCGATCTACCCCTACTCGCCCAGAAAAGAGGAAAAAATAAGAGATTCTTGCTCGGTACCTTGAGTAGACCTTATACTATGGGCATCAACAAAGAACACCAAATAAGAACGAATCTTTTTAAAAGTACTTTCAATTTGCGCCACTTTATCAGAGGTGAATCTAAGGAGGGAATGGGAGAGCTAAATTCCCTAAAACCTGGTAAAGATCTCCCTACCATAGAAAACAATCGAAACGTGTACTGTTGAGAAAAATAAAAAAATTAAAGGACCATGTTTCTAATTTCTAAATCCATCATCAAAATAAGATTGAGGATCACAATAATGATTTCTTCCTGTTCTGATGAAATTTATCAAATGTCAATTGCCTCATTCTTGAAAACAATCGCGCATTTGTGCTGTCATGATAAAAATAATTTCTACATATCACTGAGTGGAAGTAATCCACTCACAAATTCACCATTTACTTAACCCTTCCTATTCCTGTCTGCCCTCCTAGTTAAATTAAAAATCAGTTCCTCTTCTCAAAATGAATTATGTATTGCGAAAAAAACCCACTCTTTTCTTGATTACGAGCATCGAAATTTTATTTCAGTCAGTTATGGTCGATCATTATTTAAAGATATAAAGAAAAACAAAAAATGTGAGACCCAGAATATTCGGACGGCTTTTCGATACTTTACCGTCATTAACCTCAGCCCTATACATTTTTCAAAAATCCTAATGGAATCTGACTAGGTATCTTAATATACTTTTTATTAGGGAATATATATTCTGTAAGGTAAAAATAAAACAGAAAAGATATTGCAAATTACTTCATTTTTCTTTCTCAACGGAGGGTGCAAAAAAGCTAAAAAACAAAAAAGAAAAACAAAGAAAAACAACGTGGCAGGTGACTAAGGAGAGTGGAAGAGAAAACACAGCAGAAAGAAAAAAAAGATGGGGAGAAACAAATAAGGTTTAAAAAGTTAAGAAAGCATTTGAAAATTTTCTTTAGGGTAGAATATCTCATCAGCAAAGCGTTAAATTCTTCTTTTTTTTGAAACCATATTCTTATTTTCTTAGGTAATATTATTTTCATTTTTCTCCATTTTCTCAGTACTCCGAAGTGGAAATAACGACAAAAAGAGGAAGAGAAAAAAGTTACTCGCAAATAAATTATCAACCGCAGGTTTTAAGCATTTTTGATGAAAATGGTTTATTTGCACGACGTCGCAGTACTACGTTACCTATTATGAATTATTACTTCTTTTAACTTACTTTGAATTGATTTCAGTAAAGCAATTGATCAACATTGCATTTTGTTTTCAGGGGACTGGATTACACTCAGAAAATTTTCACTTATTCTTTCGTTTTTTTTTCCTCTGTATTGTAGCCTATTTTTTTAAAGAATTTCTGTACCCTATTCTTATTCTTTCGAACCACTGTAGGTCATATAAAATGAATTGGATTTAAATTTGGTTGGGTTTTTCTCAACTGAAGATGGATGCGAGTAACAGGTACTCCATCTAATACGATATGGTGGTGGCATGCTTTATTCTTCTCGCATCGAATAACATGTAAATGGTTTTTCTGTACCAATCGTTTCAATGTATGCGCGCTACAATCCGAAGATAACTTTAAATCCACTTTCATCGTCAGATCCTATTCTGTTTAGACGACTGAAAAACAACGCTAAAGGCACCCACAGATATTTTTCGAGAAAACTTACACGTTTTCGATGTTTCCAATTTCATTTTCTTTTGTTCTCCTATTCTTCCTCAAGCGAGTATTTCGTATTCGAAAAAACAAGATTATTGACAGTAATATGAGAATTTTAGCTTTTTTTTTCTTCATTTTCCATCGAGAAAAATACAACATTAACTTGGCAGAAAAACTATTTTTGGCAAATTGCTTATAGTTGAGAGAATTTTTGCACGAATGTCGAAATTTTGGTCGACAAAAATGGAAAAAAAAAAAAAAGAAAAGAAAGGTTCTTTTCTCAGCTCCGTCAAAAGATATGAAAAAATAGCTGTACATTTTTTTTTATTGGAATCACGCAAAATTTCTTGTTCAAATGGCGCTTGAGTAAATGCCAGAACATGTTTTCATGAAGGTTTTCAAATAAAATATACATATTAAAATTGATCTGATATTAAGACCCAGCGGTGTGGATGTGTACGTTTTTCGTTTTCTTGACCCTTGGAAACTTTTGGCACTATTAGCTGAAATTCCTACTGGGTTAAAATTATCACGAACCATAGAATATTAACGTTGTGGTGCCTGATGAAATCAATAAGTAAGGTAAATATAACATAATTTGTCATTTGTGTTGCACCAAAATTCAATATTAAAATACATGAATAAAGTAACAAAATACAAAATTGAGGTATCAAGATAATGTAATTACGTAATAAGTAAAACGAACATTTTCAAATAAATTGTTCAAAATGACGACCAGTGTCACAACATAAAACGCTAGGCGCCTTCGGCAAGGCCACCAAGGTCTCCTGACCTCAGTCCTTTGGATTATTTCTTGTGGGATCACATGTCATCTGTGATTCACAAAAATGGATCATATTCAACCACTGAGGGACCCGGCAGTTAACAATGTCATAAATTATTTCTGGGCCAAAATTACCGATGCTCAATTAGAGTATCTTTGAGCTGAGTTTACTGATTACCTAGGGACAGGAGTCTTCAACCTTCATTATTATGTTCCGCCTGCGAGCTACAACAAAATTTGTTTAGACTGATTTATTCACATAAACCGTTAAATTTGTAATAGAGTTGAAAGGGGAAGGAATATTAGTTAATCTGAATGGATTAAAATATACAAAAATTATTTATCTCCCTACTGCTCATGAGATAAACAGAAAGAGTTTAACATATGTTTTATATAAAAAAATTTCATAATTATTTAGGTAGCCACTTATTTCGCAGGCAGCAAAAAACCTTCAGGCAGGCCTCACGCGGCCTGTAGGTCACAGGTTGAAAACCACTGATTTGTGTATTGTGTCAATGCTTTTGAAAATATTCATTTTAATTATTAATTAACTTAGTTATCTTGACTGCTTAACATGGTGTACTTATTTTGTTATTTCATTCATGTATTTTACTTTTGAATTTTGGGGCAACATAAATTACGAATTGTAGGTATTAAATTTACCTTATCCAAAGGACGATGAAATGAAGAATAGTTACAGTGAGATGGTGAATCGGTGAAAGATTGTCAGAATACTACATTGACAGGATGAGAAAAGGGGTTCATTATTAGGCAAAGTGTGTAATTATATACGCAGATTACACTGAAACGTAAGTATATATAATGTTCCTGTAGCCAATAAAATTTAGGTACTTCCATTTATTTTTTGTTTTATGCATTCGTAAGTTAATTATGACCATAGGTGTATAACTGTTCAACCATCCTTCGTATTATTGACATGAATTTAAGTTCTTAAAGTTGAATGAATTAATCAAAACTGAGAATCAGTCATCTCAGAAGTTGGGTACTCTGATAAAGGAGTGAGAGCTGATAGAAATTATTATAATTGCACCTCCAACGTCGGGAATAGCCCAAAGGCATAAATACCCCTCTCGGTACGCCTGCAACGTATGCGTGTACTCGAATTCTTTAAATAAAACAAAATACAATTCAACTTAATTAAACGGTATACAACCTTTTCTCATAGCTCTCAATACCATACACACGTAGCTACGAATGACATACATGAATGTATAAGATAATCCCTCTAGAGATATGATGAATCACAGTGTTACTACAGGGAGAATTGAACACGGATGACCGGTATTCTACGCTCACAAAAAACATAATTAAATTTTTTCAAACCTTGAAATTTGATTTTAGCTTTTTCCTAATTTTCTTAACTGGTCCAGAAATTTAGCAGTGGGTGTTGAGCACCCACAGAAATTGGCGCTCATGTCTATGTGTAGGAGTTGACTGGTTATAGGACAACTGGTTTTAGATTTGACTGTCTTACAAAAACAAATACCTGGGTACCTACTAAGGAGTGCAGTGATGATGAATTTTTAAATTAGCAAACTGAATTCTCTTTGATGAAATACCAACCCTACCATCAGTTTATCTCTGAATACCTACTCTCTTTAGAGGACTTTGATCAGCTCTTTTGTACACATTCTTCCGCTTATAGTGTAGAATTCAATATTCAGATCGTGCATGGTGGAAAGTTTCTTTTTTTTTTTTTTTGATAAACTTGATTGAACATCGTCCATTCGCTTTTATATCCGATAAAAGTTCTCCGACCATTGGATGAAGAAAAAAAAAAGAAGGAAAATAGCCCACCGAAAGTAAGAACATAAAAGAATTTGTATAAAAGACAAACGAACTGGAACGTATCCAGAAAAGCAGACTGCGCAACCCTTTTCTCTCTCTCTTTTTTTTTTTTTTTGTCATTCTTTAGTATTAATTGAAGGGTAAATATTTATTTTGGATTTACTCTGATTCCCAGCCTTTTTCTTTCATCCATTCATTTTTCCTTCTATTATGCCATTAACTTTGTAAAATGAGAAAAGAAAGGAAAAAAAAGAAGAAGAAAAACACTAGAGAAACAGTCAGCCAGAGGGAAAAAGAGGAGGAAATAAATTTTAAAATGGCAGCTGAAAAATATCTATTCAACCAAGTATACAGTAATACTTATATGTTGTGAAACTTTTTTTTTTTTGTGTGAGTGTGGGTTTCTATAAAGTTTTATGTTTCCAAAAAGAATGTTATATTGGCTTAGTAGAAATTTTTCTGGAAATGGCTTTCACGAGTATGGCTTTTCCTTCTCAGAGGCATAGATAGGGTGCTTTTATTTTATGAATAAAACGTGTGTTATCTGATTTGTGGATGTAATCGAACAAATATACTCTTTGTGTGCTTCGTTATACGTGTTAATTAGTTATCATTTCGAATACTAACCAAAAACGATATGAGCAAAATACTTGGGATAGGGGGAAAAAATTCTAATTATAATGTTGGTTCGTAAGTTATAAAGTACCTGCCTATGTTCTCTCATTCACACCTAAGGGCTGGTTTGACTCAATCTATGATACGTGTTTTCATATTTTCATTTTATATGATTGTTTTTACCCCAAAACTACACTAGGACTAGATATTATGGTTTGGTTTACTTTCTCATTATCGTTTCAAATTTTGAGTGCTGCGGTACCCATTACAATTATTAAACGAGCCATTTCGTCAATATTGGAAAATGAATTTACTTCATATTTTCGTTTTTCCTCGTCATTCTCGCGCTTTTTATTCGATTTCTGTCTCTCTGTTTCGATCATTTTCTCTTTCCATTCCAATATAGTGAAGTTTTATTTTTGACTCATATCCGAGTGTAGCGATTTTTCAATACAACCAAACCAAACTAAATGCGGGTATTTTGAACAACGAAGGGAAACTTTGCAATAGAAAGGGAGAGAGAAAATAAATAAATCTATATAATAACAATCGGATGGAAAAAATAAATTACATTAGATTGCATTCGTTAGCTTTTGTAATCTTTTTAACTTTAGTTTTGGAAAAAAAAAAAAGAAAAAAAAAAGATAAAAATGGAATAGATTTTTAATATTGGATGCACAATGTTATAAATTACGAGGTGAAAGGATTACCAGTGGTGTTCAGGTATCCATGTAAAAATCTCTTCTAATTTAATTTCGTTATTGAGTAATTGTTGTCTGGTCTGAAAAAATAAAATAAAATAAAAACAACTAGTTTCTGACTTTTTTCCGTTCAGTAGGTATTGTAATTTGTGTCACTGCGAAATGCATAAATGCTTGTTTTTTCATAATTTTGTTCGCCACGGTATCTCCTAAGAGGTTTAAAAATTTTCAAAAATATTGATACGATCCTTCGATGAGGAAATTCACAAACTGTGTGGAAATAAATTTTTAAAAATCAAAATTGGTTTACAGCTATCAGTGGAGCAGGTAATATGAATGCAACTCTTAGCGTTTACGTCATTCTTATTCACACATTTATTCATATTAAAATATTAATTGCCCGCTTATTTTTAAAACTGAACATTGGCTATGTGGCCATTTTACCTAGAATCTGGAAAATATTTTTGAATCGAAGGGAGGGAATAGTTGATATTCAGTAGCCAGTGGTCTACCACCATGAATTTTTCAATCACATACTCCAGCACAAATAGAACCGGACCTAACGCATCGCCATTTTAGGTCGGAAATGTGACGTTTACCGGTCTCGAACTCGATAAACTTTCCATTACAAAGCCCCGGGCACCTAACCCTTACGCTACACAGACCCCATTATTGCCCACATTAAACTATTCGTGTTATGTTTAAAATGTTTATCTCCTTTGATAGCGTGGATATTATTTTTAATTTTTCTAAAGTTTGATAGAAAAATTTCGTCCCACTCTGAAGGCTGCTTTATGTCAATTTATGAATTTTGAAAGCGAAGCACACCGAGTACAGAAGTTTGAATTGCTTTAGCTATACCATTTATTCAGAATAAATATTTTGAATTCATATTTCCCTTTCGAGGTTCTACCAATTACTACCACTGACTGTGTTTTATCTAGTTTGCTTGCAAAAGGGGTGTTAAAATTGACCTCATGGACAGGTTAGGAGTGGGGAAGGTGAAAGTTTTCCATTTCATGTCAAAAGAAAACTATTGATACCATTTTTCCATTTACATTTAATATTTTTTTATGTTCATAGACATACCTAAATAGATTTATTGATAATTAATGTATTATAATTATGAACCAGTATATTATTATGCATGTATGGTAGGTATAGCCGAAATTTTTGGCTCAAGGTTTTAATAAAACTACGAAAGAAATATGGCTGAAATTTTTATGAAAAATTTCCATTATGAAAGACCGGGTGTGAAAGAAATTTGGTACCTTTTGGTCCAGTAGTTTCCGAGAAAACTGAAAAACATAAAATTTATGGAAAAGTAGTTTTTTTATAATTTTGAAGAAATTGCAAAAACGATTGAGCTGAAATTTTCATGATAGATTTTCCTTATGTCAGAGCAAGTTTGATAGAAATTTGGTGCTGATTCGTTTCGTAGTTTTTATGAAAACTGGAAATGAATAAATTTTTAGAAAAAATTATGGTTTAACGGTTTTGAGAAAATTACGAAAGAAATAGGGCTGAAATTTTCACGACACGTAGTCTTTATATAGAACCAGGACTGAAAGTAGTTTGATGTTGATTCGTTTGGTAATTTCTGAGAAAACTGGAGAAGAAAATATTGTTGAAAAAGTGGTTTTTCCAGGATTTTGAGGAAACTCCAAGATGGATCGAGTTGAAATTTTCACAAGTACATTGTTCTTATATGCATATGTAAATCTGATAGAAGTTTGTTGCCTATTATAGTTCAGTAGTTCGCCGAAAAAACTGGAAAATGAAAAAGGAAATTTAAAAATTTGCTTAATTTCAAAATGGGCGCAGTTTTTTCAACTCCAATCAAAAGGTGACGCCATCATTTTTTGAAATTATCTCGAATCGATGAGCCTCTTTACACATTGTACTGTGAAAATCGTGATCTACTGTTATCAGTTGCATGACTTTTCGTGTCAAAATACATTTACGTGGAAACGTTTTCCCGTTTTCGTTTCGTTTCGTTTTTCTTCCCTTTTCTTTCTCCCATCATAAAACTCACAGTATTACCAAAACATGACATAAAACCATTTCGCACGTTGTATAGAATAAAATCATTCCTATATATTATTTTTTGTTTGTGGCACACTTTTGAAACGCTTGTAAATTTGTCACCCATCTCGTTCTTGGTGTTTTGTTTTTTTGACAGTGCCACAAATAGTCATAAAAAATGTAAGTGAGCACGCTCTCTTCTGGTGGAAGAAACTAATAAAAAGAGAATCACCCTTTAAATCGACTCGCCCTCATTTACGATGGTTGTTCGATTTACGACTTTTCATCATGAAAAACCTGAAAAAGTTCTCCTTTGTTCCGATTCATTTTCGAATGAATAATGAAAAAGTTTTGTTGGATATTTTAAGTGTACTTTCTCACGAAGTAAGGCGATTGAAAAGGAAGAAAGAACTTATTGGGTATGAGTTTTTTTAAATAGCTGAAAATTTTAGACTTGAAAGTTTACGATTTTATTTGATTAAATCTGTATTCAGCAATTTTTGTTAATCACTTTGGAGTTTTCAACATAGACAGAAAATGTGAACAGTGGCAAAACAAAACATTTTATTTAATAAATGAGGAGCAAAAATCATGTCTTTCTCACGTTGAATGAAATTTGTTTTTGAATCCACAACGTAATGAAGTAGATACTCGTAGTCTGACACAATGCTGATTTTTTAGGAAGAAAAGTTTATTGATGGTGAAAATTTTTTGGAAGGATCATGACCCTTTGTTATGTCCGTTGAAGGGCGAGAGGATTCAGTATTGAAATTGTTTTCTAAAGAAAGTGGACATGAAAAATTCTGAAAATAATGGTAGCATCGAAAATGTTAGACTATGTGGGAAGGAAAATGTTTTCAGAAATCGTTTAATTTAAGGCCAGTATTAGGATTTGTAAAATCCAGTGGTTAGAGTTTAAGTAATTTTGGACCTTAAACATTTCGAGAAATCAGATACGGTAAAATGTAGGTATTATCTGTAGAGAAGTTCACCGATTTGTTTGTCAAGCAGACAATAATGGAAGAAGCATAAGGTTTATAATAATTATATATAGTTTTTTTTTGAAAATCCCTCCGAATTCCAACAGTAAATAGTACAGCTGAAAAGAAACGAAAATTTTCAACAAGTATGTGTGTTGTTTTTTCATCAATCAACGTTCTTGGAGCTAAGTATACTAAACGCATGACATAGAAATTTACATTATAGCGCTCAACACGAGGAAACAAAATAATTCCTCTTTGTTTTTATTCTATCTTGTGTAGGTAGCAAAGGTGCTACGGGTTCTCAAAGCTAAATGAACTGAAAAATTCAAAATATTGCCCTAATTCTTCTAATTGGTTGTTAAATAATGATTAAAGGCAAAAAGGGTAAAAGTGAAAAGTACCTTTTTTATTCCTCGTGGTGACTACTGTAGGTCTGCATAGATAAAAAACAATTTTCAATTAAATGTTTCGGTGTCATGCTTATAGTAAATAACTCCTTAACATTTTAGAAAAGGACACTTGTTTACTAAACATCGTTTTTCGCGTTAAGTTGTACTATACGATGTTAAAGTTTGGAGGATTTCTCAGAAAACACCTTATCCAGTAAAACTTGTATTATGTGAGGATAAAAAATATCAAGTTCTATAATTTTCAACTCATTTTCCGCATTATACCACAGTGGATTATTCCAGGTTGGTGTCAAATAGAGAGTTTTTGGCGTTCGACCTCCTCCAAAGGCAAAAAAAAAAATTATCAAGGTACGAATGAACAACAAAATCGACGGCTGAGTATAAGCATGGGAAATTGGCTTTAACAAAATTGACTGATTTTTTTTTCAGATGTTACTGTTCGAGTAACATTCTGGAATTTTTCAAAATATCCGGTTCGTAATGGACGTTTTAGATGAGAAAATTTTTTTAATAATTTAAAAAAAAAGGTTTCCTAAAATTCAAGTATTGGATTTGCGACAGAAATTTGTGAGAAATATTTTTTCCCTGCGGAAACGATATTTTCCAAGCTAATATTTTTGGTAAACCTGAAGAATGGAAAAAAATTAGAAAATTTTATTCAAAGACAGATTTCTTCTTCGCACCAAAACACAGCCTTTTATGTAAAACATTTGGAAAAGGGCAAAGTACGAAAGGAAAAGAAATGAAAACGAAAGCATTTTCTTTACAGACATTACCCCAGTTGTCAAGAAGACATATTTGAAGAAGGAAAAAAAAAATTCCAAGTCCTTTTAAAATTTTGAACCAGTCACGCAAATTCCTTACACTGACAATCATAAATGATAGATTTTGTAGTGACAGATAAGATAGCGGAGGAAGGGAAAATTCTTGTATGAAAGTAGGCGAGAAGAAAAGTGAAAATTTCACAAGTTAGAATTAAGTGAAACGACTGGAATATAATTATTTTGATAAAGATTTTGGATTCAGAATACACTTGCCGACAGGTCTAGATTGAATTCACTTATTTAGCATACTCTTTGTTTCATTTATGGATTAAGATTATGAACTTGTTTTCGATTTGGAGCAGTAGTTTGTTGAATTATAATTTTCTGACGATTTACTATGGAATTATAAATTGGCTGCGGTAATTTTCAATTTTCACCTACAAACTAAAACTCGTGCGTGATAACTTTTTCGACAATAGCTTCTGTACTTATTTCTCTCATTAGCGCTACCAAATCAAAAATTTATATATTAGTCTATCAAGCGGAACCAATTTTCTCCCTCCCCCAAAAAATTATTAAAATTTTTCTAAGGAGCCCTGATTCTTAGATTTGTTTTTATGTTAAAATGCTGCAATCGCCTCAGCTTGTATGTATGTCTACCAACTTCCTCTTATAACTCCCTTGCCTACTCCCTCCCAAATGGACCTAATAAATTTTCTCGGCCCTTTGTTCATCCCCCATGAAATTACTTTCTATGGTTACGCCACTGATCGAATAGAGAATTAAGATTTTTCCTGAAGACATGTGCTACCTTCTCATCTCCCCTCCTATGTGTTGAACTCGTAAGTACCATCGAGCCGAAAATATTATTCTCCCTTCGAGTATTTTTGACGTGCTATTCTCAATTTCACAGGCAGATGTGAAAAAATTTCCAAACATTACGACGTATGATCGCGAATGTCTGCGCGAAATGATATAATAGTCTGTTACGATTATCATTTTTTTTCACTCCCAATTGGATAAAGCGAAGAAGGTAGATAGAAATAAAAATATATGGATGGCACATGTTGAGCTGTATACGTTCACCTTAAAAAAGAAAAAAAAAAATGAATTCATTTTTCGAGGATAATTCAAACGACTCACTTTCGTCGTATCGCATATTTTGGTCAATTTGTTTTTTCTATACGCCCATTTTCATTTTTTCTTTCCTTCATTCGATTTTCTTCGGCGACAACATCAATCGGTGTTAAACTTATCGACGTTGCACTCCCCAGCGATTGAAATTGAAACGAATTTTATCCAAGAAAAGTTATAGCATCCATTTCGTATTTGCACTATGTGCGTATGTGTGTGTGTATGTGAGCTTGAGTTTGTGTGGCGTGCGTGAGCATGGTATGGAGCGTGCAGCTTGTGCTCCTTTTTCTTTTTTTTTCCCATCTTTTTTCTTCTTTTATTTTTTCCTCTTCTAATCTTTCTCTAGCGATTGTTTCGCGGCTGCTGTCAACGGAGGAACATTTATTACAGATACGCGATACGAATTTTAAATTAGGCATTTTCTGCTCGTTAATTCGCCATCGAATTACCACCATCGATTTAAAAAGGGCCGAAGAGAAGGAGAACGAGGGTTGGTGAGAAATTGACTGTTTACTCCAAATCTATACCTTTCTCGCTATCTAATTTGAAACGCGTAAAACTCATTGAGGCTTTGTTTGAACAGATTTATGTGCGTTTAGATGAATGCTATCCGGATATTAATCGTTATTTAATGAAAGTTCTTGTGTCATTTGGGTTTAGGATTTTTTTTTGTGTTTCATTTTGTATAGAAAAAATAAGAAAAAACCGACTTTTACTTGAAAATTTTTTATGTGGTGCATTGATTTTTAGCTGTACTGGCTATATCACAGAGAAAATATGTTGAGAGTTTACAGTTGACCAAAAAACAATACTTAAAAAAAAAAAAAACAACAAAAAACTAAAAAATCCAACATGTTGGAATCTTCGCTGGAAAAGGAGGTTTTCAAAAAACATGAGAACTTTAGTAAAAATTAGGAACAATAATTAACTTGTATTATTAGAAAAAGAATTCAAGAATGAGTAGACTTTTTTTTTATTTAAAAATCACCTCTATTACCAACATTTTTCTAATAAAGTATAATCTAAAAATATTCATATTTTTTCCAAAAAATTATCAGTAGGCCTATCACACAAATACGATTCATGCGATAAAATATGCTGATTCAGTAATATGTTCTCAAAATATTTTATGAATGAATTTTTAATTTTTGTGTGAAATGAAAAATAATTCCAAATTCTAATTAGTACGATTTTAGGAAATAATTCGATGCCTCTCTTCTCTGCAGTGACGTCAATTATAAATTATGAAAAAAAAACCAATTATATGTGAAAAAAATCTTCTACCTTGCAAAATGAAGTATAGTACAGTTATCTATGTGCTGATTTCGAAAATATTAATGGAAATTTTGGTGTCCATGTTCAAATCTAGTGTACGGAAGCGGGTGAGATTGGACGAAAATTGACTTTTTGCTGAGGCTAAGACGAGTATTTTTCTCAATAAAGCCTAGAAAATGAATTTTTTAGGACCATTATCAAAAGGGTAAAAAAAGGAAAATCACACTGAGTAGATAATAAGTTTGGAAAGAATAGACCAATCAAAACCAAAATTAGCAGGTCTGGTTCTTGTATGAGAGTTTGTACCAAATTTCGTGGTTATTGAAAGAAAATTGCAACTTTTATTAAGATAACATGAAAAATTAGCACCTCCAACAGCCCCCGGAAATGAACCATAATACCAAAGAAATCAAATTTAGAAGCATGTTAGATATATTTTAAGTCAATACTTGTATCACATTTTCTGATTATATCTTAAAATTACTCCTCTTAGAGCCATTAATCTACCAAAAATGTAACAAAATCGCCCCTACCAGACATACTGTAAAGCCTATTCGCATCAAAATTAACAGGTATTGTCCTTGACCTAAAACACATATGGATATCAAACTTCAGGTTCATCGACTGAAAATTACGTCCTGTATGCTGTTTAATAAAAAATGCAAATGAACTAACCGAACGGACGGACCATGCACCCGATCCGGACTAAAAACAATAAGGTTTTTTCTTAGGTGAGGTGGATTCGAATAAGTGATTCAAATTTCAAAATCATCGGATCAAAATTACGCCTGGAAATGGACTCAACGCAAAAAGGGGTACGTATAAAAAAAATTAATTCTGAAATATAGTGCCAAAATGCTCAGAAAATTGTGACACGAAAAACGTACCCACTCCCAGCCCTGGATCCGAATACTCAGGTAGTTTTAATAAGTAAATTTTTTTGAAAAATCTGATTAAAAAGAGAAATGTTGAAATAAATAATATTAGCTTGCACCATTAATACTGTGTCTTACTCCGCAGTTTCTACACTTGACTGTTTATACTGAAGAGTATCTAAATAATATTACCACTCTAATATGATATGAACAAATATGGAGGTTTTTATGTAGGTAACTCGGTAATCAATAAAAATCTTTATATTGTGACATCCAAAAATGATATACATCCCGAGTATTAGGGTTTGAAATCACAAGGTGAAGTATATCAACGAGTCTGAAGAAATCATAGAGTCGAAACCACAAGTCAGCTCAAATAGTTAGGCCACCAGCCTACCAGTAAAAGCTCCTAAGGCCTACGTAGTATGTCGGGCAATTTTGTGTAGGCAAGTTAAATAAGTGGGCTGACTCATCAGTACAATTCACGTTTATTACAGTAAAAGTTACTTAAAGTCGAATAACATGTATATCTGGTCATGCAGTTGTCAAAATTCATATTGCTACATGGTCTTCTCAATGTCCAATGAACCAATAGATTCTAAGTATATTCATTGTTGGAATCAAAACTGGTTTAAAGTTGAACAGGAACAGGTTTGGCTAACAGCGTTCACTTTTCGAGTAATTTTGGTAAAAACAGTTTAAAAAAGTGACTTGAATGTTGAACTTAAAAGATGTAGAATGTCATGAATATTGTTAAGTATTCACGATGAATGAAAAACATCAACTTATAAAACGAGACTGACTGTTCACTGTGGAACTAAAATTGTGAACAGTCAAGAAAATAGAGTGTTGGCTCATCAGTGATCGAGTTACAAAATACACGTCACCACAAAAGTGTATAAAAGTCACGGATTAGCATTTTGTTGATATCTCGTACAACAGGAATTTTATTTCTTGTTGAACTTGATGTATGTCTCTGTGATTTTATCATAGTACAACCTGAAGATCTGTGAGCCCTTCCTTGCAGTATAAGTATATACAGTGTTCAAGATCGGTAGTGATGTGAAGGGAAGGCCATGGGTTTTCAGATGTCACAATATTTATTAATTTTGATCGTATGAAACGAGGGAATGGGAATGTTTTTCATTTTATGATCCAAGAAAATTTTGGTCCAATATTCATCAAATATGCCGAGACCAAGCCGATTGATTTTGGTGGGGCTTGACTTGACGGTACTTCCTATATGTCTATGTTTGTCCCCACTTTGTAGGTTTTATAGCTCAAAAAGGCTTAATTTTCAATCATTAGCTAACAAATTTGCAAGATATTATATTAAATATAGTCTGTTTCAACTTAATGCAAATTTTGATGCGGATCAGCCGGATGGTACTTCTGATATGTTTGTTTTAATTCTGATTTTGAGCTATAAAATGTGTAGGTCTATTTTTCAATCAGTGATAGCTACGAAGTTTAGTACAATCATAATTTTTTTAATTTTACAATCTACCATTATTACATTGTAGGTAAATTCTTGTTGTATCCTAATTAATTCGTTTTTTGAAAATCTACATTTTATAGCAGAGTGGCTGTTGCGTTAGTTTGTTTTTTGTTCATTCACATATTTTATGCCTAAAAATTCCTAGAAAAATACTAAGTTACTAACTGAATATGAAAACTGTCTACAAACGACACTGATTTTCGTTCGTAACCATTCTGATTACAATCACCATTACAAAGCATTGAAACGAGGAACATATTACGCTTTCAAATACGCCTCAAATTCATAAAATGCATTATGCAATTCTCTCATGACAAATTCAACTAAAAAAAAAATCTTCAACACTTTGAAAAAGTTAATCTGAAAACTGATTTTTGAGGGAAAACCCTCCACTTTTCACATCCTGACATCCGTATTTTGGTTTGATACCTATTGACTTTTGGATTAATAAAATTAGTTGATCCAGAGCTTCATTTTGTGGAAGGGGGAAATTCTAATAATTTTGTGTTTCTGCTCTTCAACTCGAACGGTTTTTATTTGGATTCTATGCATTACTTTAATTTTTTCCCTTTGATTTTTTCCTTTTTTCTGGGGCGGGAGAACTTTTGGAGGAATTTCCTCCTTTCCCCGTAGATTCGCGTCTGGATAAACCAGACTTATCCTGGCCCAAGTACACGCCGGACTGTTACCACCAAGTTGTTGTTCGATTTATTCGCCACATACTTCACCTCTACCCACAGAAATCTTTTTCAACATTAAACAACTAATCTTTACTGCGAAAAAAAAAAAAAACCTACCTTAGTTCGCCATTAATCTGCCCCTCTTTTTCCACCGTTGATTGGCTTTTTTCGCTGCTTCTCTCTATGCTGTTCTCCAACTCTCGTGGGAATGCGGCTTTAATAAGAGACAGCTGAGTAGTCTATAAGTGAGTTTTGAAAAGAGGGGAAAAAAAAGCAATGCTTCAAATCCTCTTAAAACGAACATACGCCTCGATACGCCACTTAAAACGTAAATATGTTAATATTATTACAGCCACTGGAGGACCAAAAGACCCTCTTCCGTATACTTTACTAGTGTATTACACAACACTTCCATAAAACTCAGTATACAAGCAAAGTTTCAAACAATGTTATCTGCATTACAAATCACCGCTTAAATTAACACCAGCAACGATATAATATTATAAATAGTAAATTGGATTTAAGTTTGGCGACTTATTCCGCTTTTTTATTTTTTTACGTCCATTCATTTTGGAAGTACTAATCGTGCTCGGTTTCCTTCTGTATCTCACTATCTCTCCATTAGCAGAAATAATAACGTTGAGAAAGTATAAAATACGAGCTAGTTATTTAAACGCACTTCCATTGAGCTTCATTGCGCCATAAGAAAACGTAGATTTCGAAAATGTTTTGAAAGTCTATTGTGGCGGGGTGGTGGAGGTGGTGGTAGTGGTGGTGATAGTGTCTATTGGCATATTTTAATCGACATTTAATTAATAGTACGATAAGTGAGGCGCCGAAGACCTACCGTCAATCGTCTTTGTTTCAATCAAAAATTAAGATTCAACCGAAAGTTCGCAGTTGGCTTCAAATCGAACAAGTTTTAATTTAATTGTGATTCTGGCGGAAGGAAATAAGGGAAATAAGGGAGGAGACGAAGACGACCGTCTACCTTTAATTGAAATTTCTCGAAATTGTTGGTAAAACTGTGTTATCGGTTGGTAATAAAACTCTTGTATTGAGAAAGATGAAGAGAGAGCGAGAGTGAATGATAGTGAGGGGCTTGGAGAGAAAACAGAGAAAGGTGTAACACCTGGTCGATGATATTATAAAAGTAATAGCGACGCTTAATTAAAGCAATTACAGAGTACATTAATAAATCTTCAATGGTTGAATTTCGAACATTGGTTGCGCAGCATAAGCTGGTTAAGAACAGACTAAATGTGTGCCTCAGAATTGTTGGAACGATTGGCCAGAATTCCACCTTTTGAATCACCGCTTACAAAAAAGGTCGGGAATACTTAAGTCCTGCAGAATCTCAAATTTTCATTTCATGAAAACGCTAAGAGAACGAATAAGCTACTTCACTGTTAACTGCCTTTCTCAGTCATCCAAACGTACAGCAATAATTAATCCTGTTTATTAAACGTAAGATGAATTTAACCGAATTTTTTTGTTTTCAGTGAGTAAAGATATACTTTCTGCTTCAAAACCTAAATGTTTTGAGGGTTTTTCGGGCATTTCGTGCCTTTGTGGTGTTTCATTTTTAATTTAAGTACCTAAATACATTCATAAATTTACAATACCTACTGATTTCAATTAATTATCAACAGTCTACAAGGCTGCTCTTTTATAATACTAAAATCGTTTTACGATTTTTGCATAGAAACCGAGGTATTTGGAGGTGTTGATAAGGATAACGATGGTACATTAACATAATAAATTTTGATCAACTTGTGGAAGCGGGTGAAAGTTGAGATAAGTAACTTATGGGACAAAGTTACGAAAAAATGGAGCCAACTAAAGCAGATAAATTAGGTTCATTGAATTTTTTGTGCAAAATGACCCCATTTTCAACCGAAAAATCTTAAAATTCTAAAAAAATTATTTTTGTTACAAAATAATGATCTCATTTTCACAATTTTTAGGGAAAATTTTCAAACAACTACGCTCTTCGACTTTTTGATAGAAACAGCTACCTAAGTATATGGTGCTGAAGAATCCAGTAAAAACGAATCTCCTTTGAAAAAATCCAACTATATCAGCACAATTCCCAGATCATTGAATTTGGCATGCAAAACTCTAAAACTGCTCCAATTTCCCTGGAACAAAATATGTTAAAATTGATTACAAAAATACTTTTGTCAAGAAAATTACCAAGTAGGTATTGTAACAGCCAAAAGAGGTGGTAATGTACCAATTAGAACCACTTTTAGTGTTACACCATACACGAGATAATTAACACTGGACAAGCATTAATATCTCTATAATAATTTATATAATCAATTTATCATCCACAACTATCGTGGTCCTTAACGTATTTGAGATACTCAATAATATTTAAAAACACAAGGTTGAGTTAACACTTTTAATAAAATAATAATTTGTACGACACAAGCACATTAAAATAATATTTTAAACACTATAAATTAGGTTTAACGTTTGGGATTACAACCCTTTAGACAAGACTATCTATTAACTAGTAGCTCTTTAAGAGAGGTTCTAGGTACTGTGTTTTATTCCTTCGAATCGAGGGTTTATATACTTGTTTGGGGTATGCAAGTGTACGTGCTGGATAGGCCAAGTGAGGTAGGGGCTTGTTATTATAGGGTTGTGCTGACTCGTGATATACTCGAGGGGCAGGCATAATTAGGTCATGAATATACAGACATTATATCTATATTCATAAAATCAAATACGGGTAATTTAGTGGTTGTTTGCAAAGAGCTATAGGATGTTTTCATTATTGATGAATACCTGCATTTTTGGTATTCGAAAACGTGTAGATAAATATGTTCGTCATATTCAAAAATAGACGAAAATATGCGTTACAGGTATTATATTGCAAATTATTTGACAATTGAGATTGAAAAAATTTCATCGTTCATTTATGATTTTGAAGTTTTTGTTTGGTTTTGGTCTTGCACAGTTGATTCTTGATCTTAGTCGTACATACCTAGTTGGTGTTGGTGTTGGTCTTGGCTTTGGCCCTGAGAACGTGCCAGTCCTAGACCAGTTTTGTTCTTCACTATGACCCAAAATGACACCGATGGAGCGAGCATATTTATTTGTTATGGTGGCAAGTGGAGAGAGGTGAGACTTTTACTACGTATATTATATTTTTGCGGTGGTTTATTCGTATCGGTAGATAAAATTTCAGGGGAAATGTTGTGGAACAAAAGTAATCTACTGTCTGCGTTTTTCTTGGGAAAATTTTTCATCAGAAAATGATTTATTTCTTATACGTAGGCTTTATTCATATTATTTTATTAGTTGAGTATTTATTTATTTTTAGTGTTGGACTTTTCGACATTTTCCCCAGATTCTTAAGATTATTGATGATATTGATGGGGGGGGGGAAGAGAGTGGCCATTCTACTAAAAATTTGAAGCTACCTAAAGTCACATTCAGCAATAAATCTAGTCCTATTACAGGAAAAAACTTTTTTTTTTTTTTTATAATAATAAGAATTTCAACAATATCGTACAAGCTGGGAACTATCAACGGTATAAACAAATTTTTTGAATTACCCAAAATGGGTGAGCCACTATGGGAAGTTGTTAGCCGGAATTTGGTGGCCAATGGTCTACCAGCATGAATTTTTCAATACTACCTACATGTAAGAGCACCAGAGTGAGAAAAAAATTAATGGAATGTTGTATAGTATTTGGAGGCATGGTGAAAGGAGCACACATCCATTATCTGTGGTATCAGATGGAACTTTGCATGGAAGATTAATTAGAAGTCACTTCAACCATCTGAGAAGGTTATCGCATGGTTCGGAATATTGTAGCTATGCACGAGTTTTTCTGTTTTCTCTTTTGCGTTTTGATATGTCAAGGTGAAATATTCGATGTTGAAAAAATTTTAGATCTGTCGTCAATGGGAAATTGTAAATTGTAAGAAAAGAATAATACCTACAATCATTGCAATTTTGCGAGTCAACATTTTCATTTATTTGCATGTTTTTCGTCCTTTTAAGTAGGTTTTTTTACGAAAATCTACTTATTATAATTTCGTTCCCATGGAAATAGTTAGGATTGCGACTTTATATATTTTTGGTTTCCTGACCCAAAGATCATCGTTTGGCACCTAAAACTCAAATTAATGTGTATAATCATGCATATTATAATATTATATGTGCGCATAATATGTACAATTCTTGGCAACCTCGTAAAGGTCGTAATTTTTGTTTAATACTCACAAAATCATTAGAACTAAGCCAAGAATCAGATCATTTAAGTTTATTGCGTATCGATCTTGAGTACCTACGTCCATTAGGTGCAATTATGTTTCATTTTTGCCAGTTTAAAGGCTTTAAAATGCGTAATTTTCAAGTAATAGTCACAAAATTGGATATAGACATTAGATGTGTCACTATTTCAACCTATTTCCTAATTTTATCATAGGTAATTGGCTCAATGGTTTTGGCCCTAGGATTGTTGGAAGGGCTAATTTTTGTTAATCTGGTAAAGGTTCCGATTCTCGTCCAATAATCATAAAATCTGATACGAACATTATTTTTAAGGGCCGGATTGAGGTATAATGGACCCCGGGAAACGTGCCCCAAGTTCCCTTAGTGTTGATCCGACGCTGACAAGAAATAGTTATATTAATCTCAATTTCAATTGATTAATGTTTTCCTAAGTTATTAGCTACCGACTTCATATGATTATTTGTTACTATTTGTTATTTTCTGTCTTGAGATAATAGTTGTAAAAAGGTCTATTTTTCAAGGATAATAGAGAAAAACTCTTGTTTCAGCCTAAAACAAAACATAATTATTTCAAAAAACCAATTTTTTCCCATCTCTAACCTCCTCTTTTGGTTGGATTCAAACCAAAAATCTCTATTCACATTTACATACAAGCTGCAGCCTAACCAATTGCGGCACTGTTTGTTTTGAAGGGATGGGAAAATTTTTATTTTTTTCTTGACATACTATCGATTTCGGTTGGTATTCAGTATTAATTGATGGAATAAAAGTTTGAGCATCTGCAAAAGTAACATTCCAATGTAGTCTGGCATGATATTCTAGAATGCTTGTTTATAAAGTTGTATTGATGATATTCTGACGAAGTGGTGGCGCTTGTTTTAAACCTACTTTTTCTAGCGGAGCTACTACTGCGCAAGAGTTTTTTTTTTTAAATGTTTTTATTCTCTGTTGTCGAGATAATTGAAGAAAAACCGCAAGTTGTTGTCTTGAAATATTTTTCAAATTATTCATTTATTTGCGTAGATTTTCTTCATTTCTCGTTTGTTTTTGTTTTTTTTTAAATTTATTTTTGTATTCGCCATTTTGTGTACACTATATCGTTGGCGTAAAACGTTTTTTATGGTAATCAAAAGCGGCGCTGAATAAACGGAAATCGTTTCCTCTCGTTAACGTTGCGGAAATTTTCTGCAAATTTACGTTTACTTCGTTGTTTTATACTGTAATATAAACGTAGAAAAGTGGAGGATGGGTTAAGAAAAAAGAAGAGTGTGTTTATGTATAAATACAATGTACAAGTAAACAAAACAGCGGGTGAAAGAGAGTGAGAGAGAGAAAGAGAGAGAGAGAGTGTGATAGAGAGAGAAAACACGCTAAAATGTAATTACATTCGCACATTTTTACGCTAAGGCATTTTAAAATGTAATTACGTACGCCAAAGGCGATGAAATGTTCGGGAGAAAAAGAGAGGAAAAAAGGCTTGAATGAGCATTCGCAATGGCTTCTTATAAATTACATCCAACCTTAACGAGTGAAAAGCGAAAATTTTTCTATTAAATTAATCCGTAGGCTTTGTATTACCTTATATTTTTTGCTCCTTCCCTCAAGAATGGTGGAGAAGTATCCGAAAATAATGGTTAAGAAATAAAATCTGCGCTCGCATGATTTCAGGCCAACGCTGACGTGTTGATTTCGAAACATTTGTACACATCGTCTGCTTTTGTTTTCTAAAGTTTATACCTAGGTAATATATTTTTTTTTGTGCATTTAAGGTCACAGTTTTCAGTTTTTCATCTCCGATTCGGTTGCTACGTATTTGATTGAAAAATATTTCATACAAAAGTTGTATCGCATAAAATTTATCATAAAATATGTTCTCATTATTTCTCTGACAGGAGCGATAACAAGCGAGATAACTGTCCATTAAAAAAAAAAAATTATCGAAAAAATACTGTAGCAGCGAATTGTATGAGATTTCCGTTGTCAGATGGGTAAAGCATGTTGTGGAGGTAAAGTAATTTGTTAATCACCACCACATCTAACTATAATTTGTGTTTAAATCCCTAGATCACAAAATTTTATTAGTTAAATTGGATCATACGTAGTCACATTGAAGTATTGTGAATACATATGTATACGAACTTTTTCTCTTTACATTTAATACAAAACTTTTTATAAGAATTTGAAGAAAAAAAGCCAATTTTCCAATTACCACAACTTAAAATGAACTTTTTGCCAATAGCTAACCCCCAATTTCCATCACCCAAAATTATCGAATAAATCTAGGAAAAATATTTACAAAAAATATTAAAAGAAGAACATTGACAAAGATAGCTTAATATAATTATGAACAATTAATGACTTGAGGTGGAGAAAGTAACATTTTATCGATTAAGTTAATACTTGATTATCAGTTTTGGATAACTGTCTTGGAAATTGGTAAATTATATACCTAATTAATTTTTTAATAGCCGCCACACTTGAAATTTTCTATATTAAAAACCAATACGGTTGCTATTTTAACGAAACATTCCTGAGGGTTCATATAACATATTCCATAACCCTATTGTTCATGTTTTCAGTCTAAGTCCAAAATTGAGATCTGAGTGTCTGATATCTGTGTTGGATACTGGGAAATTGTATCATTTGTTTTCTAGTAGTCGCTGTACTTGGAATTATCTGAATTTAAAAGCAATATGGTTGATATTGTAATAAAAAATTCCTAGAAGTTCATATTACACATTCTACAACCTAAAAATAAAGGAGTTATATGAATCATGTACCTTAAATATTTTTGTTAATTTTTCATTGATTTTCACTGGATTTTGGAGAAAAAAAAAATTAAATTAATATCACTATAAACACATTTGCAACAGTGAACAATAACTGAAATGATTAAAGAAAGTAAGCATGGTAGGGGGTATGTTGCTAGTCATTGTTTCCAGGTGAAGCATTAACAAATTAAAATTCATGTGTTTATTTTAGGGTGGCGGCTATTGGCAGATTACCTTACCCATTGATGATCAATAAGTAGAGTAATTTAAAAAAATTCACTAACATGAGTTGATATGCTATGTTTGTTTTTTTCTTTTGTTCTTGGACTTTTTTATTTGTTTTTAATCTGCTGGCGTTACTTTAGGGGTATGCTTACCTAGATGTTTCAAGCACAGTGTATTAAATATAATAAAGGATACATGCGAGACAAAAAACGGCATTGCGTTTTAAACGCAGTATTCCCACTCCTAAGGAATATTACAATTTTCGTCTCATTTTAATCTACGAAATTCGGTTTGATGTAGTTTCTCAATTATCAATTATATTTATTCGTTCACTTAATTCAATTATTTGAAAAACAAAATCTCATCATTGTTGATTGGCCCAAATATGGGCGAAAAAATTTGAATTTGGTTCAGTAAGGATGAGGACACTATAGTAGTACTATTTTTCGTAGCAGTGTTTAGATGGGCATGCGACCTCTATTGTATTTAATACTCTGTAGTTTCAAGTTGTTAAATTTTAGTAGCCTAGATTTTATAAATAATGGAAAAAAAAAAGGTGATGTATATAATACTGGAAGGGTTGGGTTAAAAGTGCGGAGAAAAGGTTGTTACCGATACTAATGAAGATTGGCGTCGTTGAATTGATTCATTCATATGAAACAATCCATCAATTATTAATATTAAAATTGTTGCTATTTCCAATCAAATTAGCATGTGAGCTTTTTTTCGCTTTAAGTTAAAGTATATTCAAATTTTCTAAAATTTTTCGTCGACTCAATGATTCGATGAAATATAAAGGATTCAAATTTTTTCAATTCCATAAGGAATTTAGGAGAAAAATCCTCTACAGTTAGCTTGTTTTTGAACATTGTTTTTTATAATTGAAGTTGAGAAAAAATTCTGTGGAAATAAAATCGCGTGTTCAATATTTATTCTCTAATCCTTTGACACGATGTCGTTTCATCGGTTGACTCTCATTGTAATATTTAATCAGCTTTACATTCAAAACAATAACGTTCTTTGGAATGCAAATATGTATTTTCCTCGTGTGACGTCTATTTTTGAATACGTACCATACTTCATGGCGTTTTCGCCATACGTACTTTTTACCTTCGCTAACTTCGATACCACATTATGTAAATAAAATTGCTTTGCCTAAAGCCAAATTTTCTGGTTTGCCATCATTTTCTGCTTTTTCCCTTCTCTTTTTATTTAATATTTTGCCACGTACAAAAGGTGTAATATCAACTTGAAGGGAAAATGTATCAGCCTTTACGGATAGGTAAGGTACCAGTAGGGTGAATTGTTTGTCTACATTTAGCCCACACGGTATCAATATTATTATGAAATAACGAGTAACAGATTGCGAATATTTCAACCTCTATTTTTGGATGATTGCTCAAAAATTTGCAAATAAAAAAACAAAAGTTCATTTGTTTCATAATCACTATGATTGACATTTTCTCAAACGAACATTGTTTTTTATTGTCTGAAAAATTATTTCATTTTGACCTCATGGAGATGTGAAGGAGTCGTGCTATTAAATGGTTGAAACATGAAAATTGAGTATCATTCAACTTTGAGTTTATTAACAATTAAACTGTAGGTGTTGTCGCAGATGGGGTTTAAATATCTGGCACACTTACATGAGATCAGGTAGGAAAAATCAGCAGTCTTATCCAAGTGCCCACAGTTCCTGCCTACTTGCTTTATAGTTAATTTAGGTTGATATGTTTATGATCATACATATTCCCTATATTAATCATAACTCAAATTATTTGCGCCTCAGAGTCAGTTACATGGGAACGAGTGTAGGTTAGTTAATTCTAAATTCCACAATATGCTGGTTAACCCGTGGGAACTGGCGAGTTAACCTAAAATTAGAGATCCAAGGTATAGTTTGACGTTTCACAAAATACTAAGTGTTCCATCGTATTTAGGCAGACAAATATATTCGCTGACCTAAATACTCCGCAACAATTAATGGCATATATTTCTTCTAAATATTCACCGTTACCTCCGACTAATAACCCAATTAATAGGGCTAACAGTTATGCAGACGTACAACTAATCAGCATAACTCAGCACTATTTGGGAATGTACAATAGGTACTTTGCAAACATAAACATTTCTAGGCCCAAAAAGAAGTCACTTGGCAAATCAATTTACGCCAATACTTCACTTGCCTTTCTACAGAGTTTTTGAGTAGTTCTCACTGTCTCAAAACTCTTAGTCTGACGGTGTTCCAATGCACCACAAGTTAGCTGTCCACCCTATGGGGAGGTGCGACACTATCAAGAATATGAGTATTATACGATAATTAAGTATAAGTATTTATGAGTAACAAAGTGATTAAGTATAAGTATTTATGAGTAACGACGTGATAACTGAATAGTGTATTGTGACGTATTCATTTTGAATTAAATATTGTTTTATTGAATCACGTATTTTATTTTGTGTGTCTATTATAATTTGAGATAACAGACACAACACTAAGTATATTACAGATGTTTATAAGCTGATAATTAATATGATATTTAGAGAGAACAAGCAGTCATAAACTAAGTAAAAACTTGTCTGAACTATACTTAGCCTTTATATGTGCTTCAACCTTATAATTGCATTATGAATATTTTAATTAAAGAAATTTGAATAGAACAGGTACCTTGTAACCACCTTCATCTGCCATTAATGTTCATCATTATCAATATAGATAGTCAATTCACACACACAATTCAATTGATAATGGGCTACAGAATATGTCTAAAAGGTATTAGCACTTAATGGAGAGACTAAAAAACTGAGAAATATGGTGTAATGAGTGATAGAGAGTGGTCTCTTAAATGATTTGTCTGTACTTATTTCATGAAATTTTAGATTATACCAACATACACCCAACTGGGCTACACAGGCTTTATCGTGTAGTGGCTACATTGATTGTGGATAGAAAACAGTTGGGCTTTGAAGCCAGACCAGGGTGCCATTTACAAACTATCTATAAGGACCATAAGGAAATCATGACTACAAATAGGTGTTTACTAATTGTCTTTATAAATGACATCAAGACGCATGCGCAGAAGAGAACTGTTTATTGATAAATAGCAATGTTTTAGCACTGCAAATGCTTCTCAAGTCAGTTTGTGAAAAAGTGTCCACCACCCAATTTTTACCAATATTTTATGCCTAAATTGTAAGAGAAGGGGTAAATAATGTTGGTAAAAAAAGTGGATGAAGAAAATGGTAATGAAAAATATAATGCAGTTGGTAGTGTTATTTTGTTGTTTACAGAACAAATACAAAAATTTAAAAAAACAAAAAGTGAACAACTCTTTTTTTTTTTTTTTAATTTTTATTTATTTTCTTTATATTTAGAACCGACACCAATTACGAACAACTGAGTTCGGTTTAAATATGTATTTACTTGAATATATTCATAAATAACTTGAGAATCACTATGTAATTAAACTTGATTTATTAAAGGAACAAACAGGCATAATTAAAGTCTTATCGCCATATTGAATACAACAAGTGAGTGAGCGTCACCTCTTGACCAGAAAACAGAAAAAGATAGAAAGACACAGATAAAAACGACGAGAACTTGACTGTAGGAAATCTTGATTCAGTAGGACCAACTACTGATGTCTAATAATTTTCAATGCCCTCCTCTCATTTTTACAAAGTGTGAAACCTGTGAATTTTATTATCAATATAAAAATCTACACTAAAAATTACAAACGCAAATATTCCTAACTCTTTATAGCTCTTGTTAACTTATTTGGCCACCTCCAGACATGGTAATACAGATGGATGAAGTAGTGATAAACAAGAAGTATAATTAAAGCCATTGTAACTGCTTTTTAGACATAGCTATATAAAGCCTATAGACAGTTCCTAAACAGCCTCCAGCGCCACAATCAATTTTATTTAGTGTGTTCTAAAAACCGCTGAATTAGTTTTTATCATTTTCACTTTTTACTGACGCTTTGTTTTACAAAGCCGCCTTTTGGTAGTTCAACATGTATACATATGAGTGTTCGCGTATGTTGTATTTTTTAATAATAAAAGTTTTTCAAGTAATTTGAATGATTAGTATTCACTTTCAACAGAAAATAATTAGCCTGTGCAATTTTCGTAATGGTAGGTTGAGCTCATTGCAGCTATTTTTTACATGATGCTACTATATAGTTCAATTTTTGATCGAGATGCAATCTTAGGTAGCCCATTTTGTTGAGTCCCTCTTTACCTACGTGAAGTTTAGTGAATTTTTGCTTCTGTAAATTTTCTGAATAAATGGTGAAGTGTGATGCAGTTTCTAGCCTAAAAGAATTAGGTCCAAAATGAGGAATAAAGGAATTAATTTCTATAAAAATTCTTATTGCTAGAATGCGTTGTGGTTTTCTCTTAAGTATACGGTAAACAGTCCTTACCCCAACTCAGTTTGCCGCCCCCACATGGAGAAAAACTGTATGACTGTTTTCATATTTATTGTTTTTTTGTATTTCGTTCGAAAATGGAGGTAGTGTGGAAAATAATTCTGTAAAAAAATATTTTTTATAAAATTTTATACAAAAATACTTTCGATTATAATTCACCTTAGTATCATAGTTAAGGTAATACAGGCCAGAAAAAACTTATTTATGATACATTAGTACCTATTTCTGAAAATAATATGAAATTTAAGTTTAGGCTACGAGTATTTTGTAACAGAGCACCCCTGACTTTTACGGGCCTAAAGCACGATACTGAAAAATAGAAATCGCAAATTTTTTTGAAGAAAATTTTATAAAAAATATTTTTTCATTGAGCTATTTTCCTTATAACTCCATCGATTTTTGAACAAAATAAAAAAACTAAAAACAGTTACACATTATGTCCCTCTTTAAGAAGGAAGCAAGTGGGTTGGGCTAAATACTTGTTATCTCATACTTATGAGAACATGACCAACAAATTCCACTAATAAAACCTTTTATAGAAATTAATTCAATGAATAAATTTATCATTTAGTTCTGTACAGATCAGACTCTAAATTTTGAATTTTCTTTCTATGGCTTGAAGCATCTATTTCTCGATAAATATTTTTACTGCAGAGTTTATGTATTAATAGTTATTCAAAAAAAGTGTGTTAAGAAAAACAAGAGATTAATTTAATTTGAAACAGTTTTGACATTACAGTTCGATTATTTTTCAGCTTATTACGCATTTTAAAATGTAACCCATTAATATTCGTGTCTGTTACTGTTTCATTTTTGGTGAAAATAAATGGATCGTAAAATTTACATTAAAAAGGCTGGCCGATGAATGCTTAAAAAACAGAAGTTGATGTCGAAAAACTTTGAAACTGTTTGCTAAAACGTGTTTAGAGTACTTACATTGTTCAACTTCAACAAAAACGAAAAAAAAATAAAAACGAAAAGAACAAAAACAAAAACAAAACAAAAAACAAACAGAAAAAGAAGGAAGTAACTGTCAATTCAATTTTTTCCCCTGCTGGATTCAACTCATAACCTTTATTTTCAAAAGCCCCCTCTCCCCTTCGTCAAAAATTTCTTACGCACGAAAAAGTATTTCGAGAGAGAAAAAAAGGTCAACAAAGTCATCATAAAAAACCATTATACACTGCGGTAATTCTAAACAGATTTTTTTTTTTTTTCTGGTGGTGTAAAATGTACCTCGTCTTTATAGAGCCAGCTTTAACCCATTTAAATGTTCATGAGTGCATATGTGAGAATGAGTACCAATACCAGTACCTATAATACACGTACCTATATGTTACCAAAGTTAAAATTCTTATGTTACTACTGTATGGTATTCAATTTTACTTTGCTTATAGAAGTGCGAATTGTTAGTATATTTTTTTAAACCCCATTTATGGATGCTCGGTGGCATATATGTGTTGGAAAAATATTGCGTATATAGTCAGTCACTAACAGGAAAGTACTCCATATTGTCACACTGACGTGATAGTTAGCAACACTATCATGCTAGTACTATCGTGATTATACTATCATAGTGTACACGAGATTTAAAGAGCATCTTATGCTAGTTTTACAGTATAATTATGTGAGAGTCAGGTAGTTATTTTTTTTACACTAAATTATTAGACTTTTAGATCATTTCATGAAGTGTAGTCGCTTCTTGGTATGACACTGTAATTATAGGCTTTTATTCTACTCACTACTACGATTTTAAAATATACAAATACTGCAGCCAACCTTCCGCAAAGAAATAATAATTTATTTCACATGAAGCTAAAGCCACCAAAAAAAAAAAAAAAGCTCATGCTTTTAGAAATTCCATTTCAACCTAAACTTATTTTGTATTTTTAAATTACCTGACCCACACCATTTGGTCATTTCATGATGTGTATTTGCTTTTAATTAACTTACCTAGGTAGGGTAGTTCTTGTTCTTATTTTTATTATTTTTTTCTTTTTTATAAAAAGAATGGTGTTTTCCAAGTCCCTGTAAAGATGTTATCATAGAAGGCAGTGCCCTTGTCAGGTGTAGCGTAGTCTCAGGCAACAGAAAATGGGAGGCAAAGAAATTTACACATCTGATGTCTGTTTTTAATTAGATTTTCTTCCATTTAGTGTTTTTTTATGTGTAAATATCTTAGCAATTGGTCTGCAGTAGAAGTTAAGGGAGAATTACAATTGCCAGATTCGGGTAACTGTAATTCTTACAACTGTAACTTTTGTTTGTGTGCGCTACATGATGTGTGAGTGTATGGTTGTGTGCATGCGCTACATGTTGCACATGCACACAACCACGATATTAATCTTTCATGAGTAAGACCCTGCAGAACTCGCACATTTTTTTTCATGAGACTTCTTCTCCCTCATACTTGCTCTAACTATGGAGCTGCACAAAGCATGAGGCCTCCGGAAATTGCCTTAGCTTGCAAGCTCTAAAATTGGCTTTAATAAAAGGTTGGTGTGAAGTTGTGTTAAGTCAACAATGCGAGCATACCAAATGGTACAAAATAACTAGGTATTTTCGTTCATTTAAGAAGCTATTGTGCAAAATTAAGTGGTCAAGGATTCTCAAAATGTCAACCTTGATATTAGCTGTCAAGTGCAAAGAAGTACACATGTTTTGCCAAAAATGGAGAGATGAATAACAGAAAGCATAATAATAATAATACTTATTAAGTTAAGTAGGTAACATCATGTTTCTTTGTTTTATATTTTGAATTTTCATTATGATAACTTTTATAATTCTTGACAATTAATGTTTGATACAACTTTTGTTTTCATAGGTACCTACTTATATTCAATTTATTTTAAGAATTTATAGTACACTGTGTACCACGGGAGGAAAGTTGTTTTTTTTTTGGCCAAGCCTGAATTTGCAACTCTTGTCTTTGGCTCTCTACACTTGCCTACGACACATCCTGAAAACTCAGGCTGGGCCAAAAAAAACTTTTCCTCTAATGCCCACTGTGCTTTATGCAACAACAACGTTACTGTAGACCCAATGAAAAATTTTAAGGACCTTTTTTGTAGGAAAATTTATAGTCATTATTGTTAGAAATAAAGTTAGTCTTCTACATTCTATCGTTGTTTTATTTGAACTAGATTCACGTCATATAGTACATTTAGTAATCGGTACAAAACGAATTAGGTAACTACATTCTGTAGAGTCGAGTAGGGGTAATATTCTATTTTATATATATATATATATATATATATATATAGTTGAGCATTAGGCTCGTACATCTAACACCCTTCCTTAGTTTCATAATTCGTTAAACACAATAAATCTCTTAATCTATCAAACATTTGTCTTCCCAAAGGCTTGGTAAAGATGTCTGCAAAGTTGTCTGACGAGTTAACTTTGATGACTTGAACTTGATCTCATTCCACTGCTTCATGAACAAAATGATAGTCCACCTCGATGTGTTTGGATTTCTTAGTAAAATTTCCTAAATTTGCGATACATACTGCCCCTAAATTATCTTCGTATATTTGAACAGGCTGAGTGGATTCGGACTGAATAAGGGACTGGCATACACCAATCAGGTAGATCACCTCAGTGACGGCCTCAGACAACGCAATATACTCGGCGTGGGTAGAGGATTTAGTAACCTTACCTTGTTTTGGGGTTTTCCACAAAATAGGGTTGCCGAACATACGTACAACAAATCCTGAGGTGGACCTACAATCTACAACATCCCCCGCCCAGTCAGAATCCACGTACACATCCAGGCATTCTACATTATTTGAACGATAATTAAGTTTAAGTTCTCGTGTCTTATATAAATACTTTAAAATTCTTAAGGCGTAAGCATAGTGCGAGTGGTCATATGCTGACTGAAATCTACTTAAATAATTTACACTATAGGTAACATCTGGATGCGTACCTGCGCTTACATAAAGAAGAGCACCAATTAAGTTTCTAAATTTTAATTTATGGTTTGGTTTTTCTGATTTTTCTAATTTCAGATGTATCTCCATTGGTGTATCAAATAATTTGGACTCCTTTACATTATATTTTGTAGCAAGTGACTCGATATATCTACTCTGGCTTAAGGTCATTACTTTACTTTTGACATTGAAATTTATGTCTATGCCTAAATACGAGCTTAATATCATCCAGCCCGTCATCCTGTTAGAAGCCCCTTACTACAAGGCGGGTTTTGTACGTACCATCAGACTTAATCTTATAAATCCACTTAGCATCAAGGGCCTTTTTGCCTTGTGGTAACACTGATTCCTGCCAGGTGTTGTTTTGTTTTAAGCTACCTATCTCCTTATCCATGGCCTCCTGCCACTGTGCAGAGTTTAGACTCCAGATTGCAGCTTGATACAACTCAGGAACATCTGTGCTACAGTAATTTACGTACACTATACTATCACCTAACCTAGCTGGAGGCCTTCTTTCACAACCAGACCTACGAAGAGTGACACCTGGCAATTTTTAACTTTCCTGATCTACCGACTCTTGACTATCTGCTTGACTGTCCTGACTTACATCCTCCTCGTTTAGTACTAAGTCTTGTCCCGGTTCACTGACCTCCTTGTTACCTTTGTCATAAATCGAGATACATTTAACATTTTCATCCACTATTTCTACATGGCGAGTAACAATAACACGGTTATTTACAAGTACACGATAGCCTAATTCAGTGTAACTGAGTAATACTCCACAATCGGCTTTTCAGTCCCACTTGGACCGCCTATGCACCTCAGGTACACGAGTGAATACACAGCTACCATATAACCTAAGATTACTAACATTTTGCTTTTTCTTAAAAAATATTTCGAATGGTGTCTTACATTCAACTGTACTTGCTAAAGATCGATTAATTAGATATACCGCCAGCGTTGCCAACCGTACGGAAAAAGCCGGAAACGTACGGCTTTTGGGTTCTATAAAATGTGTACGGTCCGTATGTAGGGCCGTACGCCAAAACGTACGGCTTTCATTAAAAAATTAAATATAATTTTTTTTTTAATGTAATAGTAATACCTACTGATAAACAAAATCGACCTTTTTAAAAATAAAAGTGTGTCTCAACTCTCAAACATCGACATTCAATTGCTTTTATCATTATCAATTAAGTTGTTTTTTTTTTAATTTTTTTCGTTTGTGAAGAACTGAAAACTGTGATGTGAACTGTGATTTGTGAAGTGAAGTGAAGATGAGAAGATCAGAATTCAGAAGTCAGAACTCAGAAGATGTGATGTGATGTAATTCCAGAATCTGGATTTCCAGCCGATGGGCTGAGGTAGAACAATCTACAGGTGAGTTAATTGTTAATTATTATTATTATTAATATTATTATTATTATTAATTAGGATTCGTAGCCATTACATTAATCTGGATTCAGCGATGAATCGAAAAGAATTCATTTACGAAAGACAAATTCTTTTCGATTCATCGCCGTTAAATTAATTAGGAGTCAACGACGAATCGAAGAGAATTCATCTACGAATTCTCTTCGATTCGTAGCCATTACATTAGTCTGGATTCAGCGATGAATCGAAAAGAATTCATTTACGAAAGACGAATTCTTTTCGATTCATCGCCGTTAAATTAATTAGGAGTCAATGACAAATCGAAGAGAATTCATCTATGAATTCTCTTCGATTCGTAGCCATTACATTAGTCTGGATTCAGCGATGAATCGAAAAGAATTCATTTACGAAAGACGAATTCTTTTCGATTCATCGCCGTTAAATTAATTAGGAGTCAATGACGAATCGAAGAGAATTCATCTATGAATTCTCTTCGATTCGTAGCCATTACATTAATCTGGATTCAGCGATGAATCGAAAAGAATTCATTTACGAAAGACGAATTCTTTTCGATTCATCGCCGTTAAATTAATTAGGAGTCAACGACGAATCGAAGAGAATTCATCTACAAATTCTCTTCGATTCGTAGCCATTACATTAATCTGGATTCAGCGATGAATCGAAAAGAATTCATTTACGAAAGATGAATTCTTTTCGATTCATCGCCGTTAAATTAATTAGGAGTCAACGACGAATCGAAGAGAATTCATCTACGAATTAAAATATATACCACATAGACCCTGTAGTGCGCTAAAACTTAAATTTGTCACTTTGCTTCCCTTATTTGCATAAAAGATTTCAAACCTAATTAGAATTTTGTGAAATAATATGCTTATCGTTCCATTGTGTAGGTGAGATTGCTCTACATAGATCAAATTGGCAACGAGTGTGGCTGTTGCCTCCTCCCATTGAGGAATTTCAAGTCACTGCTTTATCATGGATACTGGATGGACATGTTCTCCTTACTGCTTACAATAATAGTACGTAGAATTTCATTGGTACCTACCACCAGTATGACATGTAGTTTCTCATCTACTTATCATTTGAAATGTTAATTTATTACTTCTAAAATGTTAGTTGAAATTGGAGAATGTAATTTTCATATCTTTACTTCTTAGTGTTCTTAGAAGAAGTACATGTTGTTGACATCGAAAAGAAAATTATGGTGCACAAAATAAATACTAGTGATAATGTATGTTTCCTTCATTGGACCCAAGAAAACCTGGATAACAACAGATACTAAGAATTTTTGAGACTGGTATACTTTTGTACATTTTTCCATTTAATTTTATTGTAAAATTACCGCGAGCTGTAAATTTATTGAATTTGTAGTGGGATAATTCTGTTGAGTAACTACTGACTACACCTTTGTTCATGTTTTTTTTTTTTTTTTTTTTACAGACAAAAGATGCAGAATCAAACTTTTAATCAAATTCAAATCCGTCATCATGCAACTGATGTTGCCTCTAGAAAATTTCCGTAGTATCAAAATTCATTCTCATTTAAATTTTCTTTTGATTGGTTTATCAACTGGAGCAATCAAGTTCACGTTTTTGGATTGTTTTAACGGTTATCTCTCTCTCTCTCGTTCAGCTTATCTATAAGTAAGTGAATTGCCACACAGCCATAGTTTTGACAGATTTCTCATCATATCCTATTTTTCATTTATTGTGTCTGTGAATGAGTAATTTTGGCCATTGTAAGTCAAGTAATTTATATTTTTGCTCTTTTTCTTTCTTGTAGATTTAATGGATCACATCATATTGTCCTATTTCATGATGTGGTGTATACATTCTCCTATTTGGCGTTTTTTGTCATATTTGGCATTTATTATAGTTACATTTAAGTAACATATTAGTCTTGTGATAACTTTGTCTGGTTGGAAGTAATTTTTCAAGATGAATGTAAGCATTAATTTGAAAGTTGGAATATTATTTGGTGTTTTACAAATTGAGGTTAAGCCTAAAAAAATTTTTTTTTTTCTAGAAGAAATACCAACAACACCGTGCTCAGAAATACAGGGTCGAATGGGAATTGAAGCCAGAATTCAAAGGGTGGCTACAAATGTCAAAAAAATCAGAAGAAAAGGCTTACTGTAAAGCTTGCGATGTAGACATTACTTGCGAAATAACCACTCTCAGGCGGCATTCTACTAGTGGGAAACATCTGATGAAAGTAGCTATTATTAAAAAAAATGTAACTTTAGACTCTCTTATAAAACCAAAAGAAAAAATGAGTACATTTGACCAGCAAGTGAGTACTGCAGAAATAAAGCTGAGTGGGTACTTTGCTGAAAATAATATTTCATTCAGAACCATTATACGTTACTACCTGTGTTATGTCAAATTTTACCTGACTCGAATATTGTCCAAAAAATGCAGCTTGGTAGAACAAAACTTCGAAATATTATTACAAATGTGATTGGTTGTTCTGAGAGACAACGAGTAGCTGGAAAATTGAAATCTATGCCTTTTAGTATATTAGCCGACGAATCTACAGATATCAGTACTTGCAAATTAATGGCAATAGTAGTTCGTTACTTTGATACAGACAAGAATCGTGTTGTATCCAGCTTATGGTGTTTGGCAGAAGTTTATAAACCTAATTCGATTACTGATTCTAATGAAAATATGGAAGTAAATGACCATGAAGTTGAAGATATAGCACAGGTTCCTGTATTACGTGGTTGTACAGCTGCAGATCTCTATAAATTATTAATTGCATCATTTACTGATTTTCAAATACCTGATAAAAATATTCAAGGATTTGGATCTGATGGAGCAAATGTTATGCTAGGTGCCCATAACTCCGTAGCTTCTCGATTTAGACAGAATTATCCAGGTATAACAAATTTTATAGTTGTATATTTCTTAAGTTACTTACATTTTAATTGTCAAGGTACACTTTCTTATCTAATGATAGTTTTTTTTTGTACTTCAGGTATTTATATTATGAAATGTTTATGTCATTCATTGCATCTCTGTGCTAGTTCAGCTTGCAAGAAGTTACCAAGGCATTGCGAAGATCTCGCAAGAAATGTATTTTCATATTTCAGTCATAGTGCTAAACGAAAGTGTGAATTTCATCAGTTTCAAGTAATTAATACTCTTATTTCCTGATATTATGTTTCATTCAGCCAAATAAAACAAAGCTCTCAATCTGCAAAGTGTGATGCAAATGTGACGGGGAAAAATGACACATTTTGTGAATTTAATGTGACTCAGTTCTACTGTAATTAGAAACTAGATGACACCTTTGCAACTTTACAATGACTCAACTATGATGGTTTTTTTTTTTGAAAATTTATCATATATGCGTCATGCAGATTGGGATTTGGGCTATTATTGACATAATTTGATAAGTGAAGTTGTTTGTAGATTCTTTTGGATGTTCCCATTCATAATTTACTCCATCCTGCACAAACTCGCTGGTTATCACTAAATATGGTTATTACACGTCTTCTGGAATTGTGGACTCCTTTAAAAGTATGTAGTGTATTTTTGAAACACTTTTTTTCAGATATATATATATATGTATATTACTTTTGTTGGTTTCTTTGTTTGTTTTGATTCATATAGAAATATTTTCAACAAAAATGTCAGACAGATAGACTCATAGTTGTTGAAGAAATTTTTAAGTCATTAGCAGATCCATTGGTTCATTTATTCTTCAAGTTCCTGTCTTGGGTCTTGCCTAAATTTACCCAACTTAATACGTATTTTCAGAGTGCAAATGTTGTTATTATGGATGTTCACGATAGAATGAAGATTGTTTTCAAAGAATTATTAATGTGCTACTTAAATCGAAATTACGTACTTTCCTCTCGTTTAACAGATATAGATGTCAAGAATAGTCAGAAATTTCTCCGTGATGAAGAGATGTATTTGGGAGCAGAAGTGGCACTGGCTATGAGAGATGAAGAAATTCATAAAAATATACCTTTGAAAAAAACATTCTTTAGCCATGCACGAGACTTTCTCATTGAGGCAGTCACAGAAATTCGAAATAGGTACGACTTTGAAGACCCGATTTTAGAATTTATTTCTATATTTAACGTTCGTAAATGCTGTTCAAATGAATTACGTCATACAATTCCATCCTTGATCCCATTTATGGAAGCAGTACCAAGAATTACAGCTTTATTTACAATTACTGAAATCCAAAAAATTGATGATGATTGGCGAAAATTACCTCTTTTAGACCTTGGAGATTTAATAGAGATAAAAGAAACTGATATTTTTTGGAGTAGTTTGAAAGATTTAAAAGATTCTACTGAGCAGCCAGTATTAAACATTTTACCTCAATTTGTTTTATATGTTTTATCACTCCCTCATAGTAATGCCGATTGTGAACGTATATTTTCTAAAGTCAATAATATTAAAACCAAATCTAGAAATAAATTAATATCTGATAGTATTAATGGTTGCTTATTAGCAACTCAAAGACTGAAGTTGGAAGGTGGATGTGTTTCCTTCAATCCATCTGAAGACATGTTTCAAAGAGTGTCAGCCAAAAATTTATACAATAAAAATAATAATGATAGTAAAGGTAATGAACCTAATGATGAATTTGATGAAAATTTATTTTTTGAGTCATAAATGATTAAGTAGGTATAGTTATTTCTTAAAATTTCATTTTCTTCAATATTTTTACTGGTACTAGGGAAATTATTCTCCTTACCTTACCTTTGAATTACTTCTTCACCATATATTTTTATTTTTTGTTTTTCAATTTAATTGATGTGATTTTTTATGATGTAGCTACTTTGTTATATTTCATTTCCTTTATACCATAGGTGCTCAGGAAATAATTTTTGTTACCCTATACTTTATTTCCAATTTGTTTCATTTGTTTTTGAATTTAAGGGATCAGTCATTTTTTAATAACTTACTTTGGTTTTCTTTCCTTTTTAAAATATAACTGCTAACTGTTGAGCAAATAATTATTGGTAGGTAACCCATTAAATAATTACATATCATTTCCAAATTTTTACATTAATTTTTGAATTTAAGTGGTTTTTTTTCTAAACTTCATATATTTTATTTCCTTTTTACCATAGGTGCTAAGCAAATAATTTTTGCTACCCTATTCTTTGTTTCCAATTTGTTTCATTTGTTTTTGAATTTAAGGGATCAGTCATTTTTTAATAACTTACTTTGGTTTTCTTTCCTTTTTAAAATATAACTGCTAACTGTTGAGCAAATAATTATTGGTAGGTAACCCATTAAATAATTACATATCATTTCCAAATTTTTACATTAATTTTTGAATTTAAGTGTTTTTTTTTTCTAAACTTCATATATTTTATTTCCTTTTTACCATAGGTGCTAAGCAAATAATTTTTGCTACCCTATTCTTTGTTTCCAATTTGTTTCATTTGTTTTTGAATTTAAGGGATCAGTCATTTTTTAATAACTTACTTTGGTTTTCTTTCCTTTTTAAAATATAACTGCTAACTGTTGAGCAAATAATTATTGGTAGGTAACCCATTAAATAATTACATATCATTTCCAAATTTTTACATTAATTTTTGAATTTAAGTGATTTTTTTTCTAAACTTCATATATTTTATTTCCTTTGTATCATAGATGCTAAGCAAATAATTTTCGTTACCTAATACTTTGTTTACAATTTGTCTCACTTGTTTTTGTATTTAAGTGAATTATAATCTTTTTTCATTTTACTGCTTCATTTTGTTTACAAATTACCATAAATACGTGTTAGGAAATAAATAACATGTTAAGGGGGGCAAAAACTGAGTTATATTATTCATTATGGTATGGGAGGGGTCAAGAAAAACAATATGTGAAAAATTAAGAAGTGTACGGCTTTGGACCTTGAAATACGGCTTTTTTGTAGTGCGGATACGGCTTTATCACTATCATTAGTTGGCAACACTGTATACCGCAGCTGAGATACATTCCGGCCAAAATCTCTGGTCTATTCTAGCTTCGGCTAACAAACACCTTGCCTTATCTATTAACGTACGATTATACCGTTCTGCGGTACCGTTTAATTCGTGTACATAGGGTACACAGGGTCTCAAAATAATTCCACGATCTTTTGTAAAATCTTTTACTTTATCATTAACATATTCCGTGCTATTATCGCACCTAAGTTCTTTAATTTTCTTTCCGGTCAAATTTTCTACCAAATTTACATATTCTACGATATAGTCGAACACTTCTGCCTTCAATTTTATACAATAAACTTTTACTAATTTACTAAAATCATCAATAAAAGTGAGAAAATATCGTTCACCTCGGTACCCTACGGTATTGTGGGGCCCGTTTTGATCGGTGTGAACAATTTCTAAAACGTCTTTGGCTTTTTCACAGTTGTTATTAAACGGCGTATTTGACATAGTATTTTCCAAACAAATTGCACATTTCATATTTTCTGATTCTAATTTTTTTGGAGCTCCGTCCAGTAGCTCCTTCTCACATAAAATTTTTAGTTTAGAAAAGCCAACGTGCTCCAAAATCCGGTGCCATTTTTATTTTAGGGACATTAAATTACTTGACGTTACGTTAACTTCCGGATGGGGTTGATCAACTTTATTTTTGGATGAATTTTGAGTTTTAAAACTATTTAACCAATATAAGTTGTTACGTTTATGTGCAATTGCAATTTTTTTATTTTGATGATTATAAATTTTTGCCGTGTCACTGTGTTCCACGATCTTATTTTTGTCCTCTATTTTCCCGGAACTTAATAAATTTGAGCCCATACCTTTCACAAATAAAGTTTTTTGTATGTCCATAGAAATAAATTTACAATCTACTTCAAAATTAGTCTTAACATTTCCTATCTTCATAGCAAATAATGTACGGCTGTCACCTAATTTTACAGAGATCGGTTTATCTAATGAAGAATAATTTTCAAACAAAGAATCATCATTGATTATATGATTTGTACTGCCACTATCTGAGAGCCAGGCGATACAATCTTCATTTTTGTTTAAATTATTGCTAACAATAGTAGATACGTTTACCTCGGCGATGAAACAGTTACCAGCGTTATCTTCAGGTTGATACGCGTTATAATTCCAACCATCGTTATAACTTGCACACCGATTGTAGTCTGAACGTCCATAATTTCTGCCTCAAAAACCGGTTCTTGACCTTTGACCCAAGTTGTTACCCTGACTAGACGATGTGCTCCTGCCATCCTCTGTGCATTCGAAATGCCGGTGGGCCTCTTTTCCACATTTGAAGCATGTGACCCCAGGCCAATTTGTATTTTTATTTATGCAGTTTGCTGCAAACACTTGTGAATTTACACCAGTCTCGCTGTATGTTGCAGCTCCACCACCTGCCTTGGCTTTGACTGAAATCTTCGTTTTTAGGTACTCAACAACGTTTTCATCTTCTTTTAGCAAGTCTACTAGGTCACCCAGGTAAGCAAGTGACTCGGGGAGAACCTGAATTAAATAGTTGGCTTTCTCCGATTCCTTCACTTCTGCTCCAGCTGCCCTCAAGTCGTTGACAGCCTTCTCAAAATCATTGAAGAATTTTGAAGGATCTGCTCCTTCCTCCAGCCTAATACGTTCTAGCCTACGACGATTAATAATTTGTAGGGCTGTGGATTTTTTCAAGTATAGGCTTTCAAGTTTAGCTAGTATGTCGAAAGCTGTGGATTCTGAATATATTAGTTCAAGTTGTTCGTTCGTTATGGCACTGACAATATAGTTTTTTGCCTTTACTTCCATCTGGGATCACTCAGTCTCCTTGTCTGACTCTGTTTTTCTCCACACCGCAGCATCTTTACAACCTTTTAACTCCAAAAATAATAATATATGATATTTCCACTTTTCATATTCGGCACCATTGAAAAGTGGGATAGTTACATCATCGCTGCGAAAAACGATGTCATACTGCACTTATGAGGGGAGAGGTTACACGCATGAAAAAAAAAGTCAACGAGCACGTTAATTTACTTCACTTAACTTTTCAAGAAACAACGAGGAAAAAAAATCTTATCTAGATTCTAGAGCAAACAGCGGTCTGCTATCATGTTAGAAATAAAGTTAGTGGTCTACATTCTATCGTTGTTTTATTTGAACTAGATTCACGTCATATAGTACATTTAGTAATCGGTACAAAACGAATTAGGTAACTACATTCTGTAGAGTCGAGTAGGGGTAATATTCTATTTTTTATATATATATATAGTTGAGCATTAGGCTCGTACATCTAACAATTATTTTCATATAGACCCATCTATACTGTCAAATTCAAATGTAAAATGTTATCGTGAAAAAACAGGTTTGAGTTTTTTTTCTAATTTTTTTACTCGCCATTAACTCAAAATAACTTCATTTTTAGTGAAACCTGATGATAAAAATTAATTTGTAGTTAAAAAATAGAGGGGAGGGTCATCACTGAAAATATTTTTCTACAACTGTTAGTTTTTGAAATAAACAATAATTTAAGAAACAGCATTTTTTCCATCAATTAGTTAGTTTTTATTCTTCAATTATAAAGAAGTCATTAACGACAGAAAAAGGAATTAGAGGAGGCAAATTTGAATAAATTGTCTTTTCTTTCCAGCAATACCAATCTTAGCTTTCTAGCTTTAATAGCAGTTGAGAAATCATAGAGTGTAAGACAATAGGTTTTTCTCTAAATAAAATTGTTGTTATTTCAATTAAGATTTTCACGATGTTTCATTGACAAAATTCATTTTTCGGATCTGTAAATTTCTCTTTTTGGTTCTTGAACCAGAAAATAATTAAATCTGGTCATTTCGTCGAATTTGTCGGTCTTTCTGCCAAAAATAGTTCTCTGATTCAAAAAGATGAACTTTCATTCCAAAAATTAGGCAGAAAACTTGCTATTATGGACTGGAGGTGCATAATAGTATATTTTGCTATGAGAGTGCAAAGAAAGCAATCTTTGATGAGTAATAATTTGCAATACTAGCCACAGATGAGTGTTGTAAATCATAGGCGTCAAGGTCGGTTACCTTGCGCCCGAGTTGTGAACGCTACTTTTTGCAATACACGTGCATGCATGATTAGGGAAGGCGTCTGACTGGTTGGAAGGAGGAGTCGAAAATTTTTGTTGCAGGAGCAAATACTTGTTTTGCTCCAGCTATTGAAATTTGCTCCCTATAAAAAATTTCTGCCTCTTGGTAGAAATTTTATGTTTTGGGCTTTGAAAACAAATATACCTAATCGCACATTTTGCGACATGTATTGCAAAAAATTAGTTATCGCAGTATCTGATTAAGAAGAAATTTTAGTTTATGAAATGACCAAACGAGTCTGTCAGATATTGAAAAAATACAAATTGTAAGAGATCAAAAAAATTTAGTTATTATCAGTTTCAAGTCATGAAGTATCGAATCGTATCAATTGATATTGATATTATTCACATCACTGAATCTAGAAGACTGGAAATATAAAAATATAAATTTATCTAATTTAAATTTAGAAAGTAAAACAAATAATACAAGAAAAACCTAATTAACCAAAACAGAAACTAACCTTGAATTCTTATAGATCGCACTATTTTTTTTTACTGTGTTTTATCTTTCAGCTTCTCTTCCTAATATTATTCACAATTTTCGTCATATTTTCTTCGATATGGTGTCAATTTATCAAATGATATTGTTTTTAGGGATCCGTACGTATCAATATTGATTTTGATACTTCTTACAACACTAATGACCAGGCATATAATGAAAAGACCAATTAGTTTGAGCTAGAGGTGATAAATGTTTTGCATGATTATGAAACAAAACATGTACTTACCCCCAACCATGGGTCGATTCATGAGATCAAGATTGATATGTAGATTTTCTCTGAAAACCTACATAAAAACGGAGAGAAAAAATGTGTATATATAATACATATATTTATTGTATATATATTTTGTATATATGGAACAGTGTTGACTGTATGCATGACGGAGCTAACGAAAAGAAATACCATAAGCTTTACACAGACCGGTCTCAGCGCTTGAATAAGCTCAATTCATTTTTTCTCTCCTCTTTTTTTTTTTCGTTTTTTTACTTTTTTGCGCGCACAAGGCTCCTTTAATGTAAATACATAAGACAGTAACGCGTGACCCGCATAATATTGAAGTTATTTAGAAATATACTTTTTTTTTTTCTTTCTTTTGATTTTCTTATTTTTCGTCGAAAGAAAGCAGTAGAAGAAGATCTTTGTTCGCACACAGGGCGTATTTAATGGGTACGACGTGAAGCACGGACAGGGTTGCGTAAATTTGGTGAAATGAGGAAAAACAAACTGGGTGAAAAAAGAGAAAGGTTATATTGTGGCGAGCAAAATGTGATGAGGTTGGAACGTGGGGTATCACGTAGGTTTTTGCCAAGGTTTGTGGCTGCGGGCTAGTGAAGAAAATTTCTTGGCCAACCGTCCAGATAGTAGACTGAAAAAGTGAATTTTGGGACGGTGCGTAGGCTGCCTGTAAAATTTTATACAACCCACATTTTCGTGAATCTCCGGTACAAGATTTCGCCCGCTGAAAACAAGCTATAATGAAAAATGTGTGAGGTTTTCTCGGGTAAGTGGAAAATTAAATTAGCTTTACAATAGACGATATGCCAGAAAAGCTGAGTAGGCTTAGAAGTAGGTGAAATCTTGCACGTTGTTACCTACTACAGTTCCATTTTCTGATCGGTTTAGCGTTTGATTCGTTGATTCCGATATTTTGCGTAGGCCAGACCAGGCATTTGGATTAAAACGGTATTAAGTGAAATTGGAAGCAGTTAATATAGGTATTTGAATGCAGCTGTATTATGTTGGCACTTTCCCTTTTATGAACTCGATAAAAGTACTCCTGTAATTTTTTCAATTCGATATACTTACGCTCTTCTTCGAGTAAGTAGTTGGGGAGGCCATTTTTAGTGTACTTGTACTGGGCAAGTTGTTAGAAATTGAGTAACTATTTTGCAATCAATTTAGCTCTGTGTGTGTGTACTCGATTGAAATGAGAAAAATAGTAAGTTACAAATAATTTTATGACTGAAACGGAAATTAATATGTTTCGGAATGGCCTTTAAATTGGTGATAAAAATGCTTCACGCACCCGTATTCTGTGCTTTCACTATAATGGGCTACAATATGTGACTATTTTAATTTTTTTCAATTTTCGTTTATTGCTAAACGACATATAATATAGGTACTTCCCTACAAAAGCAATGTGCATAAAATTTGTTACGAAAGTGTTTTAACACATTGTATTCCCAACACACTATCGTAGGAGCTGAGTAATAGGATGATGAAAAAGTGCTTTATATGTTTTTAAAAATCATAATAATCTGCGTACAATTATTTTCTTATTGTGAAGCTGAAAAAGATTGTATAATTTTTTAAATTATTTACATTTCCATAACTGGGAACACCATGTATGCACAGACACGAAATATTATTACGATGAACAGAACTACAGACTACATATTGATGGTAATTATCAGTATGCTAATGTCGTTTACTTTCATTTTCAATTTCCTGATAAGAAAATAATATAGATTATTAGAATTCTGAAAAAAATTTCCTTCTTAAACACCCTATAACCTACGTCAGTCCCAATGATGGTAATACAAAATTAAGTAGACATTGTTTATTTCAAATCTTAGTTACATTAACGTCAATCTAATGTACTTTATTGTAGATTTCTTAATTATTGACGAAATTGGAAAACTAGAAATAGTTATACATTACAGCCCTCCAGAGGAAACAAAGGGTAAGGTGGTGAAACGTTATTATGATTTATTATATTGAGAAGCCAAGCATAAACCTATCTTAAATTTTTCTCTTCTAAAAGAAATTTCGTAGCTAAGTTAGGTAAAATTAAACAGCGAGCTTCTCGCTTATGAATGTTTAGCGAATTTTCTCGAACTTGAGACGTATCCAGATCGTTTTTTCATACTCAGAAACTTCTAAAGCTAAATTTCATCAACACTTTTGGTACATAGGCGTAGGTATCCTCATCCATACATATGCCATACTTACATACAATTATTACCTGTATTAAAGTATAGGATTGTATGTGTTTATGTTTGTCTCCCATGAATCTCCATACGGTGGAGTTGAATGAATTCATTTACAGTCTTATGGCCTTTTATGAATATAATTTGAAAATTTTGCGTGTATTTTCAAAAAAATTCATGTTTTTTAGCAAAAATTCAGTCTACATGAATCGAATAGATATTGAGACACTGTCACGTAGATTGTTGGTCTCGCCTCAGAATTATAGTGCTTAAAAATGGCGAGGCTAGGATAAAACTTCGCGGGATGACTCAAAATTCTGCCATTTTTCCTCAAGTGAAAAAAATTTGGTATTGTTTTTATTCTTTTTTGTTTTTCTGGGGGCTTATCCCCACCTTCCTCTCCTTAGTTTCACCTTTGGTTCCTAATCTTAGGGGCAGGAGTACTTTTGAATGATATTTAATTTGAACACATATCGTTAATTAGATCGTTTTTAATAGGGTAGTAGCACCCTAAGCTCGTGAGGATTGTGAAGAAGGAAAACTTCTATTCTCCATTATCAGTAAACAGTCGAAAAAAGTTGAGAACCAAGAAGAAAAATATGTAAAGTTGTATTCTCTGACATCTTCATATTTTGGCACGAAAATTGCTACACGGGTTGAGGTATGTTGCCTTTTCACAGCTGTACGTTTTCAGCCATTACTAGCGACTGGATGAAGATTATAATGACGTAGCAATGAAATTCTTGGTCTATTTTTCTCTAATTCAACTCCTCCATCATCGAAAGTCGTAAAATTGCTGAATCAATTGATAATATTTCCGTATGCCTACGCTATAGGTATACGTACTATGTGTTTATAATGCGTTAGCTCGAATGGAGCGTTACACGAGTTGGATAAACAAATAGTTGGCATAACTTAGAAGCTGAAAAATAAAAAGCAAAAGTGTATTTACCAACTTCTTATTTCGACATTCCTTCGCGAGTCGATACACTCTTATGATAAAGTCGGCCCTAGATTTCAAATTACAGTTTAGCCTAATAGCATTTAATTAAAATTTAAGCGAGATAATTAATTTTTCACGAGTCATTTCTCTTGTCGAAATGTCTTCATCTTTGGTGTTCGCATTCTTTCACCATTTCTTTTCCATTGTAATTATCCACCGCCTCATTTTACTTTCGAATATCCATCACAAAAATTTCGTACGTTTGCAAGCAGACGAGGGAGTAGAGGTGGGCTGTAGATGAGCATTCCCCCCAAATCAAAATAATATTAATAAGCGGAAGCAAATGGTAATTCTTTCAAATTTCCCAGACTTCTTCAGACCTCTTGCCAGAACGTTTTAATTCGAAATAATGGATTCTCAGCTAGGCGTATCCCTTTCATGTCTGCGAGCGTCGTTTTCTTTTATCAAATTTTACGGCCGCCAACAACATCACCGAGACAGCAAATTGAGACGATGTTTACGTAAAGAAGTACGAAAATTAATGGAAAAATAACGGCGCAAATATCGAATTCATTAATTTTATGGTTTCGCGTTTCCTTTGTTTTTTTTTTTTTTACCATTTTTCTTCCTTTTTTTTTTTTTACCTTTGTGCACGAGCAAAATTGACACTCTCTCCTCACCACCACAACCACTGTCTGTCTACCTGACTCGTGTTATTTGACGCCTTTTACCTCGGAATACCGACGATTCTTTGGAGGACAAGCGAAAGGAATTCAATTTTTATATAAAAAAAAACCCCGAACGTTCATCCCTCCTCCCTTTGTATATAGTCGTTCGTTCGTTCGATATTTTATTCATTCGACTGGTGGATGGTATTGTCTAACATTTTCCATCCAGAGGATAAGTCTCTAATTTTGAGAATAGTTGGGTGATGAGGGTGGGATGGTAAGGAGTATATAAGAATGGGTGGTTGAAAAACTTAGCACGAAGTACTTCGACGTTAATTGTCGTCATCTCTTTGGGCACAGGACTGAAGTGTGTAGATTGTAGGTACGCGCGCGTGCGTGCGTGCGTGTATGTGCGTCCGTGTACATATGCGAGCTGGAAAAGTATGCATCAATCATTTTCTATTAATTGCGTCGCCGAAAATAGGGAGTTGAATTTCCATTGTCTCACAAACCTTCACCCTTTATAGAGCAGCACCGAATGGAGGTGAGAACGAAGGCGATGACAACGACATTGTTGGTAAATATCTTATTTCACGATAAATCGCTTTTTCTCAATAAAACGTTTTTCCGACCGCACACGTTGATTCGACTTAATCGAGTCTTTTTCCTCAGGATTAGAGGCAAAAGTGGTGTAATACTGTCGGATGAGAAAATGTTAAAAGTGTGAAGTTTTGCAGGACGGGATGAGAGTGGAAACAGAGAGGTTTTAGCGACTAATCTTTATCACGGTTTTCAAGTTTCATTCTTTACCTTCGAATTCATAATATTAGGTAACCTAATTAAAAATGAGCTACGATATGATAGAAATATGTTGGTTTAAAAGAATTGTTGAAGAGAATCATAACGAAGTGTATTATCAAGTTTAAAACTATAAAACACAAGATGTTCATCCAGATTAATGAGTAGTGCTTTCAAATTAGTGAAAATAACAGCAAGCATACTTTCCCCTCCTTTAAGTTATTTTTTTCCTCCTGTTTGTAAGATGTTTGTGGTATGTACCTACTTTTAGCTGGTTTATAACTATAGTCGTAATATATTAATTAACATATTTGGCAAGTTTCAATTACTTAACGTTGGTGCGGAATTTCACAATTTTATTGGTACTTCCTTAAAAATATGCGTGGATAGTATAAACTGGAACGATAATATCCAATTGGGTGATTTGATTAGGTAATCTGGCATTGCTCATATTTTCTTGACAAACATTAACAAATACCAAGTAGCTGTTTTGTGGTGCACTACTTGTAGATCTATGTATTTGTAAACAGAAACTCGATAGCATGAAGTTTGCTCCTGCAGCTAGCATACCTACTTGTAGCGTAGTATACTTGATATTTCTGTTCAGTGACCTGATGAAAACCTACTACGGTGGGTTTTCACCAGATTTCATACATTTTTCAGATGCTGATAAATTTCTCCTCTTTCTCATCTGGATAAAAAATATGTCAAATTTATCAACCAGCTAATTTCCCCTACATTCTGGTTAATTATAGCTTGCTTCAACTTATCTGAATGTAGATGAAATTACTCTTTGTTTTATTGTCTTTGAAACATGTTCCTGCTTTTTATTACATACAAGGCTCAACTTTTGTTTTAACATGTGGACATGAATGCATATTCCATTTTCATAATTTTGTATCCAATTCACCAGCTGTACTTTTGTTATTGTTTGGTATGTTATAAACTTATGTGTATTTTTATGCTTAATACACGCTGGTTTTTGATTATGAACATGAGTTTTATTTACATAATGTCTTACTAGAAGGTATTGAGAGCAATCATCAGGGGGAAGTCATGATTTTTTCAGAACAGTAGTTTCAGTGATGAGGTAAGTCATCTAAACAGATAGCCTGTTCCCAGTCCTAACTTTAATTTCATAAACAAGGTAAAAATATGGAGGGGTTTTGGTGATACAAATCTGATCTTATAGCTAGCTTTCCATCACTGCAAACTGCATTAAATTGGACTTCGGTATGTTATTTCATCATTTTCGTTTGTTTTACTTGTGGTAAGTTTTAGGTGTGATTATGTGTTTTGTCTTATGAATTTAGTTGTGGTGACACAAGATCACCCCATCTGGTACACCACAGTAGTTACAAAATACTACCTCAGAAGAAATATATTTATACTGATTTATTTCACTATGCAAAAGCGGAGATACAAGTTTGTGCTGCGCTATAAAACCACTCCACAAATAAATTTTGTGGAACAGAGGAAGAGCTGAGTAGTTAGAACCACATTCCGATACTAAAATTTAAATTTGGTCACAAATTAAAATTTAATGTCTCTAAGTTTAGGAATGAGTTTCTATTCAGAAACCAGCTGTGAGAAATAGTCCATAGTGTGATATTTTTCTAATCTAGCTGGCTCAAAGTTCCATTAAAAAAATGTTGACTACAGATACATGCAAAATAATTAATAGAGAATGGAGATTTATAAACGTTAAGTGGAACAGGTTACAACTTTTTCCTATCAATACTTTTTCCTCTCCACCTTGGAAAATGGGCTCAAAAAATTTGTATTTTACGTTTATTTAGCCTACTGCATTTGTTTGATGAGTTTTTCATTGAAACTTAGCTCTCATATAATTATTTAATTTTGGAATTTTTTCAATAAAAAACTGATCACGCATAATGCTAAATGTAGAAATATCCTTCTATTTCACAAATTGTATTTGCGACTAAAATCAGTGAAATATTTTGTACCTACCTTTGTAAAATAATTTCAAAAATTTTATATTTTAATAGGTGCCCGTGACGACAGCTTTGCTTGACAGATGCATGAGACCTTTGACCCTAACCCTGAGCTAAGTGTTCATTGATATATTACCAAATAAAATCTTAAAATACAAAATTCTTCCCTTTTTGAGCTCAATGAGAGTCGAAGAATTGGTCTAATGATAAAATGAACATCGAATTCCAATTCAACACCTCAAAAAACATGTTCCTTGATGTATTACCCAATAAAATAATAAAATCAAAAATTGTCCCCTATCTGGTACCCTAGAAGGTCGAATAATGGTCTATTCATAAAATTATCATAATATTCAAATTCAATACTTGAAAAAACATGTACGATGATATGTCACAGAATATAATCTAAAAATAAAAAGTTGTCCTCATTTTGGTCCCAATGAGGGTTAATGATTGTGTTAAATGATAAAGTGAACATCAAATTCAAATTCAGTGCCTCAAAAAACATCTCCGATGATGTAAATTTAAAAATCAGGAAAAGGCCACTAAATACAACACTAATAAGTTTGCATGATGTTTTTCCTTTATTCATTTTATATACACGCAGCGTTATTAATCCAGCCTTCAACGATTTTCTTTTACAAATAAGTTTTCCGAAGTGATAAAATAATAAAAACCAAGCCTAGAGCCTTTCTAGTTCATGAGGTTTGGTAGATTTTGACATAACCCTTGACATAAACTTCTTCAAACTCTCCTCTTTACAGAATAGTATAGAAGTATAGATATACATACGCAAGGAGTTTTAGTTTATTTTTTAAAATAAGGCACTAGTTGTTCTTCAGGTTTATTCCAGTAAGCAACTTTTATTGAATTGGCGCTTAACCATTAATTTTATTTATAAGCACACCCTGGTTTCCTGGGAAATTAAATTTTTAGACAAACCATCAGCTTTCCAAAAGGCGCTTGTAAAATTTTTTCACCCGGCCTAAGTTCGTTTCTGGAAAGGATATCTATTCGCTTTCTTCATTGAACTTACGAGTTATTTTCAATAATAATTTACTTGTACGTTTAATGTAAATCGAAAAAATAACTGACTTCAAGCCTCGCTGAAAGCATACTTAGGTACATACATGAAATAGAATTGTTAGTATGTCGGCTCTTAGATTGACACGTCGGTTAACGCAATGTCATTTCGAGTTCTTTAAAAGTAACGTAAATTGTACGACTGTAGACACAACGCACAAAAATCTATCAATGGTTAGAGGGAGATGAAGAAAAAAAAAAAAAAAAAATCCAATTCTAACGTATATCGTAAATCCATAAACGAGCGAACACTTCCATTTAGATTGTTCGGAACAGTATTCATTTTTGAAAACATTTCCTTTTCGTTTTTCCATCTCGTTCCATTTTCTTCTACTTTTCTTTTTCTCTCACACACATACACACGTACGCGTAGTCGTCGCTATTCCTTCACACTTTATTGAGATTTTAAGAAAATCCTCATGTCCAGAATGTGAAAAATGTTCTTGTATAAAGTAGTTTTTGGGAAAGTGTTGGCATTAGACCAGAAAAGGAAAAACCTTTACAATAACTAATGTCTACCTACTACTTATCTGTTTTCGTTGATTTTTTTTTCTCTTCCTCTTCGTCTGCCTTTATATTCTTTTATTTCGATTGGCGTTTACATCAAAAGTACATTAGTACAAAATAACGTTGATTAGTTTTGAACTTGTGGAAAAAATGTTTCCACCTGGTTATGAGCGAGCAATTTTTATTTCGAGGTCGTTGAGCACAGTGAGACCAATTTGTAATTTACACCGAGTTGAGTAAATGGTGCAAATGATTGTCAAAACGGTGCCCGTTTTAATTTGAACGTAGGTATTTCTTGATGGCCTCTGTTCCCGTTTGTTATTTAAAGTAAAGCGAGTTTTATCAAAATAATAGTGTCGCTATGTTCGAGGTTCTACGAATTAAAATGTCTTCAATATGTTACCTGTAATAACTCGTGAGTAGATACTGAGGCGTCCGAAATCGATTCCTGCCACAGTCACCAAAATTTTATGAGGCATACGAAATCGATTCCTGTCACGTGTCATAAAGTCAACCTTTAATGTATAGTGGTGTTTAAATGCTAATGACGTCACAATGTCCTAAAATTAGGGCATCATGCAGCCGAAACACTGACTCGAGGGGTCTTGAATTGTGTCTTCAAGACATTTTATTTTTTGACTTTGACTATGTCCTACGGCTGAATTCTTCTTGACTTGAATTAGACTTCATCAGACACGGCAAAACGCAGCTTACTTTTGTCTTCATACCTCAGCAAATTAATATGACGAATCAGCAATAAGCTAAGTTGTGTGGAAAGAAGAGCCTAACAAAGTTTCAATCCATACAAGGTTTGAAACCTACAAAAACGAACAGCAGAATTATTTTGTCAAAGACTATAATTACAAAAGAACCATAGTGTCGACAAAGCGGAACAAAGCATAGTGTGTAGCGGAAAAAATAAAAAGTTAAAAAAAAAAGCTATTGCAGACATAAAGTAGGAGAAATCATCAGAAAGCTGTTGTGTCTTCACCTAATTGTGTGTCTTCATGAGTGATGATTTTGTTGTGTAAAAGACTCCTAATATGAAACTTTAGATCTCGGAGCTTTTGGTTGTAAGTGAGGGTGAGGTGAGAAAGTTACTGACATAGATGGAATCAAATCCACTATGCGAAGAAAGAAGGCTCGACGCGGCCTTTATATGACAGAGCAAGGCAGTCATCTTGAACCAAGCTTGTCTGAAAGTTGTCTTCAATACACCAAATTTCCCTCCTAGTAGGTGCCAGGAACTCCATCTGATTGTATTGTCGACTAATGCTTCACCTCGTAGGTGTTTTCAAAAGATCGCCTTGAAGTGCGATGTGCAACTGGCGAAATTAGAAATGTCTTATGTGTCGTCACTACTAATCCTTCATGACGAAAGAACATCCCTAATCTGCCTTTGTCTTCAACTGAACCTATCTGGAACACAAACTACCATCCTAGTTGTCTTCAAGGTAGATCAGATTGAATCATATCTACATCCGAAGATGGTACACTTATAAAATTGCCTAACGCGAGGACTTAGACGTACGACTTGTGACTTGGACCTGCTACTATCCGCCTACACAAGAAGGACTCATTTGCAAAGACGAACCTAGTACCGGGTGTCGCCAGTGCAAAATCGAGAGTGATTTTAAAAGTAAAATTCGTCTTCACAAATCAGTTCCTCCTGTCAAGGAAATTTCCCCACTTATTGTCTGCTAATTGCCTTCAAACATGCGATGTCGATAACAAGAAGCGAGAGGAATTACCAAATGTCTACAGCCAATAAAATTACAGATATTAGAAATTAATATACGTTGACATACAATAGGCAAAAAGCGCACGTGGATGACTGATAAAGCAAAATATAATAAAATATATTAAAAGACTGCAAACCGCAAGCAAAGCGTGGAAAAACCGGAGATAAAGCAAAAAGGTTGGCTGCATTCATGTCCGTCGATGGGTTTTTACTTCTATTCAATTCGTCTTCATTTAATATATGTCTCATGGCGCCAGTCTGTCGGATCGAACCAAATTATTGTCTGAAATTGTCTGAATTTGGAAAAGTCGTCACTGAAATAAAATGCATTACAATTGCCTGAAAGAGAATCAGATTTTATTTCTGTCTTCACGTCTTCATCTGAATACGAGTTCAAATTCGGATAATACAATGTCCGAATTCGAATTTTGTCTCTCGAAAATTTGTCTGAACTTGTGACGTCATTATTCTGTCTTATGTTTGTCAAAAATAATCTTTATTTTGAGGTCCAGATCTCGGACTTCTCAATACTTACCCTGTAATGGACTTTGAAATGGGATTTGAAAATTTTAACTCCAGATATGTACTGAATTACCCCTTTCCAGTCAAATCTCTGATCGAAGTCCCATAAGAAAACAACTTTTGATGGAGAAAAATATTTTTATTTTTAATTATTGAAAAACTCAATTTCTTTAGTAATGATCTCATTCCTTCACCAATGTATGTTCGTGATATTATGTATTTGGTATTTCGATCGAAAATTCTCCCCTTCTTATTTTCAACTGAAAATCCACAAAAATCTGGGAATGGGGCTGCGATCATGAACTGAATTGATGATTGATAAGAGTTGATAGATTATGTGTTTTGAATGGGTTATCAATCGCTATCAATTATCAATAATTTAGTTCATGATTACAGCTTAGGCTCAATACGCTTTAGGAGTTTGAAATATTTGTGTGCAATATCTAATTCAATATTGAACAAGTTTGAATGTTTGCATTTTTTTTAAGAATGATTCTAGATACCTATACATAAAGTATAATAAGAGAGATGGTATTATTTTCCATAAATGGTAGTTTTTGCAACTTGTTATTTATATGTGTTTGGTTACTTACTCTCCGCACAAAAGTCCTTTTATTACTTAAAAATTTAATTTACGAACAATTACGTTGATTCAGGCTTATTTTAAACAAATTGTTCAAATATCCAACTTTTGCACATGCATGTTATAATTATTGAAGCTTGTTTGTAGTAGATATAAGTATAATGATTTATGAAGAGAAGAAAATTATGAAACCAAAGTTGAAACAATTTCCCTATTTTCCTGCAATGAGTAACCTCACATCAGCATTGATTATAAAGTGATAATCACCTGGAAACATATGTGCTACATTGTAAGAAATGCACTCCAATTCAATCACAGTCAGTACTCCAACTTCTCAATTTACAAAAAAATATTCAACGTAAAATTTATAGAAAATTTTATTTTTTACAATTTTTATTATAAATATTTTTTGTCTGGAGTGTACGTGAAACAAGTTATATGAGAAAAACTGATAAACAATGCCATCTTTCTTACGAGTTTGAAGTAGTGTTGACAGGGCATGTCTTAATGTTCAGCTGTCCGACAACAGCAGAAACATTTTTTTAGTGGCGACACAATGTACAATATGTTACCGTCAAAATTAAAATTTAGTCATTTCCAGTTTTGAGTCGTCTAAATCAGAATTGGAAAACTACGTTTGACCCTTCTGATACTGACTAGTCATAACTAGAATTGGAAAATTCGTTGGGCGGTTCTTGTTCTGACTGGTTAAAACAAGAAAATAAATTTTTATTAGAATCTCATAGTGCCTAGTCAAAATCAATCATCTAGTGAACCAGCATTTTTATAGAAAAAAAAAAAAAAGTAGTGTAGGTTAATACATTTATCACGTAGCATTTGTTTTTTGGCAGGGGTATGAGGTCATTTAACCTTTAATAGGAATTAACTGAAAAAACCTAAAATGGTTTAGTCGAATAAGACGAAATACAGATTTGATGGCAGTCAATAACAGTTTTGACTAAATTTTCAGACAAAACTGGTTTTAACTTAATTTGGGTTTTCGCATTTGTACGTTGATCAGAACTAAAACTTTCCAATACATTTTTCAATTCTAGTTTAGACTGGTCAAAACAAAAAATGATCGAATTCTAGTTTTGACGGTAACACGTACAAACAAATGTATTTAAAAAAATAATTCGGACCCAAAATTAAAAAAAAAACTTTAAAATAAGTATTAAGTAAATATTGTAACAAAGTACAAAATATGTTGGCCTCAGCGGTGCAGAAAGAGGGATGATTTTAGGGCTATAAACCTCACCACTCCATAGCTCTAAAACGAAATGAAAAAATGAATGAAAAATGAGAGACGTGTCGAAAATTTGAAGGAAAAACGGGAAAATAAATTCAAAATCCTCTGTAGAAGAAAATTCCCTTTGTCACTGGCTAGAATCAAAAAGAGAATGTCGAATGAAGCGATGTTTAGAATGCCTACCATATAAATCATTGCCACGTGAGATTTGAAACCGAATTGAAGGAGAATAAAATCTTCAACAATCTCGTGAAGAAACAAACTTATTCAGAACCCGTTTTCGAAACACAACCTTCCAATCAAAGGTACCGATAAATTCATCATAATGGAGGATCCACCTCTTGGGTACTATAATTTTGACCCCTGTCCCATCACAATTACATTACAGAAACACACTATTTTTAGATGTCAAGCTTCGTTTTTTTTTTTTTCCCAAGGGAATGCAGACCTTCAGGACGTTTTTCTTATTTATGCCCTTGTATTCAACTAATAGAATATTCACTTAAATTATCATAGTGTCAATGCCCAGTCGAATTAAGTGCTTTAAGAAGGAGTGCCATTTTGAAAAAGAGGGATGAAGTCAAAAACTGTTTCTTGTTTCACAGTAAGGCGAACGGTTGTGCCGCAATGGATAAAATGTCTGGTTCAGTTGTATGGATAAATGTTTTTGCACTCTGCCTTAAATAAATAATCATTTCACAATTTGCCTGTAACATGTAGGTATGTCACGTGTAACAAAAATATTTGAATATAACTTATTACACGTGGCGTTCATCTTTGCAAGAAGAGAACCAGTCGAATGTCAATGTGAGGAAATTTAATCAACCATTTCATAGAAAAATTTTTTTCAAAAAATACAACCGATTTCAAAAAAAAAAAAAATCCATAAAAAATGCACTAAAAAGTGAAAAATAATTCTTTTAAAATTTCTCCAGCAAGATCTAGGTCTAGGGACTGGAATTATTGCAGTCGGCTTAAGAAGTTTTCTCATAAAATTGTAAGGAATTGGCGCAGATATAAAGCGTACATGCGGCGAAGAAGAAGAGCGCCTATTTTAATAATTCCAGTCTTTAGACCAAGACCTTGCTGGAGAAAATTTAAAAGAATTATTTTTCTCTAGCAGTTTGTTTATTTAAAGATAACTCTAAAATTACCTCATCGATTCTGAAAAAAATTTAATCTTTATTATTTGAAAAAAAGTTTATCAAAATCGGTGCCCAGTTTGAGAGATTATGCTGGAACAAAAAAATGGCAAAAAAAAAACATGTATAGGATTGTATTGATAACCTCCTTTTTTTGTTCGAAGTCGGTTAAAAACAGACTCCGTTAATAATTGTCTCCGGAGAAGTTAGAAGTTGTAAGCAGTGCTTGATAACACTGTAAAAAACAATAAACATCGACTCCCTTCAATCGAAATAATTGAAAAAAAAAAAAAAATAGAGAATTTTCGAGCGTTAAATTCGTTACTTTTCGTAGAATGTACGGTTGGACCCAAACTATTTTGAATTTTTGTTCCTTTTTTTTTTTTTTTTTTTGGTTTGAATTTTATTACGCTGAGACTTTCCTTTAATTTTTGTTAGTGGAAAAGCGAAAAAAAAATCTGTCAAATTGTTGACTTTTTTTTTTCTGCTTTCTGACGTTTTCTTTGGCCAAATGCTCGATTTCGCCTTTAAGAAATGTCCATTTCTCAGCTAGCAACCCCTAAAAAGTGATTCCATTCGACTAAAACGACGAATGTCGTTGACAGTTTGTTGATGTTGACGACGAAAAAAAGAACCAACGAATGATTTTTACAACACACGATTCTTTTCTCTGCTGGAAAATTTCATTCTTAGAGTAGAAGATTTCTTAAGGTTTTATGCGGTTTATTTCGTGGATTTTTTTGCCATTTATTTTTTCACCACAGCCTTTTTTTCCTTTCGCGCGCTCGTTGAAAATAACTTAGAAGATATTAACAAAAAAAAAAAAAAAAAAGATAACATACATTTTCGAAATTAAATTTCAAAATCTTTCGAAAAAGGATGGAAAATGAAATAAAAATAATAAATAAAGGAGTAATAGGTAGAGAACTGCAGAAAAAATACAATAAAATGAAATAAAAAATAAACTCGAAGAAAAGGGAGGACTATACACGAATTGTAAAAGTTGAATAAAAAGTTGTACTCGCAATATTGAAATATTTATCTCTCCATTAAAATCGTCGGTAGTCTTCTAACGTTTTGCTTTCCATGCGTCTGTTCTCAGTCTCACCCACAATCTTCACCCTTCAAGACCATCCCTTTTGTGTAATGTAATCGCGTAATTTGGATATTTTCACGACGGTTATTAAAAGTTTTGCAATATTCCGAATATGTAGAGAAAAGAATGATTGGAAGAAAGCAGTTGATTCGAGTTACAAGTTTTCTGTAACAGGGATGAAAGTTCCGAGTTTCAGAGAAAAAATAATAATCAAACTTTTTTTTGCATTTAAATTAGAATGTAATGCAAAATAAGTTTTTCATTTTTATTGGCGTCAATGCACTAACAATAGTAATAACGTTAGCCGTAATAATTGCTTTATTATTAATAATAATAACGACCACAGCGTTAGAAAAGTAAAAGGGTAACGATATTTCACTTTGAAGAAAAAAATTTATTGCTATAGTTTTTACCCAGTTTGCTTTTAAACGGCGTATTAAAATCGACCTCATGGAAGGGTGGTGATGAAAATTTTCCATTTTATGGCAAAAAAAAACTAATGACACCATTTTCCCATTTTGACATATTTTTTTTAATGTAAGTATATATATATAGGGTGTCCTAGTTTGTATATCTGTACATTATTATATGTAATATACTTTATTATATAGGTATGTATATTATATGTAGAAAATAACAGGTAAAGTGGCAGATTATTTTTCTTCTTATAAAACCAGGTCTGATAAGATATAGTTGATCGTTGGTTAAGTAGTTTTGGAAAAAAAATGTAAAATAAAAAAAATTGTTTGAAAAAAGGAAGTTGACTATGTTAGTTGCAGTATCGTTTTCTTATTTACGGGGTAAAAGATTACGAGCGTCTTTTTTGAATTGCATTAATTTAAGTTTTATTTAAAAAAAAATGTTTTTTGACATTGTAGATGGAAATTGGCGACTGGGTTTTCTAGCGAAGCATCTCTGCGTCAGAGTTTTTGTTTTCAGTATCAACTTTATTTTTACTATTCGAACTTATTGTGAACAAATGCATGTACTTATGAGGTACTCTGTTCGATTTTCAAATAAAGGTGTAGGTCTCCAGGAATTAACTTCTAATATGAAGGAACGGTGAAAATAAATTATAGATGCAAGGATCTAAGTTCTGAGACAACATTCCAAAAATATTTTTCATGTTTGTTTAAATTTTATCAATCGTCTCAGGAATATCTTTTTCACAAATTTTCAACTAGCACTTTAATGATGACAGAAACTGGTCAATGTAAGTTCGGCTTGTGCGTCAGAAAAGATAATAAGACTATGATTAAGGAGGTATTTGAGAATTACTCTTGTCGAAGGTGTTGCCTACTCCGTAAAATTAAAGCATTATTAAGTAAACATGTTGCATTGTGTGCTCTTAAAAAGTGATTTTTTTTCAGAACATGGTATTGTACAATTAAGCTATATTTTGTTTTTTGTTTTTTTGAATGTTCTTGAAGAAATTCTACATATCAAAATTAATCTGGTATTGGGACCCAAGATCGGGGGTAGGTTTTTTTTTCGTCTCATGACATCGGGAAAATTTTAGCACTTTTAGCTAAAATTCATATATGTGTAATATGTACCTATATGTATATACATATTTCGTATATATAGTCAATAATATCGATTTAACTCGGTACTGATCGCAATTTTCATCTGATAATCATGAAATTTGATAGACTTACTCATTTGGATTTAGACAAGGATGAACTCTATTGTTTTTGGTCCAGATTAGCCGGATGGTGCGTCCGGTACATCCTATTATGTTGGATTTTTGGAACTCAGATGGTTCTAAAATTGTAATTTTGAAGCAATAGGCACGAAATTTAGTAGGTACAGAGATTAAATATTTCATATTATAACATTCTGCAAAATTTAGTTTAAATTGATTTAAAGGTTAATGGGTAAAAGTGATTCGAAAAAATTTTCTACAATTTCTAAGAAAAGTAGTTAATTTCAGATAAAACAAGAAACCTGTGTTGAAAGCAGGTTTGCTGTTATTCTATTTGCTAAACAATTATTTAATAACTTGCGCACGTATTTTATAACCCCGCAGTACAATTAATAATGAATTTTCTCGACACATCATTAAATGTAATTTTTACCCAGCATTCTGGCCAATACTTTGATATTTTTTTTTTATTGCATTTATTTATTTATTTGAATTTTTTTTGTTAAAAAACCTACATTTTTTACCGTGACTTGCTGCGCTACAATTTTTTCTTTCTCTCTTTCCTTCTTTCTTACAAATAGCATATTCTTCCATTTTAAGCATCCTTGATGGTTAGCACATATAGTGGATAAGAATCAGTGCATTGCAAAAGTTTCTGTTACAATGTTACTAATAGCTCCGAATCTTTACAAAAATACAATTTTATTGTTCTGGTTACAAAACAAATTTTTTCTCATTCTATACTTACTACTCTATAGAATATTCGTATAATTGATGGAAGGCTATTTTTAAGCATCAAAAATCACGGCAACATTTTTCTAGATTCTCTTTGCACTGATAAAATGTTTTCATTTCAGCACCGATTTCAACTTAGAGAATAGAAAAAAGTTAAACTAGAGCAGTGGAGCCAGATCTAACGAGTCAGGTTGATAATTACTCATACTTAGTAACTAGTAACTAATTTTTTAGTCAAAAATATCGATTATGAATCGTTGTATTGAAGTGAAAACAATTCTCCTAATCGTTTCATATTGTGAGATTGAATAAAAAAAAATTACGAGGAACAAAAATTACCATTGCTCCGTGGATAATGAATGGATGCCAATGAAACATTCAGATGGTCTGCAGTGTACTTCAAAAAAAGTAGTTCTGTAATTTAAATGTGAATAAAGCCGCAGCTACGTCCATCTGTAGCACGAGCAGTCTCGGAACTTGGTGAATACATTTTATACTTGCGTGACATAGGCTACCTTAGTCTCAACTGAAAATGATTTAAAATTTCTCAATGGGATGAATGAGTATGCAAACCGTGAAAATCGGGGATGGTGTTTTGATTTATTGAAGGAGGGGGATTCTGATCTTATGTTTTAATTTTGTTCTTCAAATTGTTTTTTTTTTTGTTTGTTTTACATTCTTCCTAGTTTTCTTTCACACACAAACCGCCCCTTTCTTTTTGTATCCCAACTGTCACCATAAAATAGGTTCAATATAGCTTGAATTACTTTCTTTTTTTTTTCCCAGCTAAAGGGAGTCGAAATTAAAGTCCCTTTGCCATTGGCTTCGATAAAATTACCTGATGCATAGAAAGTTGACTGCCAGTGGTAGTTTTATGGAAAAAAATCCAAGTACAAAAAGCTTGAGTAAGCTCATCTTAATCATAGGATTCTTGACATAATATGATAAAATTGTTCATGAACTTAGGAAGGGTGAAAAGGCTTTTACCTAAAAACTCTAAGCTAATTTTGTTGAGCTAATACCACTTACATTCACCATTACTAGCAGCCAGTGAATTTTTGTTTAGTATTTTTCTTATTTTCAGCCTGTAGTAAATAGTGTATAGCCCAGGAACATCATACGAGAAAAGTTCGATTTTAAAATAATTAAAGTTTAATTATAAACTTCTCCCCTGACAGTATTACTTTCTGCGAATCGACGTTGATACTAACTATGAAATTAATAAAAAAAGCAAATTCGAGTGGGTACATGCGTGCTGCTCCAATCAGCAACTACTAGTCGCATGTGCATTTTGGCGTCTGAATCTGAGCGTAAAGATCAAAGTATAATATCCGCTGGAAGAGAAAACTCTACTAAGAAACCACAAAAACTGATCAGAGGAGAGTCGAAAAAAAAAATGAACGCATTTTAAAAATGCGCCGACAGACGTGGCTACTACCTTCTTGTCCACTGCGACGTAAACGGAGATGAAATCAAAAAAACTCGACTCCGGTTGCCAATTACTTAAGTTCATACGTTGTCATTTTTATAATATTAATTTCCCAACCAGAGTTTCATTAACAAAAATTACTCGAGTGTAATTGGCTCTTTTTGAATTTGGCCAAGATGTACCCATATATTAGAGACATTTGATTAGTACGTCATCATCGCATCTTTTCTGTTTATCGACTCAATTTTATTTATTTCTCCATCTCAGATCCCTTTGAAATTACCGAAAAAATGTGGCAGAAAAGCGGTAAATTTAAGTATCTGGAAATAAGGGCGGGGCCAAAAGAGAAGAAAAAACAATCCAACGGCTTCCTGAAATATTAGCTTTTTATTCAATTTTCTTCTCATTACGGTGAAAAGTTGTTCGTCGGGTAAAGCTCTTGAAAAAAATGAGAATGAATGAAAAAAAAATGCTTATACTAACTTACCTTTGCCATCAGTTCCGCTTTAAAATATGAGAATTCGTCGAATCTCTCGATTTGTGAGAGAAAAAAGAAAGTAGAAAAAAAAAATAGAAAAAAGGTTTTTATTTTACGTGGCTTCTCGTTTCTTCGAACTACCTCCTCACCTTCACCTCGGTATCAAGATGGGATTATCTAATTGCCATTACTTCAACGTTATTCCTCCCCTCCACACCATTCGCCACGTGAATTTGCATTTCATTTTACCTTACTTTACCGCCAGCTTTTGTATCCCGGTACCACGTTATTTAATTTCCCTTTTGTTCTCGCATTATCGTCTTTTGCTTTTGTTATTAATAATACCCACGGTATCGCTCCGGTATCTCTTATTGGTATGACTTTTACGCTGGTGGTGGTGCTGGCGGTATTTTTCAAATTGTTCTTAATTTTAATTATACTTCGTTCGGTAATTTTCTTAATCTGTGAAAACTTTTTGCCCTACTGTACATTCTCTCTCTGTCACTTCGTCTCTCTGTCTCGCTGTCTGCCCCTCCGTCATGCTTTTCCCTAGTCTCGCTTTTTGAGCATTGTCTAAGTACCTACCAACTTTTGAATGTTTGCTACTTCAACTACAATCGTCTTAAACTCGTGGACGACCTCATGCTTTTTACTTTTAACAACTCATTGTCTGTATCGTAACAGTTTTTGTATCCGAAGAGGGTATGGTGGACACTGGACAAAATTTGTTGACGGTTATAGCTAGCGATAGAGATTCGATTTTATTATTTTCTCGTTGTCAAGACTTCTCAAGTTACAATTACATGTTTGGCTCTTCGAAACTTGTTTCGTGGTATCAAAACATTGCGTCGAATACCAGTCTGTATCCATTTAATGATTGCTGTAGAAATAATGGTTTACTGAAGCTTTGAAAACTGCAAAAATTGTAGATTTGAATTGCAGTTCTAAATTGCATTCTTTACCGCCAAAATTTAGAAAAGAAAGTTTTTTACATACATAAAAAACCCTTGTCTCGAGTGAATTGACTCCTCTGTTAACTTTTTAGCTGTGGCGTCTAAAATCGAACGCTAACATCGCGAGTAAATGACAAGGAAAGTATAATATACCAAAAATTAAAAATTCTACGGGAAACCACAAACAGAGAACTGTAACAAAAAAGTGGTGGATCCAAAGTACCTATCATAATTTTTGTGGGGGAGTGACAAAATTTATTTGAGCTTTTTGTTTTTGCTCTTCAACAAATTTTTGATGGTTTTTACATGGATTATGTGATCTTACATTCATATTTTCCCTTTTAGTTTTATCGTTTTTTTAAAGGGAAAATTTCACCATTTCCATGGATTTACCACTGTAATAAAGTTGAGAGAGTCAGTGTCAGTAGAAACAGTAACTAACTTGCTAGTCTACCAAGACAGCACAATATAGCCAAAAATGTTTATACAATATTAGATGAGAATAGTGAAGCTAACAGTCGTCATCTTTGAATTGGGTGTAAGCACCATACAAATACATGGGTGGAATAGGTTATATTTTATATGGGGTAAATTGAATTTATTTTGGTTTTAGATAAATTATATACAAGCCCCTAAGTGCCACTGCATGGCACTTTGGTTTGTGTCAGCCTTGGATTTTTACTGGCATCTCTATATAAGTAACACTATAGAATTCATTGTTTTGGCGGAAAGCAACAAACATTTTGTTTTTGTAAAATAATTAGTGGCTTGTACGTTCATTATAGTGATTAAAAATAGGCGTAATAAAGTAATAATATCAATTTTTTATTTTTGGATAAAATTTGTTTTTTTTTTCAATGTAAATCTATTTCACTGCGTTCATTTTTAATATACATATATAATATGCCTAAAACCAAAATAAATGAAATTTACCCCATATAAAATACAATTTGACTTGAAAATCCTATTTCCCGTATGCATTTATATGGTGCTTATGTCTAATTCAAAGATGGTGGCGGTTGGCTTCATATTTTGTACCTATAAAATGATACGAGTTCGGTATCTAGTATAGTATCGACATCTCTGCATGTAACCTAACCTATCAGCATTTACTTATGTATCATAAAATGGGAAACAGACTCGTCAACTCATCATCACAGATTGAATGAAGTATATAAACATAGACAAAATGAAATTAAATAACAAATTGAGTCGAACAAATGATCAGGTTTTATTCATCATCAGACCATGTAAAATAAAATCTCCATCAAAGATGGAAACCAACATTGAGGCTGTTAACGAACAGCCTGTTCAAAACCTGTTAATTAGTTTAAAATAAGGGAAAAAATTAATCTTATCATTGTTGCAGGTGTCAAGTTTAATTTCACAAAAAGAAGCTCCAGACTGAGCTGTACTTGACTTAAATCGTCGGAAAAAAAATGTATCAGTTTAAACCATGTATTTTATTACATAACGAGCGAAAAGCATTTTTGGAACAAGCAGACTTACTGCTCATCTGCTCCATCAAAACTAAAACCAGAGCAGTCTTAGAAAAGGAGAAACTGAATTCAACGTTGGTTGGGCAGGATAAAACCTACACGTTACTATTATAACCCAATAAGCAAATCGAAGAATTATTATTTTATTTATCATTGTGTCGAAAGGGAAATATTACTGATTGATTTTATTTCTGTTTGTCAGGTTCAGGAAGAGTACAAACTTATTCTAGTGAGCCATTTCCTAATTGAGATTATTCGCAATATACAAAAATAAAATAAAAAATAAGGTAAAGTATGGAGAGCTAGGGCCTCTCGGGTGTCTCATAGACTAAGTATTTTGAAGTGCTGGGCACCAGTTAGAGGTCACTGGAAATGGACGTGGGCTACCATCTTTTAATATGAGCCGAGCCCTCTCTCACAGCCTGAGAAGATAAATCCTCGCAAAATGGTATAGACCTAAAATCAAAATTTGGATTACAGTGAAGTACTGTATATTAAATTCTGGTAAATGGAAAACCTTTGATTTTTAGCTATGGCATTGTAAATTTGCAAGATGCGTGTAGCACTGCATCATAGATTTAAAAACTATTGCTGCATCGTAAAAAATACATAGGGACATGGAAACGAAACGTGGAATAGCTTGAGACCTGGGTACCAGTTTTAAATAAAAACGTTGTTAATGAAAATATTGCCGATTTCCTGTTACATTTTTTGAGAAATGGTCAAAATGTATCACGCAATCTTACCAGGTAAGGTGAATTTCAATAAAATATTGCATTAATTCTAATTTTGCTTTGCGACACATAGAATCAATGCTTGAAACATTAGCTCTATAATATCCTATGTAACGCATCTGAAATAAATAAGTAGATACGTGCTGTAAGAAATTATTAATACACTGAAAATTTTGATATTTTATTTCATTTTTTCACAAGGCGTTTTAAATTTATAAATCAATTTCAGCAACATTTTACAACGTTATAACGCAAAATATACAAAAAAAAAAAAAAAATAACCAAAAAAATAGAAAACAAAAAAAACACATTAACATTAGTACAAGAAAGGAAATGCTTCCAATTCCATATAATTATCATACAATATTTATATTCGTGAAAACGTGAAGAAAAACGCATGACTAGAAAAGAACAATTCAATGCATTTAAATATAAAAAAGTAAAAAAAAAACAAGTACGCATTCATTCGAACGAACAATATTTTTCAGCAGGTAAATTAATTAAAAAATTACAATTGACAAAAAAAAAAAAAAAGATTTAAGAAGTAAATGAAAACGACAAATACAGAGGAAAATAATATCGATTGAACGAGTCTGAGGACGAATGCGGGCGAGTTGAAGGGGAAAATAAATTTTCAATTTTATATATTTGAACTCCTAAACTGAAACATTTTACGCTTCATTTTTTCAGATAATTATACTTTTGATGAGAACAATAAAATTTATTGATGTAAGGTAAGTATGCTCGTGTTTAAATTATTGAAATCAACGTCAAGATACTTTGGACTTACAGTCACAGAAATAATGGGCTGTTGGGCGACAAATAGGCTATTTGAAGAACATGAAAAAATGCTCTAAAATTATAGATTTTATCAGTCTTGTCATTTATTAAATTTATCAATTTGACAATTTGCAAAATGAAGGAGATTACGGTTTTCAAATTACAACAGTTAAATTTGAAATAACTGACTAGAATACTATTTAGGGACAAAGTCTACTCGTTGAATTATCACGTTCTTTGTTTTTGAAATATTTCGGTGTGACAAATTTGATTGAGACAGTAAAAGAAAAATGAAGTTTGATATTACCAGAGACGATCAGTTTAAAAACGGTTTGTTCTTTCGAAACATAATTATGAGTTTTTCACAAAAAAATTTCGATTTGTTGGAGTAGGTACAATTGACATGAACTCTAGTTTTATCATTAATCTGAGATGTAACGATGGAGTTGAATAACGATTATCTGGTTAAAAAACTTTGCTACACTCAATTTTCATATCAGATCTATGGTGAAGAATGAGACTTAAACTTTTTGAGCAGCGCTTACAGCAGTTGCAGCGTCGACTCATTGGCTGAAGAGACGAAAGGCTGTGATCGGATTAGAGCTGTTAAACATAATATGTTCCTATTTTTCAATCATTCATAAACGAATAACGATTTGGTTAATTTTAAAAAATGGTTCTCATCCAAATGAATAATTTTGTCTCACTTTAATCGAATTGGACTGAATCGAAATGGAGAAAAATTTTATGAAAAAGGGAGAGAGTGAATGAGAATTTTAGCATAAAACTGAAAGGAATTGATCTTTAACCTCTTCCAAATTTTTCATTTTTTTTATCCCAATAACATCGAAAAATGTTACGTGTGGAATATCTTACATCGTGGAAGAGATTTCACTTCAGAAGAAGCTCAACAACTTTGCGTGCTTACCAGCTTCGTATAAGCAAGTGGGAGAGTCAACCATAGCAAACATTGGCTGAAGTTCTGTGCTTATTGACACTTTTTATACCCAGCTCTTAGCACACACACTAACGCATATATGTACAAATACATAATATGTTTGTGTGAAATTAATTTCGATATAATTTATGGTTGCTACGACAACCTGTAAATTATGGCCCGTCCACTGATAACCGACCTGTGATGTCATTGTAAGATTGAACTCTCGATTAGTCACAACTTACTTGCATTATTTTGTAAGTAACTACGAACAAACATATTGATTTTGTTTGAGGTGTTGTGCATAATATTTGCCAGTATTTCGGCGGCAACTGTCGTCGAGAAATGAAGTCTCTAAATCCTCATATAGATAATGATGTCCCCACTCTACGTATTTGATGATCTTTATGTAAAACAAAGGAAACAAAGTCACATAATTTCTAAAGCTTCTGCATAGTTTTTGCTTCTATAAATTGATTATTTGGTTTGGAAAGATTAAATTAGATTTGATCGGATCAAATAATTTTCCTCTGGGAGAACCATTTTGGGAAGAATCAATCGAAGGAGTGTTATCGAGACAGAGATTCAGTGTGTTTAATTTCAAATTGATCCGATTTAATCAGATTGAAACTACGTAGGTAGTTCAAAATTTGATAGATGTATTCGATCGAGCGAAAAAAACAATACCTCAAAAGCTGAATCGAATCAGATCGGATCAATTATTGATTCAGATCCATTCTCTGCTGAAGACTAGCTTTTTCAGGACAAAAAAATGCTGTCTAACTAGCGTAGAGAGACTTCTTAGCCATCATTAAACCAGAACTGGATATCAATTACCAGAAAAAATATTATTGTATGCAAGAAAATCTGGTAATATGAATGCAAAAAACGAATTAACCCCTTTACCATTCATTTATCTAGACAATGATCACATACATGAGAAAGTGCGGAAAATTATGAAACGAGAGTTGAAAAGAGAAAAAAGAAAGAATTCAATTACAAAAATAAAACGTGGATATCTCGGCCATTTCTACACAGTCCGACGTCTTGAGGGGAAAATACGAGAGAATTTTAATGAAAAGAAAACGACGAAGTCGTAAAAGTCAGCTGCAGCGAGCAGCAATGAACGAATTTGGGATGGTAAATGAAAGAAAATGATAAAAATAAGAAAACTAAAGAAAAAAATTTACGTGTTCCAAGAAGGGTGGAAAAACACGAGAACGAATAAAACAAAATTACTGGAGAGTGGAAAAAGAAAATGAGAGAGAAACAATGTGCCAAAAAAGTGTAAAAGAGATGGAAGGGCTCCGTTTTTTTCAGGAACGATAAAAAGGGTAAAAATAAAAAAATAAAAAAAAAAACTAAAAAAAAGCCGAAAATTAACGTTGGAATGAGCAAACTGTTGGAAGCGAATGGACAATTTCGGGGAAAGAACAAAAAATTACCGAAAAGATGACACAGTGTAAAGAGTGAACAGAATTTGTTTTATTCAGTTGAAATTTGGTGAAAAGTAGACTTGGTACACGTGGGATATCTATTGTTCTATTTTATAGGAAATCTATTCAACTCTTCTAGAGGGCGAAAATAAGTTAGATATACAGTCGTACAGTGTAACAGTATCTCGAAAAATATAACTTTTGTGTATTTCCTCACTTTGAATTCAACCGAAATGATGGAATGATTCTTTATTATAACAATCATTAACCTATGGCAGAGGTAGGTAATTGCATTATACCCTTTAAAAAAATTATAATAAGGATGGAGAAAGCATTTTACACAATAGCTAAATTTTTTCACTATCCACTCCACTTCCGCATTTTTCGCCCGCAAAGTATATCAGTGTGGTACATCTATTCACTTTAAGAAAGTCATGACATCATTAAGGCAATTACATTTATCAAGAGCTGAAAACAGTTGAGTGTTATCTACAGTCTAAAACTGAAATTTTTTCCTTTCCCCTGTACTTACAACCTGTATATGATGTCATGTCTTTTTTAAAACGAATTATGGTATAGCCTATATTCTATTCCACATAAGAAAGATATGACATCATATAAGTTGATAAATCAGGGAAAAGAAGAAAAGATAGAGATTCACCGTACACAACAAAGGCTGCAGTGGATATCCGCAGTACCATGTCGTATATAAAATATATTTGTCAGTTATAGCTAGCGGTAGAATGGCCATGTGGTTTTAAGTTCACCACTTTTGGCTGGAAAATATGTAGGTCCCAGGTTCAATTCTCCAAAATCACAAAACTTGTAACTGGTGATCTTTGATGTGTGTTGTACACGCACAAACCTCAGTAGTGCACAGTGGAACTCACAATTCATCTTCTGACCTAAGTTGTCGATAGATGGCAACCTATATAGTGGAATATAACCCATATAGGTAGAGTAAGCATGTGCATATAAATGTAAGAGGCGTGTCTGGCTCAGCATAACATTCGACAGCATCTAACGACGCATATTGTTCAGCTTATATTGAGTATTTTTGGGGAGGAGTGTGTGGGGATCCGCTGTACATTGTTCTGTATGAAATATATTCGCCCCTTGTAGCTGGTGGTGGAATGGCCTGTGTGGTTAAGTTCACCGCATTTGGCTGGCAAATATGTAGGTCCCAGGTACAATTCCCCAAACCGACAAAACCTACAACTACATTCAAAACAGTTTTGTTATCAACAATATTTTTAGATTTATAACATGCACTTGGAGACAGACTAATTTGAGAGTATCAAAGTTTATTCAGGTACATTTGACCATGTCTGTAATAAGTCGGGAAATGAATATAAGACACCTGCATGCACGGATACCCAGGATTTCTGCTATCTCATTTAAATATAAATTCCCATCTTTAGTGTCTCTTCATACTTAGCCTCAGCTTAAAAAAGAAAATTGAGAAAAAAATTTATTTGTAATTAGTATAATTTTGTATTCAAATCTGTCACATCCGGAGTTAAAGGCATAGTTGATGCATGAGCGCCGTAGCATTTGACACCAAGTTGAAGTTTGTTTATATTTCATATAATTATGCACTGTCAATATCAAACGATACATATACTAAAAAAGCTATCTTTGATACACTGTACTTTGTCTGCGTCCAAGTGCGAATCATTTACATAGCTGTGAAATGTGATTGTCTCGGTGATGTCACATCGTTTTAATTTGGAATAGAGTACAGCAAAAATTTTGTTAGGTGGGAGGCATTTGAAACTATCTATTGGGCCAACTACATATGAGTGATTACTGATGAGTGATACGCAAAAACAAAATGACTGGAAGGCCGATTCAGTGGCTGGGTGAGTTTGAGCTTCCTTTGGCCGGGCTTAGAGGCAGGCCTGAAGTATGTGAAAATATTATCATTTAGATGCACAATGTGATAAATTTGCGACCAAGGGTAGGGAAGAAGAAAAATGCAAATTCGTTTTCATACTTTGCTCGGCATGGGTTGCAAAAACTATCATTGGGAACTATAGCGCTGTACGAAGGAGCTCAACTTGTGTGATTACAACCCTTGTCTGCGACTTGAGCTGAAATTATCGCCACTCGTCCATAATTGCTGCCTTCGCGCTGTAGCAACAAAATATATATCATTTTAATCTGAATTAGTGAAATGAACAAATGAACTAGTCTAAGGGCTTGAAAATTTCTTTGGTCTCTTGGAGAGAAATTTTCAGTGTAAACGTTAAAAGAACATCATAATGATGGTCTTCAACAAGTATAGTCGACCTTCTAGAATGAATAAAATTATGATATGGATCCGGACCGCTCTGCTTCACTGACAGAAAGAAATCACAAATTATATAGAATTCCGAGTGATTTGATTTTGCCAAAGTTCAGCTGATTGTTATAAAAAAATGTCAATATTTTCTGAAGAAATATTTTTTTCACATCAATTTTACATCAGATCTATTTTTAGGAAAATTTTGCGAAACAGGCGTAACAATTACCGAATTTTCCTCATAGCATCTCGATTTTCCTCTTCAAAGTGTTTTCCTATTTTTTCTTTAAATTCATCGCGTAGTTGTAGTTTGCTGTAAACTTGTTTAAGCCATTCGTGAAAAACTAATGAAATAACATAAAAATATATAATAGTCTACGTGGCGATCAAAGAAAAAAAAGGTGTAATAGAAAGAGAAAGAAAATGAGAAATTCGACAAAAGACTGAAAAAAGGCTTTTCTCTCGTTCATCATGGCTCGTTTGTGTATTATTACATCAGTAAAAGCTGCAGCTTGTAAAAATAAAATTTACTACGAACGCAAGTTGTCGCTTTATACGTGCTGTATAAAAGTTTCGCCTCCATACCTCGTTCTCTCTTCATTTAAAATTTTCTCGCCGACAAAAACGTGAATAACTTGCAAAAAGTGTTAATGGTTAGCATTAATTTCAAAAAGAAGAGGTCCAAAATGGAGGGAGAAAAAAAAAGGTACGGCTATATTAACTTTTAAAACGTTTTTGTTTGTATGGCTTTTGGGTTTTCTCTTAACTTTGTCGGGTAGTATCGTCGATTATTTTGTCAGGAGCCTTAACTTAGCAGAACAAAACAATGAAAAAAAGAGAACCAATTTTCGTATAAATGTCCTAATTTTGAGTCATTTTTTTTCTATTCGTTAGTCGAATATAAAACCTGAAGACGTAATACGCTTTTTGCGATGTTTTGCCGAATTATTAGTTTGATAAATTTCAGATTCTTTGAATAACGTCTTAATACAGCTCTTAATACAGCTTTATTTTACGAGCATTTTCAAAATAAAACTTCTTCCTGACCCCTCTAACGCGCATGTAATAAAGGACAATTATCAGTCGCTAACAAAAATTGAACATATTTTCAAGTTAGTGTTGTTAAATATCGATATTTTATCCATTTTTATTGCAATTAAAAAAAGTTGCAGAAAAATATAGTGAAAAAAATCTTTTAAATTGAAAAAAAAATAACGAAAAAATGCAAAAATATAAAAATTTTATTGTTAATGGACTGCAGATTTTTACTGCTTCAGTACAATAAAACAGTAATTCGTTTATCACGTTATCAGTAAATTGTCGTATTTTAAACTACCGATTCGTATCTACATTTTTGACAACACTAATTCAAGTGTTGACGTTAATTTCTATGAAAAACTAAATAAACTTTTTCACCTTTCACATTCGCCGAGCTTTTTGCGAAAAAGAAAATCAAGATTTTTAGAAAGTTTTACACGACAAAAAAAGCGCACTCTCCCCTAATCTCTTCGGTTTTTCTTCTATTTTGACATAGAGATGAGAAATTGAAAAATATTAGCACTAAACAATCGACTTCCAGTTGTGACGAATGTGGAAGTTTTGAAATCTAGTAATGGCATAAACGTGTATCAATTTATTAGAATCCGAAAAAAATACACTTACAGTCTCGCTCAGTGCCAATGAGAAAAACCACGATTAATGTTCTCTCAGTTTGGTAAGTCGAACAAACAGAAGTAACCCTTGACAGGGGATTTGTTTGATGGTTCACCCATTTTTTCGTTGTTATTCTGTAGGTGGGGGTGTCATAATTATTTGAAATTTTTCTTCGAATTCACTCATCGATGTAGGCTATATATAGAGTTACTTATTTCTATGAAAATTTTCATGTATATTGACCTAATAATTTCTCAGTTTATCGAACTGATAATCCAAATTATCGATACTTTCAAACGGATTCGTTATTTCACAATATTGATTTTTGTAACAGAAAAGAAGAAAAGAACAATAAACAAAAATAAAATTGTGATTTTAACCTAAATTTTGCCAATTTTTTAAATTTTTCATTGATAACAGGAAGTATCGATACGTACTATCGATAATACCGATCGGAAATATCGATAATTTTAGGCATTTGCAAGGAATGAAAGAAAAATTTTGACTAACAGTTAGCGTATTTTTAATCAGTGGCGTAGCGAGATTGGCAACGCCCTGGAGCAATTATAACCTTGGAGCCCCTCTTACTATTCCAGCAGATTACCATTTCTACTATACTGTGATCTGTTGAAGTGTGGAGGGGAAGAAGCAGTGATAATTTTCAGTGAAATTCAATAGACTTACAGTATTCCCAGAATGAATATTTCACGCGCAAAATAACTATAGTTTCCTACTAAACTAACCAGTATTGTGTTTTACATTAGGTTAAAATTTCTATTTGATCTTGTAATTTGTGCAAATAGTAGCTCATCGGCTATTTTATTAAATTTCCAAATGAATCTTTCATTTGGTCGATTTTTAGGCTCTAAAGATATTAACTAAAGAATAATGTGGAAACTAAAATCTGGTTCACACTTCATAAAAGATAAAATCAAAGATTTATGTTCGTGATTACGAAGTTTATATCATTAATTTTTATGGAGTATGAGTCATACGAGCAGTGGAATCGTAAGATGTGATTACTCGAAATTGCTAATCATTAGGAAATATGGAATGTTATTTTTTCACTCACGGCTTAAGTCTAGGCTATTTAAAATCTTACAGTGCTTGTTCTAAAGTCGTCACCAAATAGGTTACGTTATGATGTTTAAAGGTCACCAGTGCAAAGTTGCCAGATGGATATGTCATAAAGAAAAGAATGAAAAATCAGCGAACACCAATTCACACCATGTAGCAACATTGCATGTTTGTAAATGGCCATTTAATATTTTGCATGCCATATTGCCTTTCTTTTCCAGAGCTCAAATTATTTGAGGTCGACTGTAAAATTCAGGAAGATCATGTTTTTTGAATCGGTTTATTCTATCCCAAATGGACACATAATTCGAAAAAAACTCGCAGTATACAGGTGCGTAAAAGGGGGAGGGTAAGGCTTAAGTACATTATTTTAATCAACTATTTGTTGAAAAAAAGGCCGAATTGGAAAATATTTATGGTAATTCTTTTTTTTTTTCTCCGAGGATTGGTACGAATGAGGGTATTAGCTTAAAAATTTTAGAAAATGTCTCTTCACCTGAATTAAAACCTACGATTCCTACTTTTGGAAGCTTTTGTGAAAAAAATTTGTGATAACTTGGTTATTTCCTTAAAACCACGACGATTGAAATGAAATGGAGAAAACAAAATGGAATCAACCGAAATTGCACTTTTCACGCAGTTTTTTTCACTTTTATTTTTCTTATTTTTTCTTGATTCGTTTTAGCCCCATTTTCACTCACTAAAGTAGCTCAAAGATTTCTTTCATTATCCGATTTTAAAACTTTATATTCGAAGCTACCGCTATTACCTTAATTCCGTTATTTAACTTTCCTCGTCAGAATTCGACCTCCGAATTTAATTCTAAGTATCTTTTTTTAAAGGATTGTCAAATGACGGGGCGAAAAAAAAGAAGATAAAAAAAAGGATTAGTATGGATTTTGTACGAACATCTCGAGGCGTTTAAAAGTCTTAAATTGCAAGAAGACGTATTATAAACTGCCTATAAAAATAGGGCGACTCTGTGAGAGAAAGGGTGAGGAAGTGCGACGAGTTTTGAAACGTCGACTTAATTCCGTTCGAAAAATATTCAGTTCCAATTGTTCGAGAACCAAAATTTCTCGTTGCTTTGCGGATTAAAAAGACAAAAAAAAAAGAAAGATTTACAACTTACTGTGGAATTTACAGAGTTTTTGTGCGACTTTGCCGCAGGGATCACGGCTATTTTTTTCCGGAAAGATGAAAATACAAATTGTGATATTTTTTTGTCGAAACGTAGGTATTTATGATGACTTTTATCGCTGAATATTACGTTTCGACAAGGTCGTGTATCGATTTGTTCGATTAACTTCGAAAAAACGTAGGTAATACCTACAGTATTTTATATTTTTTACTTATATTACAATATTAACATAATATTTCGAAGAAAACTTTTACTAAATTTTTGATGGTTTTTTGTGTAGACTTCATAAATATTCGGCATGTGTACGGTCTACGAAGTCGTAAAAGACGAAGAATATTGGTTTGAAAAATTGCTGCAAAAGACCAAAATCAATAAATCGAAATTTTTTTTTCTGACGAATTTTCATAAATTTGATGCTCCGACTGTATGGTAAAGTGTTTGAGATATTTTCGTTGACAATAATTGTTCATCATTACAGCTCGAAAATAGTACCCATCTTAGAACGATATTTTTCCTTATTTTCAACGTAAGAGAAGCCATAATGAATATTTTGTCCACATTTTAATTTTTTTTTTTTTTTAATTTTATAAAACAGATAACATTATTTTTAGAGAGGATTTTTCACTTTTCACAGTTTATTAACTGAATATTTTTTTATTTTTGTTACGTATATCTCAGTAACTAAATTATTGACAATCACCGCGAAAAGTGCCTTAATTAAAACATTTAATACTATTTTTGATCAAACACGGGGGTCCTGATACGTATTTTCGTGCGCTTTACTAGGTGATCAACATGAGTTGCAAAGATTATTATATGATACTGAAAATCGGCAAATTCTTCCAGTTTTTTCCAACAAAAAAACCAAAAGGATTTTTTATTTTATTTTTTTAAATTTTTGTTTCTCCATGAATGAAATTTTTCAGCTGACCTATTTTAAGTTTCTTTTTTTTTATTTCATACAACCATGCGTTATGAGAAAATTATCAAAATATGATCCATTTTCGTTTAAAAAAAAGAAGGAAAAAAAAGAGAGAATGCCATACTTTCTATGAACCCTGAATAATTTATTTTTCATAATTTTCAAAGTGAATGGCGGACTGGAAACTGAAAAAATGAGAAGTACAAAAAGAATTTTCAAGTCTTCAATGTTCAAAGATGCGAATGAAAAATACCTTTTAGTATCTCTGCTACAGAAAATTAGAAAAATAGGCTGTTAACAATGATTTACATCTAAAAGTTAGGCGGAAAAAAATTTAGCAAAAATTTTTTTTCAAATGCAAGTTTTCTCGAAAAGTATTTTTTTTAAAATTTGGATTGTCATCTTTAAATATTTATTACTTTATTTTTTTTTGTTCGAAGCAAAATAGCAATAACAAATTATATTCTTCATTTAACTCAATTTTATTGTCTTTTTGTTTTTTCCAGAAAGTTTTTTTTTTTTTTTCTCCTCATGAAAAAGTCCAAAACAAGAATTTCTATTTTTCGATCTCTCTGGTCTTTGATATATTAACAAAAAAATTGTGAATGGCTTACGAGGTAAAAAAAAATTAATCGACGTTAAAAAATATTATGGATTAGGTAGGTACTCAACAAAAACGAAATGGTTTCTGAACAATATGATTTTAATTCAGATTTACAACTAATAGAATTTGGGAAAATTATGGGAAATTTATTCTCACGACTGGCTAATGAGATGCCTTTCGTCTGTACATACTTTGGCCTAATTTACAGTATTTTAGAAGAGCCACGAACAAGTTCTACGAAAGTACAATCCAATTTAATTCTTTAATTGGCCATTTCAATTTTCCGGAAAAACTCAAATTTTTGAACAAAACTCGGAGAACGGAAACGATTTTTTATCACGGTAGCTAATTATGCAACGATCATGTAACGTCAATATACCTTTTTCCCACTTATCCCCCCTTCATCGCCACGTAAACAGTAAAAAGTGAAGATGTTTTCAAGTACAACGTGGGAAATATAACTCCTTTTAATAACCCTTTACGGTGCTCTTTTTCTTGTATTTTTTTTTTCTCTTTTTCTTGTCTTTTCTTCTCTAAGATAATCTTTTTCATTAATTCTCATCATTTTTTCTTGATTCTTTTTCAGGGAACTCTTTCATTAATGAGACGAATTTTGAAAATCACGACAGCGGTGTTGAAAGCTGTTGCTGTCGAGACTGATAGTCGTATAATTTTTTTTTGTCCTCTCTTATTTCTCCCGTTTAAAGTTTTTTTTTTTTTTTATGATCATTTTTTCTTCCTTACGATAAATTGAAGTACTCTTTAAATTTCATTTCTGACAACGTAATTATTAACAATTACGAGCGCTTTTTTGCTCTCCGTTTTCAGCAGGTTTCTTCCACTTTTTGTTTTTTTATTTTTATTTTTTTGTAATAAAATTCAGTTTTATTTTTTAATCATCGCACAAGCATTCACGTGTTCCAACCCCCTTATTTTATAGATTTTTCTCATTTTTTTCAGACTTACTGCAATCCACTATCTATTAAGGGGTCAGTGTGGTGTAGCGGTTGGAGACTGTCGGCTTTGCGATCGAAAGGTTTCGAGGTTGAGACCAACCACTATCACAACTCGACCGAAAATGGCGGTGTGTTTCGGTTCGATTCTATTGGTGCTTTTATATTTGATAGAAAAATTTATCTTCTGTAGATTATTGGTCACAGGATCCCGACTATTCCCTCTCTCCACCTCGAAATCAAGAAATATAACCTCCAGTCGTTGAGTAAAATAGCTCCGTAGTCAAAGCCCATAATAGAAACCTTCTCCTTGACTATATTTTAACAAAAATCTTCTTTTTCTTAAATAAATGTTTATTCGGGACTTAGCACCGCAGTGATTTATGATGAACTACCTATCCAACCCAATGTTAGGAGAGGTTGTTCGAGAAGAAATGAATTTTAAGGATAAGTATATTACAAAGGTAAGAGTACCAAGAGGGTTGAATAGATTGTGTGTTTAAACCTAAGAAGATGGTGATATAGAAGGGAGGGTGGTAATGATTTATATGAATGTGATGAGTCTACGAGATTTAAATAGAATACGGCTGGGTATGCAAAAAATATACAAGGTTATTCATGTTATTAGGCACCATAGAAAATTAACATCGCGGTCCGTGATAAAATGAATAAGTCAGGACACCTTAGGAATTTAACATTGTGATGCTTGAAAAAATGAATCAGTAAGGCAATTTTATTGTCATATGATTCATCATTTACATTAATTGAAGTGCACCCATATTTAAGAGGTCATTTGCACCATATAGCTATGCGATTGGCTCAGATTTTCGACATATCTCAGCCTGTCACCACAGTATGGTACGTATAAAAAAAATTACATTTGTTCTTACGAGTGTGATGCCCTAGCACCATATTTTTTATAAATGGTTTTTAAGTACACAGAAAAGACTAGATTGTGAAAACTCTAGAGATGCCGGTGCATTGATCCCTGTACTTAGCCAATATGGTGGTATGCTCAGCTGTAAGTAAATCTTCTTTCTCTGTTTCTCGCACACATCCAAATATATTTTATTTCTCTCTATTTTTTCACACCTCCATTTTTTGGTCCTCTAATTTTTAACTTCTAAGGAAGCTGTTAACTGCATCTCTCGATTAGTTTAGCAGACTTTCTTTTTTTATATTTGTTTAAATAATTTCGTGAAAAAGAGTTCTCCCTCTTCACTTACCAATAATTTTTATTTTTAAATTCTTATGATTAAGGACACTTGATGTGGTGTTAAAAGTGGAATTTCCATTGTATTTGCCTTTCGTCTCCTCTGATTGATTACCTAGATAAACTTATATTTCCCCTATTGTTTTCACTTGTTCGTTTCACATCTTCTTGTGTAGGAGTGGATACTGCAAATCTGCCTAATATATAAATGTGGATTTTTAGTATTTGAAGTTCATTGCAATTTAAGAATAAGTCACCAAGGAACTTATTTTATTAGGCTTGTTGAATACACCTAAATCGGACTTTTTTGGAGTAATCTATTTTTAAAGTTGTGGAATTTCAAACTTAAAAATAATTTTTGATTTTTGATGTTTATGGTGATTAATTCAAAAACCTTTTCATTAATATAAATTGGAAAAAGTAGTTGCAATTTATACTTAAACTAGAGAAGTTTGAATTAATCAAAGTGAAATTTTATATTGTAATTTTAACTTTGAAACAAATAATTTTTGTAGAGAAATTGTCTTAAAAATCTGTTATATTTTTCATGTTTGTTCGAAATTGAAAAATATAAAAAATTCTGTGACACCTAATACAAATCTTGTTGAAAATTTTTTCTCCTTTGAGACTAAAATAAAATTTTTGTAGTCCGATTTTATTTCTAAGAATCTGGAGAAGTTGGTGATTGTGAAAACAACGGCGTTTCATCTCCTCAGGTTTCTGACAGTTGATTCAATTATTTGGAGATTTTAAATCAGTTTGTCAGAGATGAATTTTTTCTAAGAAGTTTAAATTTGAAGTTTGTAACTTTTTTATAATAATTATTACTGATTGCGGTGGTAAGATTTAAAATTGTGTCTTGAATTGCTTGATGTTAAATATCTATAATGGTTTTGTATGTAATGAAAAATTATTTTATGTAAGATGTACTAACTTCTCAAATATGGGTTGAGGTATGGTGTATAATGAAGAGGTGTTAATGGTGGATGTGGTCAATGGGTGAGAATGAATTTCTCTTAAATATGAATGACTTGGGTAACAGTCCTAGCAGATTGATTGTGGAAGGGACTTGTAATAGATTAGAGGATAACTGGCTTATCCTGACTCAAAATTATTTTTTGTTGGTTATTTTAAATTTTAGTTTTGGTAACTTTATTGGTCAGTGTTTGAGAGAAATAAAAAATATGTCTTGAATTCTGGGTATTTTATTTTACATGTTGGTATCTCGGTTCAGATACCACATTCAATAGGAAGGACCATCATTAAAAATTAACCCTAATTATTCGTTTCTTCATTCGTGGATCTTGATTCTACATGGAAAGTGGGGAGAAATAAGCTTTGTGAACTAAAATTGCGTACACGTTTCATAAATGCAGCATCGTTTTAAAATGCATGGTTAAATATTATACTAAGGGCTATTTAATTTTTATCAAACCAATTTTTAAAAAAAGGTATCAGGCTAGACTTGTAATTGACTGAGGTTTAATAGCCGGGAAATTCAGTTAAACAACAATTTCCGCAAGTTACAAATACTTATATTCCGATGTCATTGGTTTGGCATATTGATGAAAGCCAGTGAATGAGCCACTGCTTGTTGATAAGTCAAGATAGAATCAACGTACTTCAGTATTTCCTCCCTTATGTTTTCAACCATACTATATTTTTTACATTTCTTGAAGATTTGAGGCGGAAGAGGAATTTGTAGATGATCAATTTATTAGCATGCAGTAATTGAATTTATTTATTTGGCACTACCTAATACTATCGTTTATTTTTAACCTGAATAATACGTTATGGTATATGTAACAGCTCATCAATCAGCAGTTATTTAATTATGATTTAAGAAACCAATTCTTATTTAAATAGAACATACTTCGAAATTTTGATTTTTTTTTTTTTTGTTAAAAATAATCTTTTCTCGCCTTCCAAAATTTCATGTAGGTACATAGCTAAAGCAAATATCCCTTTCAATACAATTTTTTAATGGTCCCAAAATAGAGCTAATGAAAGTTGAAACATTTATTTTTTCATCTAAAATTTAATTCATCCACCCATATTATTTTCAATTTCCACTTTCTCTCGTCTTTCTGAGGGGCAGGGGGATTATTGGCAGTGTGATCTTTAATTTATCGTAATTTCCAAACATTATTCTGAGCCTTTATCTTCATTGAATTTCTAAAAATTATGTAAGTTTTTACCATAGTCGCCTTAACTCTCATTGAAATGAACTTCAATAGGCTAATGAAAAATTAAGTTAGTTAATTGAAACTAAGGCCCGGCCTACAGTAAGTAGACTTCATTTCAAACTACATTCGTCGTATTCATCGTAATGTATTTTCCTTTTTCTGTTCCAAAAAGCCTTTTGCTTTTCCTTGACTTTTTATAATCGATTAACATAGCACCAAATATTACCTAATTAAGAATACTCGTTTATGGTAAAAATATCACTTTCGAGGTAATATTTTGTAGTTTTTGTTGTGAAATAAAATAAAATGAAAAGAAACGGAAGTAGGAAAAAAATTGAACGAGAAAAATGAAAGAGGACAAGTGGAAAAAAAAACAAAAGTTGAAAGAATGTGTAACAAAATTACGAATAAACAGAACCACTGCGCCAATTGGGACCTGTCGAGGGGAACGCTAATATCACCGGTTTCTTCACTGCTTTTGTCAGTCTACGTAAAGCACAATTGAATTCTATCTGTAAAAATAAAAACAAAAACAAAACATTAGAGTTTAATATAATACGATAGTAATGTTGTTAAGTACGCGAGTGTGAAAGAGCTGGCTAAGAATAGGGAATTGAAGGAAAAAAACGATACTAACTTACGATGCTAATGAAAACAATAAAATAAACATTCGAAGATGGAAAATATGTTATTATCACCAAAGGGCACTGACAGTTTTTCCTGCTAATAGGAATATTTATTTTTCAAATCATATCCGCTATATTCTATTGGTGAATAACCAGTTTTTTGTCAAATTAAAATAAGTAGAATTTTTTATATTTCCAATTTTTTTTTTTTTTTGTAAGTGTGCCTTCCTTTTTTTTCTGAAGAAGCTACGCTAATTTTCGAGAGACTTAGCCCCCATGGCCACCATTGGCTTCACCTCTGAAGTTAATAAATATATGGGAAAGCCAGTTATGTTGGTTATATTTTTGACCATTTAATATTTATGCAGGATGTTTCACCAAACATTAAGGTAACGTTTTGTGGCGCTAATTTTGCATCAATATTAGTTCACTAGAGATTACATTGGATGCTTTTTGATTATTGGTGAAATCAATTGTGGGGACCTAACACTTGTATGAGGTATTAGGGGCTCGCACCCCTTGACAAGAGTCACCGCCAAAAGGCTGGCTAATATTTGTCTCTATGATTTTAAACCATATAGCACGATAAAATGTTCAAACGTAATTACTTGTAATTACTTGCAAATAATGTACAGAAACAAAACTGTGACTAATAAGACAATTACAGTGATGTCATAATTTGATACACAAACCTGTTCATTGTTTCTTATCCTGACAAGAAATGATAAACCACCATTATACACAGAAGTACATATTTATTACAGATGTGTGTATGTGTACGTGTAAATAAGCCCCTATATAAACTGACTGTACTGGCTCTAAAATCGCCAATGTTTGCTCAGGTTTTGGCTTACCCTATATGTGTATGCATATGAAGTGGCAGAACATGTAAATAATCAGTTGATTAACTTCTTGTATAAATATTCTTTCACAATTAGGTATTCCACACCAATAATTGCATTTATCATTTCTCAAAAACGAACAGCAATAAAATTCAGAACAATCAAGATTAAAACAGTGCATCGTAAATAAATTACAATCCAGATCAGTAATTCGACTAACTTTCAATGTTTATTAATTAGAATATGATTTTTGGGAGAAGGGAATACCTCTTAAAAGTCTGTGCTTTTTGTTAATGCAGGCTTCTTTAATTCTATGATGTGGTGGTATATTATTCCAAACGTATTTTGTTATGCCCAAAATAGAGTCAGTATCCAGTAGTGGCTTGAAGAGGGCCCACAAGTGCCACAATCTCATCCTACTTAAACATAAAAGAGATTTGCTTCACAAGTGTGGGTATAAGAGGGTACAGACAATTAGGCAAGCAAAATTTCATAATTAGAACTAGGCCTTTACCGACAGAAAATTCTTGACAGGCCACTATTAATATTTGGAAAATAATTTTTCATAAAACATATTACAATATTATTTTGTTTAAACGGAGATTAGGACTGGAAAAAAAAAATTTGGAATCAATGTTTTAGTGAAATGGTATCATCATGCATAACTTAGATTGAAAAAATAGTACCTAGTTGTTTTAATTCATGAACCATTATCGGAACTTCGACTATGATATGGTGAAATGATTCTTTAAAAAATTATCAATTTTCAAATTCCTGAACTAATTTTTTGTTGAGTTTGAGAGTTTAATATAAATGAAACGAAAACTAAACTGTTACTATTGTAAAAACTAAGTTCAGATGTAATTTCCAAGACTAATGGTTGATCATTGCTAAACTTTAGCTTATCAAAATCTTGCAAATCAGTAATGATTCCTTTACAGACATTCATTATGTTTTATACTATACTACTTTTTTCATTTGGTGACCAATATTTTTTATAATGTTCTCTTCCCTTGGGTGTCATGACTATGTTCAATTTTCGGCGATAATTCCAAGACGCTGCCCCAATTATGTACTGGAACACCTCTGTATCGGCTACTGAGTGGAAAAGCTCTCCAAAATCTAATCTTCTTCGTACTCGAAGATTTCTCAGCCATGAAAAACGTTTCTGATCCACTCTTCTTTTCATCTCTACCTTCCCCATTTTGATAGTCTGTGGAAGGGCATATTTCGGGCCTTTTAACATGCGACTAAAATATTCCATATTTATTTTCTTGATCGTAAGAATAAACTCAAGGTCTTTCCCAGTTAGCTGTGATATCTTTCACTCTTCTCGTTTGTCATTTCGGCCGCCTATGGGAACTTCATTATTGAACGGTCGCAACACATTGTTACCAAACTTATTCTCTCAGTGTAAGTTATAATTACACTTGTGAAACAAAAAAAGGGTCTTACGCCTTTCAGTTCAATTTCATTAAAATTTATCGACACTTAAATTCATGTTTAGCTGATAATGCCAAAGAAGGAAAAATTTACTTAGTTTTCTGGAGCTTGTCGGATGTTGACAGGCAATTTGTAAATGAATCGGATTGCCCTCAAAGTAGTTGAAAAACGTCGTCATCAGGTTCAAACATTTGGTGGGGTTTGAGTGCTGTCCTCAGAGAAATTTTTCGCTGAACCAGCATATTGTACTTATAACAACAAATACGTTTAACGTGGACGAAGGAAGGTGCACGAAACGATAATTGACATCATTTCAAGAAGGGTAAAAAATGATGAGGACAGAAAAAAAATTGTTGAGAAGTGATTTTGCGGTGTTTTTCGAGTACAGTGACAGACCCGTACAAAACGAGAAAAAAAATTACGTAGATCGTGAAAATATGGGAAACGTGACGAATTTTCAAAAATTTGTGAGATCAAGAGATGAGCTTTTCAGCGTTGAAATAGAACGAAAAAAAAAAAAAGGTTATGCGACGGATAGTGGCTATAAATTTTTCCGTCAAATTTCCGCAGCGTCGCGAAAAATTTGAGAAGATAACGAATTCTTTACCACCACATATTATGTGGTAGATAACGTACCGTACCAATATACAGTATAATGGGTGTTACATGTCATACTGGAGCAGCGATTTTTCATTAATGACAAAAGATCGTTATACACGGACATTTTTCTCTCTTTCATTCAAATTTTTTCATTACTCGCTTTGACTTACCTAAGGTTTCACGTTATGGCGAAGTTCGTATTTCAAAAGTAATTTTTCAGCACCCAACTATACGCTGAGGAATTCAAATTCAAGTACTTTGGCGTTCTGTCGAATTTATCACAGCCAAACTTTCTTCGTAATTTTAATCTTGATGAGATTTTATTGATGGATGTCACGAAGAATATTAAAAAATATCGATTTTCAGCGAACCATCTTGGTTTGTGGATCAAAATCAATAACTATTATTTAATAGGTTTCTGATTGCAGATGAAATTTTTTGCAACATATGCACGAAATGCTGTATTTTCGAGGCGTCTTTTGTATGATGAAAGTGGCAAACAAAACCTTTCGCTTTACTCACTCCTTAATTAATTTTATCTTACTTTTTCCAGTCCTTAATTTAAACCCGTAACGGGGGCATCGCCCGTGGTAGAAAAAATTTTAAAATTTCAGTTTTCTTCTAAGACCCACAGGTGGGAAGGAAAATCAGGAAATTTCCCCTAGAAAACACAAAAAAAGTTTACTCGCTGTAGTCATGCCCTCTCTGAAATTAGGGTTGACAGTGTTGGAAAAAGAGTTGCACTACGGGCCGCCTTTTTATTCTTTTTTTCGCACCTGAATTTTTTTTCTAACCCCTACTTAATTCTTCAGTTTCCCTCCACACCTATCATTGCCAAATTCTCTATCATTTGAATAAATTTGTTTGTTTTTACCTAGTTTGCTTGTTTTTTCTTAAATATTCTCATTGACTACATTCGGTCCATCTACCAGCAGAGTGAAAAATCAACATCCCACTAACTAGGCCACGAGAATTAGTTAATGTAGAGATGAGAGTTTTCCTTTATTCGTTTGTATCAATTATTTATTTATTTTTTAATTTCATTGACAATCTCTTAATGCATCAGTTGCCAAAAAAAAATTTTCTTGGTGTAAGGTGGGGGATGTTTTGGATTTTATTTTTAATTTATGCGCAGTTTCCATCAGATGTAAATAACAAATGCCAAAAATACAAGTAAAAAAGATTAAATCATTACTTACATTTTTAACACCTCATTCTTGTTAAAATATTTATTTGTTTTTTTATTCCTTTCTTTTTTATTTTCTCGCTTCGTTTACGTTTTATTCTACCTTTCTCCTTCTGCTCTCTGATTTCATTTTTATCTTAACGCCTGTCGTCGTCGTTGACTGGCCATTAGTACTCATTACGAAAAAAGATATTCAAGACTTAGGTTATTAAGTAAATTCATTTTGTAATTGGTGTTATTTACATTTAAATGAAGGTAATATTGTTATTTGAAACCTACGAAATTTACAAGTAAGAAATAAAAAAAAAGAAAAAGAAACCGGTTGTGGAATACCTTGTCATGAGAGATATTCTCACCAGAAGGAAATTCAACAGAATTTAAGCGTGTTCAGCCACTTCGTACACAAGTACGGGTAAGCCAAAACCAAGGTGAACACTGGCAATTTTAGAGCCAGTTTGGGTGGTTTATATATGGCTTATTTACACGCACACAAACGCACGTACGTAAGAGAATACGTATGTTGGTGAGAACGGCCAGGTTGCATCATCCCCTATCGAGATAAGAGATGGCTGGCCGGTTCGTGTACAAATCGTGACATCATCTTATTGTGTCACGATTCGGTACTCGTACATTACCTGCAAGTACATACAGGTAATTACGATCGAAAGAGTTTTGTGTGTTTAATGTCACAAGGATGATTATTTGCCTGCCCTTTGGGGCGGCGACTGTTGTCGAGGGGTCTGAGCCCCTTTACCTCATACCAGTGAGTCCCCACAGCTACTCCCTCCCAGTTTTTGCGCCGCAAAAATGATCAAATTGCACAGGCCGGGGGGGACTTGCGGGTTTATGAGTGCCTCTTCTGGTCTGCCTCCCACTTGGCCAGTGCACTTCCAACTGCAGCACCGACGCACTCGTATGATTGTTGCCTTGAGTCGGCATGCGCCTGGTATTGGGCACAACTGCCTTCTCCCCTACGCCTAGGTGGACAATTTTTTGTATAGGCATACGGGTGGTAGCGGGAGTGAGGGGGCAGTGGTCGCTTGAAGAGTGGCTTTCTTAGCATCGGGGAGTTTGACGTCTCTGATGCTAAGGTGGCCATCTTCGCCTTTTCATTTGCTGCCTGCTCAGCCATGAAGAGGAACTTCATTGGCTCCCTGATCTCTGCGGGTTTTGGCTCTGATCTCGGGGATTCCGGAATTGGGGTCGATTCCGTTGGTGACCGGGGAGGAGAGACTATTGGGGGAATTGGAGTTGTCATCTCCACTAGGACTTTGTCTACAGGAGGAGCTGTGTCCATGAGCAGCTCCTCCTCTATCCGGTCCAGCTCCGTCTTCTGCTGAGTTTGTAAAGACAGCAGTTTTCCGGGTGAATTGGGAGGTGGCGGACTTTAGGATGGTATCGGTTGGCAGTGACATTAGAATGGGTTGTTTGAGGAAAAAGGAACCAAAAATATTTCAGAAAACACGTCCAAGATCTCTGGCGGTTCTGAAGTGGGTGATTTTACTTTAGTTTTCGATTTACCATTACAGTTATGTTTCATTATTTTCGCATCTTCTTATCAGCATGTAGAGGGGATAGCGCATAAAATTCTCGACCGTATGCAAGTTTTCCAGTTAAGTTCTGATTGGTTTAAGCAAAGTTATGCCTGAAATGAACTCATAGAATATATTTTTTGAATTTTTAGTACAAAGGAATCTCCACTTGTGACGTCACAACATTGAGATTATCTTTGTGTTTAACGGTAAATGCACGATGCGATGTTTATTTCACGTTTATTTGTTTATTCCTGTCGTTTTTTTTTTTTTTGTTGGCATTCCTCGTTTGTTTATCTCCGGAGTTCCTCTTGTCTCACGGAGTTCCAATTTTTGTCACATATTTTTTAGCGGGTTTAAACTTACGTAGCGGATATTACTTTTTCGGGAGTAAATTTTATTTTCTTCGCATTAACCTCTCAGACATGCGAGAAGGATGGGAATTTTTACGTTTTTTACTGCCAGGGGGCCTGCTTCTTTTTTGTGGACATAAGGGGGCCTCAGGATTGAATGTTTTAGTGGTAACATCGTCCAAAAATCTTACCGACTTTTTAATGTTTTCTGTTGTGAATTATTTGTTTTACTTTTTTCGACAGATTCTTCCGTATTTGTTTGGGAATCTGTCTGGATATTTTCTATGTTCTCCCTTTGCAACCTTTTTATTCTTTTATCAGTCACTTACCATGTATGCAGGCTTCAATCTGTCGATTGAAATTGTTCAAGGTTTGCCTGCAATGAGTATCACAAAGTTTTTCTCATCTCGTGATACTACTTTGTAAGGACTGGCGTATGGTTTTTCCAGCGCAGATCTCATTTTTTCGTCTCTAACAAATACGTGTGAAGTATTGGCCAAGTGTTTCGAGATGTAAATCTTGGGCTGGCCATGGCGAGCTGCCTGTTTTAGGAAATTGTTGGCATCATCTCTTATTTTTTGTACCATGATTTCGGGGCTAACTTCCTTCAATTCTATGAAGAAGGCGTAGCTCTTCGCCGAACGCTAATTGCGCTGAAACGTGACCTGTATCAGTTTGTAGGGCAGATCAAAGGCCTAAGAGGATGGTAGAGAGTACTTCTACCCAACTCTTGGTATCATGAGACATGATAGAGGCTTTGAAAGCTCTATGCCATCTCTCTATTTTGCCATTGGCTTGAGGATGGTAAGCTGAGGTATGACTGTGTTGAACACCAAGCTTATTAGACAGCTCTTTAAAGAGCGAGCTCTCAAATTGGCGACCTTAATCCGTAATTATGACTTCTGGTACGCCATACCTCGCAATCCAGGTATCGTATAACCTCGCAGCTACTGTAGGAGCTGACATCTCATGTAGAAGGATTGCTTCTGGCCATCGTGTTGCCCTGTCTATTATCGTCAACAGGTATCTGTGTCCTTGAGATGGTGGCAATGGGCCTACCAAGTTCATATGTACAGTTTTAAACCGCACTGTTTGTTTGAAGGATTTGAGGGGCGAGCGAGTGTGTCTTCCTACTTTGGATTCTTGACAGTTCAGGCAACTGCGAGACCATTTGTTGCAGTCAGACTTCATTCGTGGCCATACAAACCTTGCCAAAATTAAATTAGCACTACATTTTAGCCCAGCATGTGACAGATTATGTACACTGTTAAAAGCCAACCTGAGATATTTTACTGGTATAAATGGCCTATTCTTACCTGTACTGATGTCGCATGTTAATAAAACATCAGTACCGGGAATTTTTCGCTGTCTCAATTTGAGAGTAGTATCATCGTTCGATAACAACTTTTGCAATTCTGCATCCTTAAGCTGTGCTTTAGCTATTTCAGCATAAGGTAATTGGACAGGAGCCGAGATAGCTTCGATTCTACTCAAGGCATCAGCAGGAGTGTTAAGTTCTCCACTTATATACTGAATGTTGGTAGTCAATTGACCAATGTAGTCTAATTGTCATGCTCTTCTCAGTGATGCCGGTTCTGCTTTTTGTGTGAAGGAATATGTTAGGGGTTTATGGTCAGTATCCACAGAAAAACATCTACCCTCTAATTGGTGCCTGAAATGCTTCAACGCAGCAAAAATTCCGAGCAATTCCCTATCGTATGTGCTATAGTTCTTTTCTGTTTTTGAGAGCTTCCTCGAGAAGAAACCTAGCGGTAACTTCTTGTTGTCTTTATCCAATTGGTACGGGGTTGCAACAATAGCAAAATCAGATGCATCGGTACTCACACATAACGGCAGACTTTTCTCTGGATGAGCCAATAGAGTTGCATTTGCCAGTATATCTTTGATTTTCTCAAAGGCCTGTTTGGTTTCTTCATTCCATTCAAGTGGAGTTTTGTTTTTCTTTTTACTTGTTTTAATCAGTGCTAACAGCTTACTTTGTTCGGCTGCTGCATTCTTCATGCAACGTCTATAGAAGTTCACCATCTCCAAGAAACACCTGAGTTCAGCGACATTTGAGGGTTTTGAGAAATTCAATATTGGCTCTACTTTGGTCTTCAAGGGGGAAATGCCTTCGGTCGAGACTTTGTAGCCGAGGAAGTCAATTTCTGTCTGTGCATATAAGCTTTTACCTACATTGATAGTAAGCCCGGCAGCGTGTATACGCTGTATGACGGCTCTTACATTCTCCTCGTGCTGTTGCTCACCACCTTCAGAGCAAATGCAGATATCATCCAAGTATGCATATGCAAATGGCAATTCCCTAAACAGTCCGTTGATAAATCTCTGGAAAATTTGTGCTGAGTTGCGAAGTCCAAACGGCATTCGAAGGTATTCGAATAGTCCAAAGGGGGTTATAACCGCTGTCTTTGGTACGTCCTGGTCAGCCATAGGAATTTGGTGGAATGCCCAGTTGATGTCAATTTTGGTGAACATCCTTTTACCCTTCATGTTCGCATTGAAGTCCATTATATTGGGGACTGGGTAGCAATCAGGAACTGTTATGGCATTTAAGGCTCTGTAGTCTCTAACAATTCGCCACTCTCCACTTGCTTTTTTGGTCATGTGGATAGGGGAGCTCCATGAGCTTTTTGAGGGGCCAACATACGCCCTCCTCAATGATGCCATGAAAGTACTCCCGTGCCACTTTGAATTTGTCAGGCAATAACCTTCGTGCTCTAGCATGGTAAGGCTGTCCTTTGGTTTCTATGTAATGAACTGTATCGTGTTTGTATGTAGGATGCCTGCGAATTGATGGTTGAGTGACTCCAGGATAGTCAGACAGGATCTGTAAGAGTTGTCCGTCGACTTTTGTACAGCTGGATATATTTGTGTCCAGTCTGTAAGTATGTGTTTTGCCATCCACACAATTTTTAGTTTCACTATTGATCAGTTTTCTGTTTTTGAGGTCAATGATCAGGTCATAATGTGCAAGAAAATCTGCACCCAGGATCGGGTTTGGAACATCAGCAACCGTGAAGGACCACGTCATGTTTTCCTTAAGTCTGATGTCAACTTTGCTGGTCTCAAGTCCGTAAGCTGGAAGGTTTTGACCATTCACAGTACGGAGATAGTATTTTGGAGGAAGTACTTTTTGGTTTTTATTTACTGGCAATGTACTCAAGTCTACACCTGAGTCTATCAAGTACCATCTCCTATTTGTCCTGTCCTTTATGAACAGGCAACATGAGCGTTTTTCCAAGGGGTCTTTGGCTGCATAGATGGCCCCTTGTTCTAGTTTGACGCCTCCTTGGTATAGGATTTTCCCCACCATTTGCACCTGTTGTTGCATTTGGTGGCTTCTGCGCCAAACCGGTTGTGAAAAAAGCAATTTTGAGACTGGTTTTTGGGAGATGATGTTCTTGGGGGAGTTGAACTCTGACCCCTGTTACTGGAACTAGATCTGCGGTCTCTGGACCGGGACTATCGTCCTTTGCTATTGCCACTGTTGTTGTTGTTGCTTCTACTTTTAGATCTTTGTCGCCAGCTACTATTGGATTTCGTAAAGCTTTGGCCTTTGTTCCTTTTTACTTCATCAGTCAACTGAGCTATTTGAGCTCGAAGTTGAGTGATCTCTCCAGTCTCTGCAGATACTGCACTGACCTTGGGCTTTGACCTGTTTATTCGAGCGCATTATCTGCAGATTTTGCAAGGAAGTCCAAGTCTGCAGATGTTTTTATCACAGTCGAACCTACGGCGGCTAGGCATTGCACAACACTTTGGGGAAGTTGTTTGCAAAATTGATTGCCTATGACAGAAGGGGCAACTATGTTATCTGCCTTCTGCCTAATTTTGCCATGAAGATTGAGGGTTTGTCGTCCCCCATCTTCATACCACCCATTACATCATCAATAATTTCGTTCTTTGTTTTTCCAAATACATTTTTGATCTTCTTGACGAACCAGGCATATTTATCATCTTCTGTCGAAGGGCATTCCATGATGTCCGAAATGTGGCAGATTATCTGTGGGGGCATGCCTCCACAGATGTGTAGATACCACTGGTTCAGAGTTATGTTCTCGGTCTTGAACCTGCCTTCTAATAGAGTCAACCATAAGTCTACCTCATTGGGCAGAAATTCCGGGATCTCTATCCTCCGTCTGTAGAAGTTGGGGTTGTGCCCTGGCTGCAATTGCAAAAATTGCATAATCTGTGCCAAGACTTTGGGTGTCAGCTGTGGCTGACTACTTCTTCCCTGCGATGGTTATGGGTTTTTGGTTGTGGTGGGACCATTGCTATGTCTTTCTGATGACAAGTGTATTCCATAGAACTACTTCCTTCCATGCTGGTTGAAAACACTGGCTTCTGTGTTTATAGGACAGGTGTTTTCAGGTCAGAACTTTGGCTTAAAGTACGTCCACTTCTCAACGTTTTAACTGCTATTTGTTCTTTATTTATTGCAGTTCCCAGTCGTGCTAATTCTGGGTGTTGAGGGCCTTCTTCCAGATTTGCTAAATTTGTAGAATGTCGAGTCAAAGTTGGGGGGGTTGGGGGATGAGTCCAACCTTCTTCCTCCAGGTCTACTGTCTTGTTTCTCCTTGTTTGTATATTTTAAGGAGAGGGGTATGAATACCCACTTCAGCAGACTCTACTTCGACAACCTAAAAGGTGTCTTAGTCTACAAAAAAAATTTTATTTGCCGAGCAAGTGAGTTTCTCATCAGCGCACCCTGCCGAATTTTTGTAATGGCACAACGCGCTTCAAGACACCTCACAACGTAGCCAAAAATCACGTCGGGGTCACCACTGTGGAATACCTTGTCATGAGAGATATTCTCACCAGAAGGAAATTCAACAGAATTTAAGCGTGTTCAGCCACTTTGTACACAAGTACGGGTAAGGCAAAACCAAGGCGAACACTGGCAATTTTAGAGCCGGTTTGGGTGGTTTATATACGGCTTATTTACACGCACACAAACACACGTACGTAAGAGAATACGTACGTTGGTGAGAACGGCCAGGTCACATCATCCCCTATCGAGATAAGAGATGGCTGGCCGGTTTGTGTACGAATCGTGACATCATCTTATTGTGTCACGATTCGATACTCGTACATTACCTACAAGTACATATAGGTAATTACGATTGAACGAGTTTTGTGTGTTTAACGTCACAAGGACGATTATTTGCCTGCCCTTTTGGGCGGCGACTGTCGTCGAAGGGTCCGAGCCCCTTTACCTCATACCAGTGAGTCCCCACAACGGTTGTTGTCAATCTTCAAAATAATAAAAATGAGAAAAAAAAAAGACAAAACCCATCTAGCGTTTATTTCAGAATTATATTTTATTTTATTTTCTCCGAAAGGCTAACGTAAAAAGTAAATTATGCGAAGATAATGGACACATTTTTATAATTATTATTATTTTTGTTTTTGACTAACTTTGAAAGAGAAAATGGGAATTATTTTTCAGCAGTATGAAGACGAAGAAGATGCGAAAAATAAAACCATCAGTAAGAAAATAAAGCCGAGGAACTTAAATAAAATTCAACGTTAAAAGATTTTGTCGTTTTTTGCCATCTTTATTTACTTTTTATTAAATAAATAAGTGAAGGTGTCACAATGTACCAGAGTCTGGGTTAGTTATGCAAGAACACATTTTTTCGGTTTGAGAATGATTAATTCGTTAATAATATAATCATCACTTAAGTTTACAAAAGTAGGTACGGGAGTTGTTTGAAAAAAAAAAAAATACAATTATTGAAAAACAAAAAATGGTTATTCAAGAGAGGTTTTTTATTCAGACAAATTAGAGTAGTTTTAATTGTTTTATTAATCGATCAATTTAGGCATCTAAAATAACAAACTAAAAGTCACATTACCACGGTGCGAATGTCCACAAGTATGGGGATGAATACATCCCTAAAATGGTTTTTCATGTTTAGCTCAACGAACTTTGATTTTTTCGAAAAAGTAAAACTGTACAAAAATGTTTGGCTTTAAATTTCCTATAAAAAATATTAGATATATTATAGTCATTTGACATCCCCTCTTTCTTGCCAAATGAGCGAAAAGATTGTACCATTTCATTGTGCGCTGAAAGCATGACTACAGTTGTTATATTGACGTAATAACCTTAACTTAAAATGACACAATACTCACGATGCATTCATTTTCGCATGTGTATCTAAATAAGAATGTAGGGGGGCAAGTTCTCCCATTTTTGTCTTGCTTTTTCTTTTACTGGCTGCGATAACAAACAGTATTGTAAAAAAAAGGAGAATAATTATTTGAAAATTTGTTTTCTATCAATTATTTTTCCAGATCCAAGGAGAGGGGTAGGCTGCTAAGGTATCTGAGTCAGTGTTTGGGGAAAATAAGAGGCTGGTCAAGGTCTTGAAAAAACTTAAAAACTGAAGAAAAATTTTCAAGAATTCCTCTTTTTTTTCTCAGAATTTTTCTTCGGCTAGCAGAACAAAAAAACAAAAAAACAAAAAACCAAAAAAACAAAAAAACTGGTACCTAGACCCTTTTCCTTTTATTTTAACTCGCATGCAAAAGTAAATGCATTGTAAGTATTGTGTCATTATGATCGAAGTTATCGCAAGAAGTACTCATACTTTTAGTGTCAAATGAAAAGGTATCATCTTTGTGTTTACTTTTCAGGGAAAGGGAATATCAGACAACTTATTAAATCTAATATGACCTTTTTATAGGAAATATGGCGCCAAAAATTTTCATACTGTTCTACTTAAAAAACAAAATCAATGAAAAACCGCTGGGGGGCATATTCATCCCCATGTCTATGGACGTCACGAGGAGGAAATGTAACTTTTAGTATGTTATTTTAGAAGATAAAACCAATCGATTAGTGAAGAAATCAAAGCTATTCAAAAGTATTTTTTGTTCTCATTTAACTGGACTATGATATGAAATGGAATCAAAAATTTTTCATTTTTTATTTATTTATTTACGCATTATTGAAGGACCTGCGGACCCTTTAATTGACGATTTTGACAAAAAATTGCTCGAGAATCTCTAGCATAGATTAATAATAGTAGTAAATAAGTGGGTGAGATTTTAATTACTATTAAAAAATTGAGAAACGACTTCACAAAATTATACCTATTAGCTAGAACAATTTTCCTATTGAAGACAGTGGGCAGATTGACAAAATGATTTAGGAACTGAAAACAGAAATTTTAATTTAAAATTGAGAAACAACCAGGAAGGAGAACCTCAATCACATTGTTTGTGACTATTTGCAATCATGTGCAACCATTTTCAATAATGTACAATCATCTGTAACCTTTTGAAAATATGTGCAACTATTAACGATAATTTTCTATCGTTTGCAATCATTAGGGATCATTTTCGATCATTTTCGATCATTTTTGACTATTTTTGAGCATCTGCGATCATTTAAGACTATATACGACGATTTTTGATTATGTGCAATCATCTGTAATCGACCATTTGCGACCATTTGAGATCATTTACGACTAATCGTTGGCATTTGCGATTTTTTGCAACCATTTGCGTTTATTAGCAACCTGTTGCGAACACTGGTGACATACCTTGGCCACTCATTGAGTGTCCAATTTGTTTTTTTGTCACTTGTGTCGTGTTGAAGCTTGGTTTAAACTCACTTTACTCACTTTTCCATTCTCTTATCGCTAAAATGTTATCTTTAATAGTAGGGAAATTTCAACTTTCAGAGAACATATCGAGAGAAGCAGTACAAAATGTAACACCGTGTTTTCCTTTAGTCAAAACTTTATGTATTAAGTTAAAGAGAATAAATCGGTGAATAGATATAAATCGTCATTTATGGTCGCATACGTTGTTCAAATTATAACTTCCACGTATGTGATGATATTAATTTGTTTGTTTTGACCTCTAGTAACCACTATAATTTTGAGTACCTACCTGCATGCATTTTTGTTACATTCTCCTACATGGAAATCATACCTTGATGCTCGCTTTATTAACTGGAGGACATAGAAATTCATCAATTGACTTCTGTTTGAGCGTGCTTCAAGAAAAAATTTTGCTCACTCATAATATTTGTTTTAAACATTACACAATTGCAAAATCCTTCGAGTATTTTGCCACAGGTTGAATTGGCATTTATGGCGTATTGATGACTTCAATGCCTGCTCTGGGTAACAGATACCGAATTTCAATCTTAAATATATTTATGTCAAGTCTTTTTAAAGAGGCTATCCAATGATCCAACAAAAAGTTTGTAAAATTATTGGAAATCATCTAGGTTACCGGTACCAGGGAATAAGAGTTTTTCGAAACACTTTATCTCATCATCCATTAACACAATTTACACCCAACTCAATGTTATCTAAGCCGACACGTATTTTTTTGGTTTCAAACATATTATCGTTAACAATATTAATATGTGTATGAACGAAGGTACGTGAGTTATGGCAAAAAATAAGTAAATTCGAAATAAGAAACTGTGAAGTATTGCGAAAAATTAGCGGCGTTTTAAGTGATGGGGAAGGTGAAAAAACAAATAAAACATGAAAATGCTTAGTTAAACTGAGTATAGGTACATAGAATTATCTCCTAATGTTCTCTCTTGGATATCAGTCAGAAATTTGGAAAGAAAATATTTTGGGTCGCTATTTTTCAAAGGATTTTCCAAATTTGTGAAACGATGCCAAATGCTAAAAAAAATGCGTACTTTTTTGGAGGTGTTTGTTATCGGCAGTACATAAATGGTGGCAAACCTAACGTTGGATTATCTGGCGTAAATTTCGCAAGAGTAAAGTTATCCGGTATGGTAGATTTTCCTGTTTGTTGTGACATTTTTCTTGCAGTTATTTTTGAAGGGAAGTCGAAATCGATGACATAGAATGAACAACGTTTAGTAATTATTATCGACATACTTACGCATTTGTACAGGAATTTGTGTGAAGGAGAAGGGTTACTTTTTGTGAAAGAATATATTATGTCAACATTTTCAATATTTTACTGTCTTCTTGGTACCTACCTAAGTACCTGATAATGTGCGAATTTAGCAAATAATTTCATATAATGACGATGCATTACACTCTCGTGTTTTGTCTCGTGGTCGAGGATTTGGATATTTTAAAATCTACATTAGGCCTATGAATGTACGTACTTCGAAAAATGATCGCACAAAAAAAATATTTCATTAAGTTAAGTATCGAAAAATCGTGCTTATTGTAAATTTAAAAATTGGTTGTGTCTTGAAATTTGATAAAAATTGATGCAGTTGGTCTAAGGAGCCTCTGAACTTTATAGCCAGCTTCTCATTGCTCCTTCCTTCATCGAATAATAATTTGGATTTTTATCTACTTATTTTCCCTTTTCCCTAGGAATCCATGGTTAAACTGTTTTGTGAAAGGAAGATTCGTAAACGAAAATCTTCTAGGAATATGTCGATATCAGAATGGTGTTAGTTTTCAAATAGATACTTAAGCTGATTAAAGCAGAGAAAATGAGTTAATGTATAAAAATATTGAAGAGGTCTCATTTAGAATTCCTTTCAAAATATGCAATAGTGAGTCCTCTCAAGTTTCTTCCCTAAATCTTGAAATGAAAAATAAGGGGGTGCAAAGAAGAAGAAAATAGGAAAAAAAATTTTTTTTAAGTAGCTTTTATTTAATGTACTAAAAAGAAAAAAAATTTTCTCTACTTAGCCTATGTAAGTTGTTGGTAGGTTCTAAAACCTAATGAGACTAGGTAAAAATATGAGCGTAAGGCGTCTTCACCCTAATTAAGTAGACTTATTTTTGACTGAGGGATAAGTATCTTCACAACGCTTTTTTTAGTAATAGCCTAATTAAGTTTCAATACCTGCATATTAGTAAAAACAATTTTTTTTTCATTTTTGTGAGTAGGTACATCACGTAGATAAGTGCTTTGTTTAGAAAATATTTTTTGTTTGCTTTTTTTTACCATTTTGAGTCTTTTGAGAACTTAAAATTTCTCTTGAATATAATTATTTATCTGGTTTATTTGCCGACAAGGTATTAAAATTGACCTTACAAAAGAGTTAGAGTTGAGGATGAAATAAGTTTTTCGTTTCACGACAAAAGAAAATTAATCCATTTTCCCATTTTGACAATGTTTTTTAATGTGGGTATATATTACAAGCCCTGAAGTGCCGCTCTGTGGCGTTTTGGCTTGTGCCAGTCCTGAATTTCTAGTAACACTGTAGAATTTGTTGCTTCGGAGAAGACAAAGAACATTTTTTTTTGTGTCTGTGTGTACCTGCGTGAGTAGAGGCGCATGCGCATTGAGGGAATATTTGGCAAAATAGTATCTTGGAAATAATTGGTGAAATAATATCGGGAAATAATTTTGTGAAATAATTAACGGGTTGTACATTTATTTATTGTAGTGATTACATACAATATGTAAATGTTACCATCAAAATTAGAATTTTGTCATTTCTGGTTTTGACTAGTCTGTACTAGAATTGGAAAATGCATTGGGCGGTTCTAGTTATGACTGATTAAAAGAAGAAAATAAATTTTTAGTTGAAACTAATAATGCCTAATCAAAACCAGTTACAGAGCGTACATCATTTTACATATAGAAAAAGAAAAAAAAAATGCTACGCCTTAGCTTAATATATTTATTACGTAGCATTATTTTTATTTTTTTTTTAGCGAGTCTGCGGGATAGACTAACCCTCAATGAGGATCAGCTGAAAAAACTTAGAAAAGGGGAATTGACCAAGACCAAATACATATTTGGTGACAGTTGATAACAGTTTTAACTAAATTTTCAGGCAAAACTGATTTTAACTTAATTCGGGTTTTCGCATTCGTATTTTGGTCAGAACTAGAACTACACAACGCATTTTCAAATTCTACTTTCAACTTTTTAGTACTAGAAAGGTCAAATGTCATTTTTTAATTCTATTTTAAACTAGTCAAACCTAGAAATGACAAAATTATAGTTTTGGTGGTAACATATATAGTAACTTTTTGGTACATAGTTTTGAGAAAACTACAAAAAGGATAAAGCTAAAACTTTTACGAAAAGTAGTTCATATAAAAGATTAAGTCTAACAGGTGCCTGGTTCTTATTTTTTCCTTTATTTTCAAGAAAACGAGAGAATAAAATGCTCTTGGGAGAGAATTTTGAAGAAATTGGGAGGGGGATTGGCCTAAAATTTATGACAGATTGTCCTCATGTAAAGGTAAATTTGGTCGAGGTTTGGTATAAATTCGGAGAAAAAAGGGAAAAATAAAATGTCCGAGGAAAATTTCGGGTACACCGTTTCGAGAAAAGTATGAGAAAAAAGTATGAGAAGAATAATTCTGAAATTTTCACGAAAAGTAGTCCTTATGTAAAATCAGATCTGGTAGGAGTTTTTTTGCGTATTTGTTTAGTAGTTTCTAAGAAAACCGGAGAACAAAAAATTCCTAGGAAAGTAGTTTTTCCAGGATTTTGAGGAAACTACAAAGTGGATTAAAGGGTAAAATTTTCACGATACATCGTTCTATGTACGTTCAAGTCTGATAAAAGTTTGGCGCCTATTAATGCAGAAGTTTCCAACAAACATGGAAAAGAAAAGATTTCTGGAGAAAATTTGTGTTTATGGTTTTTAAAAAACTACGAAAGGAATTGGGCTGAAATTTTCGCGAAAGGTGTCTGGTAGAAGTTTGTTGCATATTGTTACAGTAGTTCCTGAGAAAAATGTAAAATAAAAATAAAATATTTTTCAAAAAAAGTAAATCTCCTGTGTTGCTTGAAGTATTGTTTTCTTATTTAGTGCACACAGACATGTCCATTCTATCTCATATGCGTGCCCACTTTTCGATCAAACTGGGTAAAAGCTTGTAAAAAAGAGAACAAAGTACAAAAATAAACAAGATTTTATACCTAATTCTTTTTTTTTTTTAATTAAATCATTGGAAGAAATATTTTCAGGTTTTCAAAGAAAAAAAAAACCTGATATATCACACGCTTTGATACTGAAAATTTGATTGTGTTCAAAATAATTTTTCCCAGAATGTAGACTTAAATTCGTTAACCAAATACCTATGTTAATATTTTAGCCTATAGTCCCTAAGTATATATTTTGCCTTAGTTAAGAAATTGTGGATTTTTTGTTTCGATTTTGGGAATCGTTCTCGCCACACGCAGATATAATTTACTTTTTTTAAATTATTTCATGTTCTAATTTGTAAAATATGAAGGTTTAAGGTATAATGTATTGTCAAAATATAAAAACATTCATACGAATGAATGTCCATATTTATTATTAGCTTTTATTATACTCACTACTGCAATTTTAAAATATATGGCAATATTGCAACCAGCCTTTCGTAACCATATGAAGCTAAAGTAAAAAAAAAAATAATAGCTCATCTTTTAAAAACTCATTTTTAACCTTAACTCATTAGGCCTAAACTTGACATTATTCGTCGTTAAAATCCTCCAAATATTTTCTTAACCATTCGAATTTAACCTTTTCAGAACAATAATCGAAAATTTTACCACCTTTCCTCTCATTATTCGAAAATATTTCGAACTACCAAACTTGTAATAATAATAAGTAGTTTACCTACAATGCTGGTATAATTATAGAGTTCTTTAGAATCGTTAAAATTTGATCGCACTTTCCAGACTTGTACCTTGTTTCTGCCTCCTTACCATTTTATTTTCATTTTAAAAGCCTAGTCCGTAATTTTCCAATGTTTGGTTTGAAACTTCAAAAATAATTAATACAAATAATTCACTAACATTGGTTGGTTTCTCTTTTTTCTTCCAACAGAATGTCTTCTTCTCAAACGATCTACGGCTAAATCCTTTAGTAAATATTAAAAATCTTGAATTTCCTCGTTCAATTCTGTACGAAAATCAGACTAATAATACAGCGAATGGAGTCGGCTTTTCAAAACATGGTAAAAGAGAATTTTTCAAATCGTCACTAACTTCTGTCATATTGCAGTCATCTTTCCGCTCTATTCGTGCGAATTTGAAACGTCGAAATCAATAGTTGAAAAATGTTGCCTTTTTGTCTTTTACAGAACGCAAAATTTTCGCCGCTGTAATTCGTAAATATTTATTGATGCGAAAAGTCGTGAGATTTTGCGAGAAACGATTCCGCTGAAACGTTGACACGTGTCACGTCGTTGACTAAAGAGATGTAAAACTTTTCTTATCTTTCAAAAAGCAAAAGTTTGAGCTAATTTGTCTTACATTCGAGAGACGTTATTTTGTGAATAGCGAAATCGTTGTTGACAATTTTATGCCTTTTTTGAGTCTTAGTTTATGTTTATACTACCTATATAGGTATGTACTTCATTTCTATGAGTGCAACTGCGAGATGAGTAGGTACGTGTAAGTTTTTCTCATAGATTTAATGGCTTTTACGTTGGCAATTTTCAGTAGGGTAATCACTTTCAACAAAATCATCATCCAAATGAAATTTACTAAATTTGCATGGCAAAATGATGACGAGGCTTAAAATATATAGTCAAGTTCTTCTTGCATTTTTCCTCCTTCTTCATTTTAAGTTTTTCATTATAGCATTAAAGACTTAGTAAACCATATTCTTTTATATTGGTTAGTGATTGCATACTAATTTTCTCGCTAAATAAAAGTCAAGTTGACTTATTGAGTATATGAGAATTTGTCTCAGCTGTTCGATGTTTCGCTATATTAAAGAATCTCGATGGCACGCCATCCGGAGAGGTAGATTTCGTTTAGAATAAACAGAAATTCAAATTATGTGTACATTGTGATTTGCGTTCATTATAGATTTTAAGAATTAAATTTCAAAAAGCCGTAATTTAGAAACTAATGAACGAATTTGGCCCATCTTCGAACTGGACCGTGATATAGGCCCATAAAATGCATGTGCCGAATTTTGTTTCAATTCGTAAAGAAATACGTCTTGCCGCCATGTCGAAGAATATTAAATTCAAGCAGCCGCCATTTTGAAACTAATGGACGAATTCCGCCCATCTTTGAACTTGAGTGAGAAGATAGGAACCCAAAGTATTTACAGATAATAAATTTCGTTCCAATACCTAAAGAAATTCACCTCCAATTTGTTGACAAATTTCGTCATATCCTATTTATGTATACTTGTATTCGAGCGGAGGGTGTTTTTGCGGTCTAAGGATTATGATAGGAAAAACTATGATGAAATTTTCTCGAAGTTGTGACATGCCACCATCCGTGTTAGGCAGATTCTAAGTAATCAACCTATTAGGAAAAATTCGTGAGTGGCAAGATTAGTGTCTATCGTTTATCAAATTTGTGTTGAATTACACTTCGAGAATAAATTCAGTTAGGTATTTCAATTTATTATTCAGGGCAGCTCTACTTCAATAGTCTGTACATAATTATACTTCGATAGTTAAAAGTGTCTTTATGATGTGAATTTCAGAATCTGCATTAATTTCATTTTCAAGTAATTAACAAAAATTTATGATTGGGTTCAGAAATTTGCTAGTCCCGCTCCTTCCGTTTTTCTAGTGAAAACTTTATTAATAGCTCTCGTATAAACTTTACCAATTTGTATGGAAAATTTAAGAATTTATGGATATTTTGGAGTGGATATATTTTAAAGTGGAAGTTTGGTTCCTTTCAAATTTCGAATTTTGGGTCACAATTTAACCGATAATTTGCCCAGAATTTGTGTCTGGTTGGGTCAGGAATTTTATAGTTTATTATTTTGTTAAACTCATTTGAAATATTCTCAGACCCATAACACCTCAAGACGTTGGTGGAACTTTTTAACACGTACCGAACCTGTAACGACCAATGTCGATTCATTATGCCATAAAAAGTATGACTTAAAAAAAAAAAAAAAAATTAATGAACTTTGCTGTTGAGACAGTTAAGTAATGAGTAACGAAAATCCACCCCGGCTCAAATCTAACGTCAAATTTTCGTTTAAAATCTCATTTTATTTTCGACGATAATTTCACAATTTGTAATCCTCCTCGTATCGAGTTATCGATGGGACGGCGAAAGTCAGTGAGTCACGTAGCCCCCATACACGTTTGCCCAGTGACAAGCATTTTCCGATGCATATCATGGAGTGCGCGTGGGATTCAATTTTGAAAATTCCCACCACATGGTGCTTAGACGCTCGATTTTGAGTTTATTCAAGTTTTTTGCGCGATTCATTTCCTCATTCATTCCAGTTCAAGGTGTTTTAAAAATTTTATTTCAAATTTTTCTATGTTCTCGCCTATAATTTTGATAGGTTAAAATTATACAGCTAATTTTTTTTGAATTTTTTTTTTTTTTTTTTTTTTTTTTTTCAATCGTGTAAGGTACCTATTAAATTGAATTTGAAATTTGTATCGCCGGTTTTTTGGCTTTGCAGTAGCCATTGGGTAAAATACGTCAAATGAATACATCCGATTTGCGAGGATGTTTTCACGCAACACTTTCTAGATAATCTAAAATCGTGTAAAATAAACAAATTTACCAATTTCGCCGAGCTGAATTCGCCGAGCTGAATTCGCCGAACATGCGATTGTGTATCCGCCGCAGTAATTAGTCAACGAGTGTAAAATAGCTGTCAACGTATAGAACGTTTGAACTGACGCACACCCGAAAATTTCACTTTTCCAATTTTCAAAGCCGACGAAATCTGTTTTCTATGTCTTTTTTTTTGCCGCGGAGGGGGTTTATTATCGTCTCCATCGTACTCAATTTCATTCGCGTTTTCAAAACTGAATCGTGCTTCGCAATTAAATCACCCAAGATAATTGGGTCAGTTTTTGTGGATAGGATTGAGGATTTATACGAACACAATTCGGGCTTTCTATAGGACGGGTATAATGCAAGACCGCTGTATTCGAAATTAATTTTGAATCAATTACGTTTTTTTTTTTTTTGTTTTTTTTTTTGCGGTCTTATTTTTGTGCGTTCTTTCGGAGTTTGTCTTTAAAAACGTCATCCTTCCAAACTTTAACGAATGAATTGTTGATTGCAAAAACCGGACGTAAGAAATTGCGCTTCGTAATTGGCAAATTATCGTTTTGTGTGCGTGCAGATAACCTATATGCCCATTTTAGAATTATGGAATTTTAGCACGGATTTTGTGTTTACCTGCATCGTCGAAGGGTAACCCTATTGTCAGTTTTGATGAAATTCTTGAAGCCGTTGTACGAATATTCATTGCTTATCACAATGAACAGTACTTGCAGGCCTTTCTATAAAATTATAACGACTACCTGCACTCGTCGATGTGAAATCGAGTTTTATTCAGGAACCAAAGATGAGTATTGAAAGACAATTTACTGAGCATAATTACCCTCAATAAACCAGAGAATCGATATTCTAAAGTGAAACTATAGGGACGAATAGAATCGATCTCGGTCTTGCTCTTTTTGCAAGAACAAGAAAAAAAACAACGATGCAAAAGAAAAACCAATAATTTGGCAGATAAGAGGGTCCTGCTATCGAAATGACGAACTCAAACTTTCTGGTAATGTTTTTATTTTTATTTTAATAATATTGAAAAAAGTCACCTAACCTCCCACCCATCGAAATTAATAATGAATATAATAATACAAAAACAAAAAAAAAACAAAACAAAAAAACAAAAACATATTCTAAGTGGGATTCGGACCTACAACCTCCTGCATGACAGTCTAATTCTTTACCCATAGCACCTATCAGTTGCTGATGCTGGAAGTGGTGTGTTGACCACATTTTAAAACATTCTGAACGTATTACATCCGTCATTAAGACTATTTATGAGGCATTCGGTTAACGTTCTGTCGCTTTCTGATCATTAATTATAAAAAATATCTTCCTCAACAAGGTTCAAAAGTGAGTTTACGTGACTTAGGAATTGCTCACTCGCTGCTCTCTGTTTTCAAACACTCCCTTGCATGTAAACACGCACTGTTAAACCTTGTTGAGTTATATACTATTTTTTGTTCTTCATTGTGAATGTTTTAATCAAATGAAATAGCTGTGTTGTCAATCGGCATAAGTGGATTCTATTCGAGTGTCTTATTTTGAAAAAATTATTTGAAAACAAAAACTGAAATACATCCGAAGCAAGAAATTTCCATTTTCCTATATCCATTATTAAACAAAAAAATAGAGAAGGAATATTAACATTTATGCTTAAGGACACGAGTTCTAACACAGTTTTCCAAAGACTATTTTCTGAAAATGCCGTTATGGATGCCGATTTTCGAATTCACCAATTTACTTTTTCTGGGAACGAATCAACCTAACATTTAGTGTACTTTCCATTTCACCCAACATTACGGAGATATAAATCCCCTCAAGGCTGCAGCCGTCATATTTTATCGAAAAATTTCTTTCCTTTTAAAAACAATCGATCAATTCGGAAACCGTTTTACGATAAATCAAAGAAAATCGTTTTTACTTTTATATATCCTATTTTTTCCCTTTCAAAATTTTCTTGGCCTTTTTTTTTTCTCTCTTTGTTTTCTCACCTAAAATACGAGAATATAAAATAAAAAGAAAGGACGAGGAAAAAAAAACACAGACTGTAATCAAACTCGAAGGAAACGAATCCAGGATGTCCGAAAGATATTCGTCGATATACCATAAATAATATTTGGTTCCCTTTTTCGTTATTCCTCGACACTTTAAATGGCGGTTCAAAAAGCAGTACACGATATAGATTTATGATGCTACAAAATATATGTTATATATATATATATATATATATACACATACATACACACCTATATAATATTCTAATTTTTTGTCTCGTTACTCATATCTTTGGCTAACTTTCAGTGAAATGAGATGAGAAAGACGACTATAGAAGAAAATAATACGAGCAGGTGTTATATAACGAACGATCTCCATTTTCAAACCGACGAACTCCCCGGCATGTAAATTTTTGTAAAGTGTTTTTCTATCATTTGCTTATTTGATTACGTAGATAACAGATGCTGTAAACACGTATCCTTGTTTAGAATTTTGATTATCGATGAAAATTAAGGAGAATGTTACTCTGTAGGCTATATCAGTTACGGCGTTGTGTCACGAAGCATCGAATCAAATTAAATGGAAGAATTATTTCACCCGTAAAACATCAGAACTCTTCATTTCAAGGGAATTGTATTCGATGACATTATAATTACCTGTGGCAATATTTGCTTTTAAAATTTTTCAATAATCTTTTTTACCAACGCAAAATATGCTCACCGATAAAATTCAAATACAATTAAAACCTCTTAATGGGGATATATTTGGTGGTACCCTTTTTGTACCTAATAAGCGATGTCCTAATTAAACGATATAAAGAGTTAAAATAAAAAACAAAATTAATGGTGAATTTTAGTATTAGATTTTTGGTACAGTCACCTTAAAAAACCGTTAAATTATTGAATAATAAAATTATATTATGCATACCTACATGAATTTATGACTAAAACAAAAAGATAATTGGGGTTTTTGTTTAGAAGGATATGGTAGAAGATACTTTTTCACAATTTAAACTGAAACTAATAGGATGAAATTATTAAAGATAGGATACAGAAAAAAGATTATCATCACTTTCAATAATTGTTCAGGAGAAACCTCAATAAGCGATCCGATTTCCTATAGTTTTACATAATTTTTTTTGGACTCTAACTGAAAATAGACCTCTCAGAACACAATTCCACTACTTCATCCTGCAATTTACGTAATTTCCGGATTTTACATCTGCAGGTAAACTTTCTTCTTGGTCTTCTGAAAAATTAAAGAAGTGACATATCAACTGTTTGAAAATAACCAAAGAATTCGAACATAATGTGTTCATGATTTACAAAGTCACCATTACCAAACAGAATATTATGTAATTAATTAATGAGATACTACCTATAAAGCAATATTATATTTCAGCGTTAGTATTTTCCAAAGAAAATATAACTATTACATTCAGTACAACAGTGGGATCTATGGAAAAGCACCAATCCTAAATCTTAGATCACAAATATATGGGTTATTCAAATTCTTCTGTACACAATATAAATATGTATATAATATACATGTATATCTTATAATATATAAAAGCAATTTCTGTAACCCTATAACAGGACCAGTTTTATAGAATATATGGTTTTGCGTGTATCTGAATCTAACTCGAAATCATATTTTTATTCATAATATGATATCAAGAAACCTGGTAAATGGATCATTCCTACACATTTAAGTTGGTCTGTGTGAATGATTGCCGCATAGCAGTATTGGGTACTGTACTTACATAGGTATTTCTACTTTTTACTCATTTTTGAAATTTTTGGGAATGTCTAGAGTATTCGTTTTCTGACCTATGGCAATGAAACTTGAAACAGCGTTAGAGGCTTTTATGGGCAACACATTCGTGTTAAAGTTCGAAATTTATCTAGTAGTTTAGGAGGGAGGGATTCTCAAAGTTTTGCAAACCCACCATATTGTTATATCGATAACTTCCATAAACTGAAAGATTTTTGCCTGAAATTATCATGGTAGTTAGAGACTATTAAGGACTGATTTGGTATTGAATTTAAGCAAAATTAGTCTTCTGGTTTTTGAATAAAAGCCATTACTTAATTTGACACTTTTGGAAAATACACATACTAAGGCTGATGCGCAGAAGAGATATTTTTATATGGTCAAATGTACACCACCTTTAACAGTAATACTTAATTCCTCGTTCATACATTCACACTTCAATATCATAATATTACACCCATTTAAAATTTGGAATCAAAGCCCCAAAAAACATACCAGCTGATATATCACACATCAAACTATAAAACGAGAATATATAAAATTAAAAACCCCCTTTATTATGGGAGGGATTTATTCTCCATATCACCATTTATTTTTTTATTATAGTGGGGGATTTTCTCCTTAAACCCCCTTTTTCTCCTATTTTTCTGTATTGAAATATACCAAGCAAGTGCTCCATGGTTCAGTCTACTGACGTCAAATATTTTTAATTAGTATTGGTTCCACACTGCAATTCGCAGTGTCTGATTTTTTTAGCCTGTCACGCTTTTTGGTGTTGGATTTGTCATGTCAAGCAAGGTATATAGATTACTTCCTTACTAGGTACGCCTGATCAGTTTGTCAACGTGTTAGTGTGAGTAAAAAAACGTCACATGTAGGAAGTCAAATACATAAAATATTAAACCACTTCACACTCAGTTGTTGTAATACAGGTCATAAGCATAGGCCATTGTTCTGTTGTTGTGGTGTGATGTCACCAAACTACTTATCGGTGACAGTTCTCCTCCTGAGTAGTTTCTTCTTTTGTACTCACTTACAAAATAACGAGAGCTTTAATACTGAGCATTTTCTTAGGACCCATGCTTTTTGACGTCATTATTTTCTTGATTTTTGTCATTGTTGTTTCGCAGTAATGGGCGATGTTGACTGTTGAGGTATTGAGCTATTTTATAAAATTTTAATTTAATGTTATAATGTCTCTGAAAAATTTCAGCACTGAAACTAATGGTTTTGACTTCTGGATAACTGGTTATTTTGAACAGAATTTAACTTATTTATTGATAGATATTTATTGCTTCATCAACTTCATTAAATTCAAGAAATTTAACATTCCATTACTTTATACGAGACATTGAAAATTTAAATATGTTAAATGAATACCTTTTTTGTGAATTCAAAGCACTCACCTCAGAAAATAACAATATCTGTACGAAGAAAAACATTATTCACAGTTCTTAGGACTTCAGGAGTACAGAACTAAGTTCCTATTCTTTCCAAATATGATTAAAGTTATAGAGAATAAATGCGAGAGAACTGTTGGTTGTAGAGAGCTGAAATTTAATAGAGACATTTAAGTATGTTAGTTGAAGACTCTGCGAAAACTTGGCTGAAATTGTTTGCATGGTTTTTGAGATATTTCGGGAAATCCTCAACCAAGTTGAATTCATTGTAGTATCATTTAAATCACTCAATTTGAACCGAACTTCAGCAATATCTTGAAAATCACAAGTACGATTTCGGCCAAATTTTCATAGAATCTTAAACTAACATACCTCGATATCTTTGCAAAATTTCAGTTCATCACAATCAATAGTTCTCTCACAATTCCTCGCGATACTTTTGAATTCCCCAAAAGTTTGCACAATATCAGTGGCTTTAGCACCAAAATTACTAAAATCAAATTTTTTTTTTGCAGCAGTGAGGTGATGATAATCAGTATAAATTTACCTAATTCTTGTATCTTTCCAAAATAATATAATTTTTATAGAGGGGTGAGGATTCCCCTACAAAATGCCATGAGGATAGACAAAAATTAAACGATGAAAAAAATGATAATAAAAATAATGACGTCACAGGCCACAGGTCCTAAGAAAACGCTCAGTATTGAAGCTCTGGTTTTGTTTCACGTTTACGTATGGAGGTCTAACTGGTGTTTCTCACGAGAATGATGATTTTGTGTTCTGACAGCGAGTATTATTCTAATATCAGTTGGTTTTATGTGTGCCAGTGGGTGTGAAATACGTCACAGGTGGGAGACGGAGTATCCTCGTAATACGCACAATCGAGCACATCTCGTAAAAGTCCATATACCTTGGAATCAAGGTTATACGAGTTTACCGTCGATAGTAAGGAAGTTTCACTTGAAAAAAAGATAGAATTTGAAAGATGCACTATTGGTTTTATTAGGGAGATTATATTTTTAAATTATATTTCTTATATTTCTTCGTATATTTTTATTTTAGTATTTTTTAATTTAATATTAACGTTTATTTATAGTGTTATTTTCAATTTACGTTTATTTTTCTTAAAAACTGACCACTCGTCGATGAATTAAAGGCATCATGTGTGTTTTTGAACGATCGAGTTGACGAAATTTGTGAATGCAAAGCTAACCAAGTTAATTTCCTTGGAGTCGAAAATAAAAATTTCTCACATCAATGTAGAAAATACCATAAACCGATTTCGTGTCCAATGAGTAGATTTTTGTTTCACTTTACCTCTGCCCATATCAAGTCAAACAATGGAAAAGGGTTTTCGGAATAAATTTGTGTGCGCTGCCTTCCTCGAATCTTCGCAATTCTTACACCGAATTGGGTCAAGTATAAATTACTGAAACCAAGTGGAAGTACAAACATGCTACCGTACCGAGATTAACAACTTACGAATTTGCTTTAATCGCAGGCGAAGATTTAAACTTCGTACGTTCTGGATTGGCCACTAAAAAATTAATGGTGGCAAAACTTGTGCAGCCTATGGTGTTGGAACAGACGTATTCTACGTAAATTTATGTTTGTGGCCGGCGTATTCATTTGCCAGCGGGCCTTTCTCGCCGTTTGAACAATACGACGTACGAACATGACAAACTGTGAAGATGTTGAGGAGGTTAGCTATAGGAAAGTTTTGCTCAACTTCGCTGTGGATATTTCCGTATTCGAAGAAAACATAATTCGTCGAAGAAAAAAGAAAATAATGAGACGTGGCAAAAGTACGAGTAAAAAACTGATAATTGTGAAATATTTATGTATTGAAAATGGGCTGTCGCTGAAAAGATGAGGGATTTACAAATTGCTACGCAAATTAAAATTTGAATGCGCACTAAAGTATAGGTAGGTATAATTTGGATTTAAATAGACAGATAAATTAATAAATAAGTAAATAAATACGAAAAAATTAAAATATCAAAAGTATTTGGCAGAATGTTGGCTAAAAATTGGGTACAATTAAAATGAAGTGTTGAGACAATTTAATTATTGTGAATGGTATTGTGAAATTGAATACTTGCTTAGCAAATAAATTAACAGTAAGTCTGCTTTCCGATCAGCTTGGTTGGTTCATCTGGAATTTATCTTCTCTTTGTAACAGTTTCAGATTGTTTCAGATCACGTCTACGATAACCAAGGCATTCGAAAATTTGTAATTTTTTTTTTTGAAATATCTCGCAAATTGTTGGTTGTAGGCATAAAATTGTGAACTACAATAATAAAGTTGATAGTATTTTCTACAAGAATATTTTAGACAATTTTTTTCGTGTCTTTAATGGTTTCTGAGAAAGATGACTGTTAAGATTGTACTTTTTTTTATAAAAATTTCAGGAAATTGTAGTGTACTTGCAAGTGTACTTGACAACTGTGGGGACATCACTCATATGAGGTAATAGGGGCTCGCACCACTCGACAACAGTTGCCGCCCAAAGGCTGGCAATAATCGTCTCTATGACGTTAAAACATAAACACACTTGTGCGTTTGTATGTTTGTACCTGTACGTACGTACAGGTAAGATACATTGCACGGGCTGTGATCAATTACCTGATAACAATCTCGGTGATGTCACGGTCCAGTACCAAACGCGCTACGTCGTTTCTCATCACCTCAACGGAGGCAAGAAACGACGTAACATATGACATATACACACATATGTGTGTCTGTGTGCGTGTGCCAAATTCGGTATATAAACTCTCGAAACTGGCTACAAAATTGCCAGTGTTTGCCGAGGATTTGGCTCTCCCATACTTTACAGTATGAAGCGGCAGAACATGCAAACTCTGTAGAAAACCATCTTGTGTGAATATCTCTCACGACAAGGTATTCCACAACAACAATGGAAAGAATAATCTGACCTTTGTCATGTGAATTCTTCGAAAACTATGAGAGATGCGAATAAAATTGACAAAAATATTGTTGTAGAAAATGTCATCAACTATATTTTTATATATAGCTAAGTTAGGCCTCTAACCAACTGATTGTGTGGTGTTTGCAAAACACCAAGATTCTCTGTAGTCAGCCCACCTCAGAGATTTCAGAACTTTTAGTATATTCATCACAAAACACCAACAAACAAATCCCTATTGTCAAAAAAACTGTCCCAAAAGTATTCATCGAGAAACCATTCTTTGATTGAACCATTAATGAAAATAAGAGACGCTTGCTACAAAGTGAATAATAGTGAAAAAATAATTTCTAATTGAAAATTGATCAGTTTCCAGATTTCATTCTCATTTTCTTTTGAAGTAATTTTCACAATCTGTCGCCCGTCATAAAACCGTCTATTATCATTCGTAGGTACCATTTTTTCATATCAATTAAATCGTGATGGAACCTCTCGCTGTATTCTTCGACCATATCTCTCATAATATTGGTGACAAAGTCCAAATAAGAATGAAGATTATGAATTTTTGAAGATGTAAATTATATTATGCTATAGTAATTAAATTTTTAAAATTCTGTAATGTTTACTTCACTATTTCTCTCCCCGTTTCCAGTTCTCGAAAGTTAAACAACAAGATCCAAAAACAATACGAGACAGCAATTATGTTTTGTTTTGATTTCATAGTTTCATACCACAATACTTCCCACATACCGACGAGGATACCTGCAAGGGTAGTATATAAATGTGACGTTTATTTTCTTTCATATCGGTAAATAGGATTTCCTTTCACAAAAAAAAAAAAGAAGCTAAAATATGTGGTTTGCTTCATAACGAAACGAAGACAAAATTTTTTTTTCTCAGACCACGTAAAAATTCCCAACCTTCATGATGAAACAAAGCTACTAATAAATCTCCTCAAAGGAGTAACTGATTAGGTAACTAATCTTATTTAATAAGTTTTAAGCGTCCGGGTAAAAATAAAGGAAAGCAGAAAAAAAAAAAAAGAGGAGTAAACTCAGTAAGACGGTCCCTCGTGATCAGATTATTTTATTACTACTATCAAAAAAGAAAGAAAGAAAAATTTTTTGTTGTAAAATCCCGCCGAGTGAACGAAATTAGTCTCTCTTTTGAAGAGAGAGGAAAAAAAAAAAGAGGAAAATGAGCAGAAAAAAAAAGGAGAAAGTGGAAAAGAAAAATATCCATTGAAAAAGAGCAGAGAACAGAGAAAAAAAAGTCAAGCGCATTGAGGAAGGGATGCTTGTAATGATAAAAGTTTTTAATGAATTCCGAAGTGTACTCTCTTTTTTTCGTCTCTTTTTCGCATCTTTTTCTCTTACTTTGCCAAGCTTTTGGTCTTTTAATACGTACCCTCACTCACACAAATATACAAACGCATCTTCATTCACGTTTAACGAGTTGAGGGAGGAGCGAAAAAAGAAAAAAAAATTCCAATTCGGTCGGAAAAGCTCGGTTACTAAATTTCCCTTAACTCGATATAAAACTTCTTTTTAAATTTATATTCGCAAAATTTATATCTATTGCGATTTCACAGGAACGTTTTTTCTCTCTCTCTCTCTCTCTCTTCTCTTTGCTTTTTCTGTAGTTTTCTCCGTCGGTTTTTCATAACTCCTCGTTGGTTTGTTTCAACACTCGAAAAAATAAGTCCTTAGCAAACAAGAAAAAAGAGGTAAAAGCAGAAAAAAAATATTGCTCCTTAAAAAAAATATTAAAATAATGAAATGGAAAAAGGTTAATACGAAAAATGAATGTAGGTTTTTTTTTTTTTTTTTTTTTACCACAAGAAGGTTTATTACCTACGTTTTCCTCTCATTTTCGTCTTCGATTTGGTTTTTTTTTTTTTTTTCAGGTTAATAGTTCTTTGTTTTTTTGTTTTTTTTTGTAAACCATACAGATTAAAATTATTCAAATATTTAGGCAATGGTTGGCGTTTTAATTTTTAATCAGGTTAATCTATATCTTTAAAAACGATTTTCTACGCCAAAAAATGCAGAAAAACTGGCTTTGAAAAAATTCAAGATTGGTATTGTTCAGTCGTATTTAGATAGACAAATATTCCGCAACAATTAACGGCGAATATTTCTTCTAAATATTCACCGTTACCTCCGACTAATAACCCAATTAATAAGGCTAACAATTATGCAGACGTTCAACTAATCTGCATAACTGTCAGCACTATTTTGGAATGTACTACAGGTACCTTTTGCGAACATAAACAATTATAGGCCCAAAAAGAAGTCACTTGGTAAATCGATTTACACCAATACTTCACTTACCTTTCAAAAGAGACTATAAGTAGACATCTACCTAGAATCTCTCTGATCGTCGGTGTGCAAATACACCACCAAGTTAGTAGTCCGCCCTATGTTGAGGCACGACATAGTAAGGACCTAGTAATTATAATTTAGAGTATAAGTAAGTATATCCGCGAAGATAGCGATGTGTATAAGTATAAGTTTTAGAAAGTTACAAAATCTGTTTTGATCAATTTTATTTGTGACATGATATTAATCGAATATACTATTTTGAACGATTGTTTTCTATTTTGTGTGTTAGTTAATAATATCCGGGATAACTGACACAACAGGTATTAAATAGGTAAGTAAATTTTATCTTTATTCAAGGTTTCTGTGAATTGTGGTAATAATAGAAAGTAAATTGTCGATAGGGAAGTTGACAAATACGTGTATTCCCAAACCTTTAACACACAAGAATAATATATTATGGTAGTCTACTATAAAATAACGCGACTTGTATATATGGTAAAAACATTCAGAAAAGTCCCAAGTTCTAGTTTTTTTTTTTTTTTTTTTTTTTTAAAGTTTTGGAAAATTAGACTTAACTAAAATTGAGACACATTGGCACCAAAAAAATGGCTGTTTGCTCGAAAAAAAGGCGTGAAATTTTACTCTTCTTGAACGTGTAGGAATGATCATTTAGAATAACATGAAAATTGGAAAATATGCACTTCAAGTCAAGTTTTCGAGTCTATCTCCGTCAATATTGATTTCATCGTAAAAGTAGTTGAATAAAAAAATGTTTAACCTTCAATGTTCTGTAAAATAAATTCATTATATTTTTTCACTTAAATATAAGGCTTTTAACACTGAAAAATATCAATTAAAATTATCCTTAATTTTTGTCATAAAATAACATTTCATCAGTTCGTGATAGCAATACATAATATGTTTTGAATTCCACAGTAAATACAATAAACTTAAGATTTTTCATCCTCATTTTTGCAGCCTCTCTATAATTATACTGTGCGTGAATGTTGACGGCAAATTTTTTCAATAGAAAATTTAGAAATGAATATTTCTGTATCGAACTATTAAGTAGGTTTTTACTATGTGAGAATCAGCTCATTAGAATCGGTCTCTTCAAAAAATCTGAGGATGACACTACGTTCATTTTTCATTTAATGAGAAAATATGACTTTTGGCCACATTAATTCTCGTATACCTATACGCATAATTATATAGGTAGATACTGATAAGTCTGAGATTTTATTTTTATTTTATTTTATTTCCATTTTATTATTACTTGATTTCCCGCCACTATTTATCCGAAAATCTTTTTCTTTTTTTTTGCTTTCTTTCCTTCACTAAAACTCACGTACATTTCATTCTATCTTCTCTTTCTTATTTCTTCCGGTCGTCACTTCTCTACCCTATTAACTACCCACTGTAAAGTAATTTACTTTTTCTTTTTTTTCTAACTGGTTTTTACCTACGATGCTTGTATACTTTACCTCATTTTTCTCATCATACAGTTTTCTTTTTTGCTTTTATCTTATTTTGCTTGCTTTTTGAGATTGGTTGTATATTTGATTTATTCTTCGTCTTTACCAACAGAGTGAAAATTTCTCTTACTTTTGTGTAAAATTTGTATAACTTTCTTCTTTTTCCCTTTCAGCTTTTTTATACTATCCCATTTCGCTTATCAGAATAGTGGAAATTCAGATTTTTTCACGAGGGCATCTCGTTTCTAAATTTTCAACCTAACTTCACTTTTATACTGTGTTGACACCAGGTACTAGATTAAGTTTGTAGTAGGGTTCCTACACAGTTTCTGATTCAGATTTTGTTGGTTGTAGTGTAAGTCCTAAATATATGCAATCGGTATGGTGTTTCGATAGTTAATAGATAATGACAAATTATATAATCTGATCTTACCGACATATTTCTCATTTGTGAAACGTACAGTTTTATCAAGTGTCAGTTTGAAATAGTCCAGCTTCGTCTACATTGAAAATATTATTGTCAGCATAACCAGCACAAATTGTAGGACAATTAGCATGCAAGCATTTATTAGTAACATCAGTATCGACTTCTGCTGATTCACCCAACATTTTACCATTAACAATGTTCTTTCGTTGTCAAAATTGTTCAACCCATAACGACGCTAAACACTTGAAGCCCTGTACATTCATTATTTTGGTAAGCTGATCAGCTTTTTCTTGTAAAATTTGCCCATTAATAGAAGTGTGACGGACCTGTATTGCTTGAACTATAATAACACGGCATTTTTAAGTGGTTTTTTACAACTTGAACAAAGTTTTTTAGCATCGATTGGTTTATTGACGAATTCTTTTTTCATCAGGTTAAGGTTTTTCCATGTAGTCTAAATGGTAGAATGGTATGCGGAAAACTCAGTAACAATTGTCAATCTGAAGAAGGATTTTCGATGCTAAAAAAAAGTTCGTTGCAGTGTGTTCAATATTGTTTATTTAGCCTGAAATCTGTTCATTGTTGGCAATAATTTGTTGCAACCATTTTCATTGTAGGGGATTTTTAGATGAGGAAAAACCAATGAATTCTGGCTGGCACACCGGCTGTTTGTTGTAGCCGGTATTCGTTGTTGTGATTTCTACTATACTACAAATTCAAATTTCCTTTCTGTTTTTGCACTAAAACCTCAGAGTAAACTTTAAAATTTTCAAATTAATCAAATTTTAAATTAAAACTTTCAACTTTGAATTTTGTCCAATCTCAAATTACTCTTGAAGACAAAACTTTCAGACAGTTGAGATGCGTGATATCGATAATTTCTTCTACTCTGCTCCATATTTAACTTTGGTTAATTTTAATCACTCAAAAACATTAGATGTATTTTTACTTTCATCAGTCTGTTGTACCATTTATAAGTTACTGGATGGTAAAAAACATGTCAAATTGCTGAAATTATGCTGGTTGTCGTCAGCTCTTTGTACTTTTATGTTCTTTTGCTACATATGCTGCTCGATACTACTTTTCTTTGCTTATTTTCATATTTAAAAATGCTCATTTTTACAGTGACATGGATAAATACTAACCTGGAGAAAAAATGTTGTTTGGAACTGACGTTTGACACTCTATTATATTTAACTTTGTGGGAACCACCATACCCTGTCTAATATAAAATACATTCGTCAGTTATAGTCGGCGGTGAGATGGCCGTGCGGTTAAGTTCACTGCTTTTAGCTGGCGAATATGTAGGTCCCAGGTTCGATTCCCCGAGCCGACAAAACCTACATCTGGTGACCCTTGACATGTGCTGGACACGCACGCACCCTAGTGGTGCATGGTGGAACTCACAACTCTCCTTCCTAACTTGAGTCGCCGATAGATGGCGCCCTATATAGTGGAAATAGAACCCGTATAGGTAGTATAAGCCTGTGTGTATAGGTATAAGAGGCGTTTCTGATTCAGCCCAACCTCCCACAGCATCTAATGTTGTTCAACTCGTGTTGAGTCTCTCTAGGGGGGGAGTGTATGGGAACCACCATACCCTGTCTAATATAAAATACATTCGTCAGTTATAGTCGGCGGTGAGATGGCCGTGCGGTTAAGTTCACTGCTTTTACCTGGCGAATATGTAGGTCCCAGGTTCGATTCCCCGAGCCGACAAAACCTACAAACTTTATTTTCATCAAATAAATTGAACATCGAAAGTTTCAAAAAATGCCATTAAGAATGAAGAGTACTCCAAACGCTGTTCTTTTTGACATTTCATGTTTTTGAGTTCTCAAATTTTAAAGAATGGTTTTGGTTTCCGTTTGTCTAATCAAGGATTTCTATAACCGCGAAAATACCTTCTTGTGATGTCATTTGTCATTTAATAACATTTATGTTATTGAGTATTTTTGGATATCTATATAATTATACTATAATTAAGGTAATGGTGGCCAAGACGCTGCATCAGTGAAGATGCCAAACTTTCACAAAAGTTATGTTGGCAGCACTGATGAGGGGAAAATGACATCCCACTGGCATGTGCAGAGTGGTCAACACACTTTCAAGTTTTTGCGACAAGAAATCTTGATTCCCCATGCATTTTATTTTAAAATGAATTATGTGTTTGATGATAAAGTTTAAAAATAATTGACTTGAATTTTGATGCTGGTTATTATGGGAATGAATTATCCTATTTCCTTTGATAATTCATAAAATAATCAACAAATTTTGTGTAAATAGTGGTAGTATTTAATTCCGCTGATTTGACTGTCATTATTTAATTTAAACAATGTGAAATAATAAAAAATCAAATTGGCTAACATTCAAAGTGGCTAAGATGCTACGCTAATATTGAAATTACTCATTGCAGAATGGTATTTAATTGATAAAAGTTTATAAATAATTAAAACAGGTATCGCCTTATATCATTTCATTTTTATTTCTCGTCAAATTTTGGGGAAATACACTGAAAAAACATATTGTGATTTCAAGAACAGAAGAATATCTTCAGAAAATAATTCAAACTAACTTGTTTTTATTTCAAAAACCCAAGAAAAATTTGTTCTTTAATTTTAATAGATTTTTTCCATAAGTTTTAACAGATTTGGATTTGAATTTTTTGTTTTAAAACATATGCAAATTTCCATAAGCCATATTAGCCACCACTATGCAGCATCTTACCTACCCCCCATTGGGTCAGATGACCAAAATTAAAGTTTTTGTATTTTTTTTTTATTACGTGGTTATTTTTTTAATAAACATTTGATTGAATGGTAACAAAAGATGCATAAGGCATTGAAGTACGTATATGCGCCAAATATGGTATTTTTTCATCTCTCCTATCAAAACCTATTTCACTTATTTAAAAGTTGCGGCATCTTTGGCTCCTTTACCTTACTTAAATATAGTTAATCCATACTTTGACGCACCATGGGACAATAACATTTTGTGGGTCGAAATTTGAATCACTCATTTGCTTGTCCGGAATGATTCACAATTTTTTGCACTCCTTCATATTTATTTTCAAACGAATTATGACCCTGCTTGAGCAAAGTGTTTTTTTGCGATAAAATTAATTTTGGCCCAGATTATGTATCTACCTGAAAAATTTATTTGTGGAAACATTTTCCACATTTTCCATGCGGTGGAAACAGGCAAGCGGTACAGGTGTTAGACTTTTAGCGTTCTTTTTTGAAAGCTCGAAGAAGAAAATAAGGCGTTAATTTTGACAAATTAAAGATCTCTACTGTGATAGAAAAACTTAATTTTCTCCTATACTGTGTGTTGTGTAACCGGTTCTGTTTTCTTCCCCAAATGATTTTGAAGTTCTACAAGTATTTTGAATTTTATTCTACAATGTACGTAAATAAAACGAACATAACATTTTATTGTGATTTTCGCTAATGAGATGATTTTCTAATCTCATTATACGTTTAAAAACTCCAAAAATATGATTCTGTTCGGCGTCGAAGAAACCTTATTCTCTAATTAATCTATAACCATATTAACTAACACATTTCATCAACGTACAACGATCATTATTATCAGCAGCTGAAGCTGTTAATTATAGTACATGTTACAGGCTCGCACAAACCTATCGACGTTAAATTTCTAATTAAATTTAATACCTACTTTTCTTCAGACCATTCATTACCAATGATTGGACCCCTAGTATTAATGTTTTGAATTTTTTAATGTTATTTTTAACACATTAGGATCAGATAGATGAGTATTTTCCTTCGACTCCATTTTACGGATCTCCCTGGGTAATTTTGAAAAAAAAAAAAAATTGTTATTCTATCTCAGTCAATTTTACGATACACTAATTAAATCAACCCTTCGCACGATATGAAACGAAATTATCGAGCTTCTAAATATTATCGTGCGCAAAAGCCATAATTAAACGATACGATGGTACGTATAATGCCTATTAAGGGCTGCTTCGATGGAATAAAAACACTGGCGCGTGATTCGAAAAATCAGTAATTGGCAGAAGAAAATGGAACGAGGTTTAATGTACTTACACATAGAGAACACTTATAGTGGTGGGGGGGGTGCCTAAAATAAAAGTTAAAATTCCCATTATAATCGCCACTGAAAAAAAAAAAATTTTTTTTAAATTGCGACAACGATAATAAACCAATAATTGTATTTTTAATGAAAGGGGAGGTTCGTTCTAATACTTCACAACATTTTTGAGACTTCACCAATTCATATTCAGCTTAAATGAGGATTATTTTCGTAGGCTACATAAAATCCGTGTATAGTAATACGTAATCATCAACCTTATGGCTCATCCCTGTAGCATAGCCTCAACCATTCTCTACCATATGTGCCGAAGTACGGTCGCATGAGGTACAACTACAACAGGGAACTAACTTTCAGTGTTGCCCTGCAAAAATGAAAATTCATTCTTCCAGTACTAAAATAATTTTTTCCATTCTAATTAACAGTTTTTACTCGTTTACAAATTGCAAAATTACAAAATTTAGTAACACCGAAAAAAAAACGTAAGTCAGCGCCTATGTTCTCTACACCATTTTACTTTATGCAGGATTCCGCTTTCTCCACCAAAATATGTAGGTTTATTGTAGCCATAACTTTTTGCTGAAGATTTCGGGGTTTCTAATAAAAAATGGCTATTCGCTTTTCTGGTTATTTACTTCGACTTTCAATTTCATACTTTGTGCATATCAGTCTCTTGCCTCACCTCTCTTATCCTTGTTTTATTAATCGACTTCATTATGGAAGATCTATGCTTGGAACGACTTCCTTTTCTTTCTTTTTCATATTTTTTCCCCTTCGCTGTCTACCCTCTCATTCCAAGTACTTAATCCCTAATATTGCGTATTTTGGGCTGCTATTTCTTGTTCGCTGTAGGAGAAAGGCGTGGAGCAAAATGAAGCGAGTTTCGCATATTTCGAATTTACAATTTTGCGGAGCATTCGTCTTGGCACCATCGACCCATCTTAGTTTTCGAACGTTTAAATATTAATTAAGGAACGCTTGTACTACTGCGAGGGTTCTGTGTAGGAACGCAACAGTTCATTATGAATATGGGCGATAGCTGTCTCACGTTGAAGGGGAGACCGCATCCGTTCGCATAATGAAAGTGAATTGAAGGTGAGGGAGTAGGTCGAACAAATTTTCATGCGATGTGATTGAGAGAATATTGTCATACCGAGTTTGCATCACTTGCTGGAATAAAAATAGTTTTTAAGTTGATTAACGAGTACAGGAGTGGGTAATGATCGTCATAGAACTTTATTTTAAAGCTAGCTGCGGTAGGGTTGAATTTTCTCAAACCACAAAAACATTAACCGTAACAACTCGTATATCTGGCTACATACAAGTTGTTCTTAGAAGGGAGAGATATATTTCTAATTTTTTTAAATTTTTTTAAATTTTTTTTGTAAATATCAAAATGGAGTTTTGAGAAATAAGACATAAGAAAATATATAATAGAAAAACAATGCGCAATTTCAGCTTGACATCATAAAAATAATGTGCTTATTGTTGTTAGCTTATAGAAGTGATATGTTTATCTAAAAATACCTACTCAAAATTTTCAAAATGAGTAAAATAATAAATTAAATTTGATTTTCGAGTCTTACTTACCCGACATCATGCATTGGCATGATGAAAAATTGGAGAAGTCAAAATTTTTTACTAATTTGTTTTTCGTAGCTATTTCTTATCTATGAATAAATTTTTTTTTTTTATATATATCTGTGATGGTAACATTGACTTCAATTGATTGATAAAACTCAAAACAATTTGACCAAGTTCCAGTCAACATTTAATGACCTCAATAACAAACAATTATAACATGTACAGATTATACTAACAGTTACGGACTCCTCTATTGAACCCCTTAAGAGTTATTGGTTATAAAAGACTAAGTAGCTGAAAAAGTTACGAGTGATGGTTATTAAAGAAGATGACCATTCAAAGGTTCTTCATAAAGTGATTTCACAATTCATTTACAATAATTATATCAACGATGAATTTGCGAGGGGATGAGTACTATGAATACTGTGGTGTCCGAACCGGTGTGGTTTCATTTTTAAGGAATTCACACAGACTGGAATCATCAATTTTCAAAAAAGTCAAAAGCTGATCAAAATTTAGTAAAAAAAAATTTATTTTTATTTTGTGAGTGATTGGATATACCAGAATCCGAGACTCTGTATTCGCCCACAGGTTTTTCCATGGTTCCCGACCATTATAATCAATTATCATATTTATACTAAAACTTTTTCTAATTTTATCTCTATCTACCAATTTTAAAATATTAACAAATCATAATAAACAATTCACAATCAACCACAAAAACCAAATTTTAATGAATTAAAAATTATTACAATTACTACCCTTACCTTATTTCCAGCTTAGATTGTCTAACTGTTTACCATAACTTGGTTAATACTATTTCTTGTAAGTTTCGACGACCAAAATATCTGGATCCATAGATGTGGATTACACCTTCTCAAGGGACTGTAACTTCCGGAAGAACTTGACTTCTCTCAACTGATGACCAACTGGTTAATCAGTCACACCAATATTTTTTACCAACTCACAGACTGGGATGAGCTACAGGAACTTGAAAACTTCTTCAGACTACCCGAATTGAAATCGGAAAATTTTACAATAAGATTTACAAAATACTCAAACTTTTGATGCAAAGCATCAAACTCACCTACTGAAAAGTATTCAATGTACAGAAATTAAAACTTTTCCCCAACAAAATAATTATTTCTCCGATTTATAATGGGAGAAATAATTTTATGAAATTATTTCTTAGCTGACAACTGAAAAACTTCATTTTGGTAATGAATTTAAATATCTCACAAACACGGAATACTTCTACTAGTTTCAAACTTGTAATACTTCAACAGGCAGATTTTAACCACAAGGACCCACAGCAGCTGATGTGAATACTTTCAAAACTTAATTTAGTAACCGAACAAATTTCTAACTTAAAAGAACGGAGAAAAATTTTCAAAAATTACGAGCATATTAGTACAACTATCTTGACTTTTTGAAGGAGACACAAACAAGCAAGTGAATTTGCTCAAACATTGAATTATACACCTATATTTTCCTAGTTACATTTTCCATCACCACCAAACTTTTTCAGAAATTAGTAGGAGAGATCAAGAACAATGAAAATTAAAATTCTTTAATTTGAGGAAATCAAGGAAAATTTGTTGACAGATATTCTGGTAAAAAGAGAGGAAAATAGAAATATTTTTTCATGAAATTAGTAGGATAAAGATAGAGAAAAATTTGTCATCGGTAAAATGAATTTAGAATTTCAAGTTCCCTATTGAATATTGAAAAAAGAGTCATCTATAGGTAATTACTCAACAGAAGAAAAGAGATAGAAACAGTAATAAAATTTTGAAATAGAAGCAACTGAAACAGAAGTATTTCTTCTTCCAAGGCCAGTAAATATGATTCATAAAGTCATCGATATTATTTTCTCATGCATTTTACCCAAAACTACCCATAACAAATTATAACATCTACTCTAATTACCCAAAATTGCCTCATCATCGAGTGAGATTGGAAGAAGATTCACAATAAAGAATGCCAAGGTGACAATACATCTCCAACCGTAGGTATACTAGATAGACCCGCTATATCAATGGAAATTGAAGCACACATAAATGACGTCACGATGTGGCAAATGCATATTAAATCCTATAAGGAATTTTTGAAGAAAAAAAATCAAAAAAAGTTTATTTTTTCCTCTAAAATGAATTTTTTAATAAAAAAAAAGAAAAAAAGAAATGATTACCTATGTACAATTTTTCAAAAAAAAAGAAAACTCAAACTGGGCTAAAATCAACTTCAAAAACTTGGAAATAACAGCAGACCTGGGTAAAATAACTTTTTGCCCCAATGTGACATCACACTCTGTATTTATCAGTGCTTCAATAGGAAGCATTGTACAAGATTGTACAGGGCCAGTCTACCTAGTATATGGTCGAAGCAATACATCAAATTTTGGTGGAGAAGACAATAAAAGAAAAAATTTCTTCTACCAGAATTAAGTTAAGATTACGATTTTGCGAAGAATCCAACATTGAAAGAATTAATTCAGCAAAGTGAGACAAAAAATAATGGTAGAGAAATGGGAGAAGCGTAAGTATATACCTATAGTCAAAAAATAATTTTTTTAATGGTCATAGAGAAAAATTAATCCATGTATTTCTTTAATTACTGTGGTTTCAGATGATCAGAGTAGGATGATGTCATAATTGACCAATGAAATTATTGATTATACTACTACTAATTATGCAGTTTGGACTAAATAGTTATTTTAGATAATGCGAGATGATTATGTTAATCATCATATATTTTACAGGGTGGATGACAGTTTATTGGTGTTACGATGTATGAATATGAATGTTAATGAGTTGAAATATATTGTTACAATACCAATAATAATTTATTTATCCTAATAAAAGTAGTCTACTTGTAACCATTTGTGGATCTTATGGATACTAGCTCAGCAAAGCTAACCGGAGCCTTTTTCAAAAAATGTATTTTGCGTAGCTTCATAAAAAATTATTTAGTCCTGCGTCCTATAATTGGCCGCCCAGGGTCTCTCCACACTCCCCTTGTACTCTGATTGATGGTTGATGCTTGCATGGAATTTTCAATTTTCTTTTAAGTTATCAAGGAAAGGAGGAAAGCTTAAAATTGATATTTTTCAATTTTCTGTTCAATTTTAATTTTGTTTTATTATATCCTTTCATTTTTTGTAAATTTGCATTATTTTAGGTTCTGTAAGGTAGGTATATTCTTAATTAGAAAACTCGTCCTGAAAGAACTGAGGGGATCCGTGGAAAAAAGGATCCTCTCAAGCATTTTGTACCTGTGCTTTTGTACTAGGATCCACCAATGTCTGTGAAGCGTATAGCCTACAATTTCGTACCATTAGGGCTAGGAATTTTGGGTAAAAACTTTTGCCAACTTTTAAAAGGTTTTTTATCAAATATCTTTATGATTCACCATTTACTGATTCTAAAATGCCTAACTTATTTCGACTATTCTGGTATATTTTAAAACAAAATATGCATATTCTTACATGGGTACTTCTGGATAACTTAGGTATATAGATATGTATCTACGTTTCTTTTCCACATTTATGTTTTTGTAAATATATGAATGCACTTGTTTCGTAATATTATAGTAAAAATGTATTTTTTGAACACATTTAGGTAAAAATTCATTTATATTTTCAAAATGAAATAAATTTTATTTATAAAATTAAACTAAAAATAATCTCAAATTGTTCAATTGTTTTAAATGAAAACTCTCGTTTCATCCAAGTATGTTTTGTTGGATTTAAAATTATTAATTTTGTTTTTCTTTGATTATTTTTATACTGAAAAATAACGTATGTCGTGAGGTTTTAAGGCCTGTAATACAATATTCTTCGAATTTTGTGAGCATAATATTTCGACGTATTTTATCATTTTTAAGCAAATATAAAAATGCATATTTTGAGCACATGAAAAGAATATTTTTGAATTTTAAACACAGTAAGTTCATTGATCTACATATCACAAAATAATTATGAATATGAAAATAAATGCACTCTGGATATAAATACCTACAGATGGAAAGACGGTACCCATCTCATTGTTGAGAAATAACTTTTTTAAAAGTAGGTGATCCCTTCAGTGACGACATACTACTACTAGAGGAGAAAAAAAAAGTTTAGGAAATTGTATCGAAGAATCACCAACATCATCCCGTAATTTTGAGCTGAATGTATCTTCCTGTCATTTCCAAAATTTTACTAACGATGTTGTTTCCTTCTTTAAAACAACTAAATTTTCCTATTTTTCTAATTCATTAATTTTTTTAGTAGAACATTATTGAATTTAATATTCTATTTTATAATTTAAAATTTTCAGAAAAATATGAAATAGAAGTCTTGCTTCTTCACTTACCCTGGTTATGAGAGAAAAACACAATCCATTCGTGCATTATCTAATTAGATATTAACAGCTATAAATATTCTTCATCAAACAAGAATATGAACTTCGAATGTTTGTTTGGAATCCACACAACTCACCTAGAACAAAGTCAAAAACACAAAACTAATTATTAATTTGAATACCAAATTACTCGGTCGACAGCGGTTAAACGTCGCGAGTAAAGTCGATTATTTGTCCCTATTCACGGGTTAAAAATCACGAAATTACTTTATTCAGTTTCTCAGTTCTTGACGGTAATCCATTAATTCAATCCAACAAACCTGTATTGACCCGTTCAAATCGGAATTGGCGTTAAGTTTTGATAAAAACGAATGCTTTATTTGTAAGCATTTGAATGATATGAAAGGGGGAAAGCTCCACCAGGTTGGCAGACGTCATATTTAGTAGAAATATGTCGTCTTCATGAACGGAAACTGTCGAAATCGTTTGACAGGTCTGGTCATATAAAAGTAAACAGACTAATCCATTAAATGAAGGAATTTGGGTGAACCCTCCTTTTTAATCTTTCCTCGGTAAATAAAATATATGATTTTGTATCGAGCCGATATATATAATTATGTTTATAATATTTTCAGTACAAAACTTCTCTCTGTCGGCTGCGTGCATTTCCATATTTTTTCGCAGTGTTCTTACAATTGAACTTGAAAAGTTAATGAATTCGATATATCTTGGAGCAAAATGAATGGGTCAGAATCCGATTTTGATAAGTGAAAAAATTGAAAAATTTAGAATGCACGAATGCAGTGAGAATTACATTTATGATTGCTGTTTTCGAGGCAATAGTTATATTATTTTTACTATTTAGAATGGGTTCCAAAATAAGTTTAAGTTAAAAACGGATTTTTAATAGGTAGGCTTTTATTATTATTATTATTTTTTTGCCTTTAGTTTCATGCGAAATAAATATTATTTTGTTGCGGAAGGTTGGCTGCAGTGTTGGTATATTTTAAAATAGCAGTAGTGAGTAGAATAAAAGCTTATAAAAAGACGAGATAGACAATTGATTTTGAAGTGACCATGGAGTGGGAGGAAGGGTTTTTATGCCTGAAATATGGATTAATAAAATTAATCCAGTCAACACGACCTAAAAATTAATATTATAAATCCAACCTAAAAAAACAACCTTAGTTGTTCTCAGATAACTTTGGCGCCAATCCGGCACAAATAGAAATGAAAAAATCCAGCAAGATTTTCTTTTTAACGTACCTATCTGAAAAATGGTTCATCTTACCTTTTCATTTTCACTCGCAGTCATTAATTAAAAAATTGAAAATTACCGGAACCATGAAAACCAGGCCTAGTAGATTATTCAGCACACTTACGATTATGTTAAATCTAAATTTCGGCCCATTTTCCACCAAAAACAACAACCGTTTTACATTACCCGAGCAAACACTCAATCGAAATGCCTTCTGGCCATGAACCTAGCTGCTATTTCAATTTTATGTTACTCACCTAATTTATTTTTGTCTCACATTAGAAGGAGTCTTTTGCTGGGGCACAATAATATAATAAAACAACCAAGATACATTCTTTAGGGGGGAAAAATGTGTGGAACTTTTAACACTTGTTGTTGGATAATACTAATTTCCTGTAGCCTAGCTCGCCCCGTCGCATTAATAAAGGTAACTTTAGTTTGCAGACTTTACACAACCTGATTCATTTCGTTCGTCACGCTCTTAATACTGATTGCAAATACTCATATACTATGCATAAATTCGTTACTGTTACACGATGACGTCATCCAACCAGAGTATAAATCGGTTCAACTGAACCGCAATGTCTTGATTTCATTAAACTCTCGCAACTCGTACCTTACTCTTTTGTTTTGGGAAGTCTTTTCCCGCGTATACAGTAGGTACCTCTACACTTTTTCACAATAAATTGTTCTACTTAGAAAAATGCAGAACTAGTTCTCTAAAGAGGCTGTTCTATAATCTTAGGGTTTCTGAATGGAATTTTTCGAGAACCTAAAACTTTAACGCCGCACTTTTATGCCATAAAATTCAGAGATACACAATCATAGCTGTGAATAGTTGTGGGCATTATTTTTTAGTAACGAAAGTTTACTGAGTTGAGAGAAGAATGAGAAATTAGCTTTCTTCAATCCAGAGAATGACTTCAGGAAAATCTAATCCTCAAGTGAGGTTTAGTGAATACACTCGGAAGGGATGGCGTTAGAAAAGAAAAATGGTTGTGCATTGGCTTACCAATACGCAGTCAATATAGATTCCTACTAACTTCAACGATATGTTTAGGCCTACGTAAAAATACAATATTATTCGAAACAATAATACCGCATCACATCAAATTCCAGCTACGTTTACATAATTTATACTGTAGCTTAGTACACCTACGCCGATACTCTGGTTTTTGACAATATTTTTGCTGCAGGTACGTTTCAGTGCAGGCTACAAACAAAAACGTGTTTAGAAGTGGTTATAAACTACCCGGCACTCCACCACCAAACCCTTTTTAATACCAATTCAAATACAAATACATTATGACAACTCTGTGGAAAGAAAAAAATAAAAATAAAAAAAATAGTCGGATTAAATTTGGAGGAATTTTCTCGACGACACACGTATGCACGTACGACACACGCAACGTAAATGTCGTCGCCATTCCAAAGTAATTTACTGTTCACCAGTTGGAAAAAAGAGGATAGAAATAGAAATATATATAATTACGTAGATACGAAAAAAAGGGAGGAAAAAAAGAAGAAAAACAAACGTTTAGGAAAATTCGGCAGTGAATTCACGAAAGCGTTGTAAATCAAGCGAACGTCTTCTATTTCGCTTCCTTTTTTCTTCGTTTTCTTTGCTTCTTATTTTCTTTTCTTCTCATTTTCTTTTCTTCTGTTTTTCCTTTCCTCGTCTCCTCTCATCCTTAGCATGGCTTAGCTTTCTTTTTTTTATCAGCCTCTGCTCTCACTCCACTTACTTTTGAGTAATTTGACAAAATAATAAAAACACGAAAATAAAAATTTTTACGATCGAATTAGGGGACCAAAACGAGAGGAAAAAATGACAAAAGTAAACACGCGGCTTCACAAAATCCATTCGCACATCAAAAAACTTTGTAATCGTTTCAATAGGATTTCAGTCTTTAGACGAGGAAATATCGTTGAAATATCGTTGTCGCATTGGTGTTTGGCTCGAGAAGAAAAGAAGTTAGCCGATGAAGGAAAGAAAAGTGATTTGGGCCAAGGATTTCTTTCTTCCACGCTAATTCTTCTTTCCGTTTCTGACGGTGATACGTGTACGTGTTTTCTGCAAGTAAATGTGAACACGTAATAATATCTAGGCTTAGAACAACTTACAAGTAAGTTTGTGACGTCCGAAAATATCACAAAAACCAAACACACAACAAACAAAAAAAAAGAGCCAACAGAAAGGCAGGTAAAGTATAGGAACCCCTGCATGGCCAAGTGGAGGAATAGACAAAAAGGAAGAAAAAGGAAAATTCACCATTTTAAAGCAGACACCCCAATTGCCAGAATAACCAACCACCCCCCTCCCACCACATGCCTGATTATTAGGCTATCATTTTAATTTTGATTCCCAAGAAAAGAGTGACCGAAACAGAGTAATAGAAAAAACCATATATTTACTGATCCTCCGTGACAGCTCCGCAGCGGCCTTGAGACGATGCAAATTCAGGTGGTGAAGTTCTGTGATGCCTCTGGTCGCCCCGGCTGTTGTAGCCCCGCTGCCAAACACTGGTACAGATGAAACAGTAAAAAGTTGAAATGAATTGCAACTAACTGGATCCTCTGCTCTGCTTCCGCTACTCTATCTGGTTGAAGGCAGGTCCACTGTGGAGGTGTGGTTTCTGCACTCCTCTGTGGCCTTTTTCGAATTTTGAAATGACCAGAATTTGAATTTGACCTTGAAGGTCAAAGTATTTTTGATTTCGATTAACACAAAAATATCTTACAAATTGGCTACCCTAATGGACGAAATTATGATAAAAGTGTTAAATTTCAAATATTTCGTGGGTTCCAAAAATAGGCATGAAACCTTGAAATCAAGGATAATTTTATACACACAATTCGCGATTAATAATGGTAACATTAAACGGTAAGGGCAGGCCCCTCCGAGTAAGTTTTCTAAATTTTGAGTGAAATTAACTGGCCAAAAAAAAACACTTTTGAGGCAAAAGCCTCTACACGGCGCGATCCGACTGCTAAAATTCAACTAACTATAGGCTAAACTATAAGGATCGCGCCAGGCATCGAGAGAAATTCCCCCCAGAACTCACCACCAATCGCATCGTCTTGTACACGTCTCGTACACGTCTCATACTATAAAAATACAGCCAATCCTGTAAAAGAATATAAAATATTTTGGCCGCTGCATTCAAATTTAAATTTTAACGTATTTTTTGATCCATTAGGCGAGCAACCGAACGGACCGCCAAAAGTTAGGCAAGAACATGCGAGAATACAGTATAGGCTATTGTATAAATGAGCGTAATTTGCGGTTAGGCTAAGCGATGAATAATAGGTAACACGGACAGGCAAACAAGTCGAAACTGTGTAGCCTATCCGCGTTTGAGAATATAAAATACATCGTGAAATGCAATTTCCATCGCCGAATTTGTGTATAATAATTTGCTGAATAATTCGCCGATCTATTTGCCGTGAGGAGAGAAAAAAAATCATCATAAAAAAAATAATTCGGTGGGCGCATTTGGCGTCAGGATCACAGATATTTAAAAAAAAACAGGGGAGTAGTGAAGGGAAGAGACGTATTTATTCTAAAGAAAAAAATTACAGGTTGGGCATCTCAAGTTTGTATGTTTACTCAGCCTAATTAGTATGGACGGCTGTAGGATTTTTGTCGAGAGTAAACCTATTTCCATGAAATAATTTCTTTGTCTAGTGGTTTGAAAATGCGCAAAAAAAAAAAGATTTTGATTATTAAATGGTTGGTAAAATTTCCAACGGAGCAACGATGGGATCGACAACCAGTGGAAGATTTTTTTCTTAGAGCCTATTTCTTTTTTGTACGAATGAAAATGGTTGAATTTAGGTGCCACTGCGTGGAAAATATCAGTAAAAACAATTATGGCTATAGATATTACGGAAAATACGAACTTAATTTTATGTCATTATTTTTTGACTACATTACAAAAGTTATGGTTTTTGTGAGATGCTTCGTATTTAAATTTGGAGAGATACATTATTCTGAATTACCTTGTCAATTTCTAATTTTATTTGCTAAATTTAAAATTATAAATGCTAAATTTGGTTTGTACCTCGTAATGTGTGGTATCGGAACAATCAAATAAAGTATATTTTGGATTAAAATCTAACAATGTTTTCAAAGCAAAAAATGCAGCAAACTAGAATTTTTTTAAGTCCAATGAATTGAAGATATTGATCTCTGATATAAATTCTTTCGAAATACCTAATAAACTGAACCCATAAAAAATGGACCAGAATTTATGAATACTCACCGAAACATTACATATTTAATTCGAATAAAAACCATTGGAAGTCACTAATACAAATGTGAAAACTGAAAAGAACTTCATGCTTTCGTTTCCATAAGCCTATCATCTAATATATCGTCCATTACTCCAACATTTTTCTCACATAAAGTCAAGTACTTTTCTCTTAAACTTGTTGTTTTCTTACAGAAATTCAATAAAGAAATTGAAAATTAGATGAAAATCGTTTTGTAGAACTGACTTGTTTAATAAAATTTTCTATCAAATTGTTAATGAAATTTACAGATCTCGCAGCAATTAATGTAACGTCGCAGGATGCAGAAAGGTATAAAAACCGTGTCATCAATTTCCCTCGACTGTGTAATGCGGGTAGTATTATTCGGAGTATTTACGGCGCTGTGGCTACAATACCAGTTTGTTTTGAGCCGCGAATTCCAAAAATAAAGTCGTAATTTAAATATTCGACGAGATATACTTATAACTAATATATATATAGGTCTGCATATCGATATACAGCCTTACACACTGATATCATTTCTTGCGAAAGAATGTGATAAAATTATGTCGGTCGCGAATTTAAAAAATATAGTCAGATTATAGAAATCAAGAAAATCATTTTCAATGATGAAAAAAAAAATTTTTTAAAGTAGGAAAAAGTAGACTTCCTGCTTTAGTTTTGCTCAGTATTATCCAAGCTTGGCTCAGTGATTTTATGATGCATTGGAATCAAATAGGTGTAATATTCTGCTAGTCTGAATGCGATCGAAATGTATTTAAAATCAATTTTCTGTCAATTTCACAAAAACAACTTGATATTTTATAATTATGGAAGTTCACTGAATTAAAATGTTTAAATCCTTGTATTAAACGGTCGCAAAATGCATCAGTGCAGGTTATATTAATGGAATAGATGATAATTATATTATTGAATTACAATTTTCAATGTTGCTATGTGTGTTGTTTAGAGACGACTTTTTTCTATTCATCAGATTTTAAAAACAAATATCTATCAAGTACGTAGGCACTCATTCCTTAGACGTTGTCCACATTCGAGCACCCATCATTCCCTACATTTCTGCCCAAATTCAGTTATTAGATGGACGTCGAGTCTTGATGGAAACTTTCGTCCTGCCAAATAATATACCAACTAGTTCAGTATGTTTGCTACCACTGCACAAAAATGCCTCGACAATAACGGCAGCAGTGCAAAGTAACTCGATAAACAACCAAAAGTCCGAAGCCACGTATTTACCATACTTTTAACGCTCAAAAAGAGAAAAAGAAAGAAAAAAATATATTTTTCCTGTACAAACTACAAAAAAAAAGTCAAACCTCATTCTCGCATTCCAAACCCTTTGTTCGTTCACCCTGAAGACCATTAAAAACGACAAACTTCTCGGTCCGAAAGCCAGCTCCCTGAAAAGTTTAAATGAAGAGCTGAGCTCGTATTTTATGCAACCAGAGGGGTGAAGAACATTTACCAAAACGACCGACCGTTAATGAAATAAAATAAATAACAGATAATAAAGACTCGTATATGCAACGCATATATACGGAGTTTGTATGTATATATATATATATATATATATATGCTGGGGGAGTTGCCACGAAAATAAAAAATATAATGTGATCAACATCAGACATGTATAAGTGTTTGTGTGTTTGTGGGTTTGTGGGTTTGTGTGTTTGTGTGTGTGTGTGTGTGTGTGGGTGTGTGCGCACGTGCGTGTGTGTATGTGGGTGTAGATGTATGTATGAATTTGTGATGGTGGAAAAAAGAAAAGAAAAAAATAGTATTTTCGTTACGGATCCCAGTCATGGATACACACAGAAAAAGTTGAAAACCCTTAAAAAGGCAATTTAACTTATCACAGAGTATAACATTTTTTTTCTCTTCTCCGCCCTTCTTTTAACTACATAAGTTCAAAGTTTTTGTACAGTTATAAATTTGGAAGAAGGAAAAAGAGCAAAGAAAGTACGACATAGACGAGTAAAAAGCAAAACGAAAAAAAAAAAAAAAAGAAAAGAAAGAAAACGTTACAAGAATTACGTCTTATCGGCAACATAGCCTATATTACAGTTTGTATTTATACTTATATTATATAATAATAGTATAATACGGTATATAAGAATGAGATTGAGATGTAAAAAAGAAAAAATAAGAATAACAAAATGGTGTGGCATACACGTATACATAAACAAGAGAAGATTTCAAACTTTGAACCCGTTCTTCATTGCCTGTAAAGGACTTAAAAACGGTTTCTAGTTTTTTTGGAATGTATACGTCGTCGGAATATAAAGTACCATTGTCATAATAAACGTGAGTTCAAAAGTATATGTATAAGTATATAACCTCCCTTTTGTGGGAGCATACTTGTTACAAAGTCGTTCATGAGGTCTTCTACTTTGATGTAAACTTTTTCGATGGTAAAACCCGTAAAGAAAGTTGAGAGAAATATAGAAAAAAGAAACGGAAAGAAAAACGTAGAACACATTTATTTTTGTCACATAAACGATGTATATAAAGGAGGAAATTCTCTCTCACTCACTCACTGACTTTACTTCTCATTTACGCACTTTTTCAAGGAGAAAAGAATTTCAAAAAGATAATCTTCTTTAAAATTCCCATCATTTTTAATCATCAGCGTTCGTAAAAGATTTTAGGAGTCTGTAAAGGAAAAAAGCATTTTCGTTGTTTATATTATGGAGAAAATTTTCTTTCAAAATTATGTAAATTTTACAAATGGAATGGCGAAAAAATATGTTTAACCGTTTCCTCAAGTTATAACGTACGTGTAGGCGTAAAGCGAAAAACACAATACGAATGAATTTTCTCCACCGGAAACATGGAATTATACATTCTCTATACTAATTCTTTTTGAAACATAAAAACATCAATAGAATTTGTATTCAACTTTTTAAAAAAGAACAAAAAATACGTAATTTTTGATGTCAAATTGAAAATTTTTTACTTTGATTCTGTCGGATACAATTATATCCACCTCTGCCTTTGGAAAATCTCAAAAATTACTCTCAAAATAAGTATTCGGTCCAAAAAAAACTTAAAAAATAAAAAGCCAAGTAGTACCTCTAATATTTTTTCAGTTCAAATTAGACAATCCTACGGATGTTCTGATGGGAAGTTTTTGAAATTTGCTACTTACTTGTTATGGAAATCAAATCAAATTAAGAATGTTTATCCGTAGTAATAGTAGAGAAACAACTGACAAAAAAAGCAAACTAAAATACAATACACCATAGAAAAAATATCGATGGTGAATAATGAAATATTTTTTCAATATTTTCAATTTTTATTTGTTTTGTTTTATCCGAGCAGAACTTTCTCACTCTACAGTGTTTTCATATTTATCAAACACAACACTTCACAAAGCCAACAAATATGCCAGCTGAGAAAATGACTAAATTTTACTAATGGCAGAAAACATATCAACCGAATTCATGCTTTAATTAGTTTCGCGGCTATTTATTTTATCTTAAGCATTATTTAGGCCTGCTCAAAATGGGTCAACCTCAGAATTCATTTCCAACACGATGAAAATTCCACCACTAGGCCCTGTTTTTAAATACAAAAAATTATGGAGATACCTTTTTGAAATAATACAATCGTAGACGTAGGAAAAAATTATTTCTTCGGGGGTGGGGACAAAATAAACGTTTTTAAGAACAAATTTCAATTTTTTCTCCAGTATCAGTGAAAAGCAAACGTGAAAATAAGTTTTTCGTCCAAATTTGGAAACGGAAGCGTCCCCACCCTCGGCTACGTCCAAGAATATAATACTGTATATTCTGCGCGCGCAAATGTCGATGAACTTCGTTAATGGCGAGAAAAGGAAGAGACAAGAGCCACACATTAAGGACGAAGCGCCGACAGCATCGGTATTCCTATTTTTTCTCACTACCCCTTTCCTTCCCCTTCGCCCTTTGTGAGTGAGAGAAAAAAACAACGCTTCCAGAGGAAACTGTTAGCACACGACCAAAAAAACGAGCCGTAGCTCTCCGAAGACGGAAACATTTACGAATTTTCGACGACGAGCTTCTTCGGAAGAACGAATTGAATAGTAAATTCAGTTTCCTCTTACCTACCCATGCCAGCAAGTACACAGTGGCAGACACAGTGAGAGAGAGAAAGAGAGAGAGAGAGAGAGAGAGAGACAGAGAGAGTGAGAAAGAGTGAGAATGATGGGTGTAGAGGAGGATGAAAAAGCATTCATCCTCTTGGGAATGCGAATGAATGTCGACGATATATTGTGTACTGACTGCACAGAATACAGAGACTCTGCTATCTATTGCTACTGCGGTATAGACTGTGTCTAGATACGTGCGCAAACCCCAACAGTCGACGTACAGACGTACGCTGGATAATGGAAATTCATTCGCGAGACGTTTGGAAAAACGCCATTTCCTTGTCGTCAACATTTTTCAACGGTTATCCGCGGTTCACCCTCAAATCCACAGATGAAGGTGAAACGAATCGAAATGTATACCTCTATAACCCTCTAACCGAAGAAACTGCTGAATTAGTAAAAGTAAAAAAAAAAAAACTAGTGGTCAGTATCAGTGGCTGAAGCTGATTACAATTAATGTGATAACATTTTCATATTATTTGACTTTAATCCATCGATGGATTCTACTCGATTCACCGATTGACTTTCCTTCAATATAATGATATAATTCATCGGCAAATCAAGAATGCATTGATGGATGAATTCATTTGCGAAATTCGTTGACGTTATATTTACAAAGATAAATTAAGTTAGTTACGGTACCAAATTCGTAGATGAAACATAGAAAACCTCTGGAAACTGCAAAGATTGATAACACAATAAACATAGGTATTATTTCAGATTATACTTATTGAAATTCAAATGAATATAAAGATGAATACTTACAATTTTGTAATTTGAAAACATTATCAAAAAAACAACTCGGTACACTTTAAAATCATGAATATTAAAAATAATTCAAATCACTATTCACTCATTCTCATTCACTGATAAAACTTAGAAAAATTCCAGTAAATATTTTAGCTATTTAATATATTGATAAAAATTTGATTTCGATGTTAAATGGGAAATACATGTAAATAAATATCGATCTGGTTTATAAAAATTAGATATATAAAAAAATCTATATTTTTCGATGTTAAATGGAAAATCTATGTAAACCAATATCGATATTTTATCGATGTGTGAGAAAAAATAGGAAAATAAAGAAACATTGGAATTCGAAAACAGATCCCATATAGAAAATAAAAATGTTATCACATTAAAAATATCGAAAATCATAGTCGAGATTACCCGCGTAAATCACCCATATTAATGCAATTTTTTTTTTTTGTCTTTATTCGTTTCCTTTTCCTTTTATTTTGCTTTTTTTTTTCTTCCTCCACTTTTTCTACTTTTTTTTTCTTTTTTTACGATCTATCGTCAATTGTGCGGCGGATCCTAGAAAAGCCATTGTAAGGCTCGAATGGATTTCGGAAGTCATCAAACGAACTGCTCGGCTATACATCGTAGCCTTAAACTGATTAAGAGCCACATCCACGCTTTTCGAATGGTGTAGGCTTTTTGGGGAAGACGGGTCTTCTTCACTTTTGGTTCCTATAAATTCGCAAATTAACGTTGTTTATGGTTTTTTTTTTTTTTTTTTCATCTTCTTAGTGCATTCACCGAGTCTCTTTGGATGTTTGCCACGTGCCGGATGTCCTCCAAGTAGTGGTAGAATGGAGGTCTATTCGATGTGATATTTACGAATTGAGTCGACTGGGAAATTTGCATAAGCTTATACGTAGGTAGTGGGTAAGAAAAAGGGTTGAAGATTCCAACTCTAATCGTCGCTCCTCGATGAATGAACTCTCTTCATCTATTCCTACTGGTTACTGCGTACCAACTACCTACTTCAATGATTTATATGGAAACTCGAGTGCAAGACGAGCAAATGAAATGCTATTTGTAGATTTTTTGTGAATTGAAAAGTGAACGTCATTTACTTTGGCGTTAAAGTGAAACCAATATTTTATTTTGAATTTTTGAAATTAAGTTGTCTATTATGGCTTAGATTTTATTCTTAGTTGAAGAAAATTTAAAGAAGTTGATAATGTTACGTTTTGTGGATAGAACTGAGTGATTAATTAACCACATGTTTCCCGAAGAAACTTAATAATAGTCTTCCGAAAAAACTGATTATAAGAAACTAAAACACGAACAGAAGTATGAGAAACACAATTGAGAAGAATGGGTCTCTGTTTCCTAATTTTATCGTTAACTTCTAGTCGCCCCAAGATCGATATTATATTAAAACGCATTCGCGTCATTCCTACAGACTAATAGAAATTTTTGATGAAACATCCTAACTCTCGGTAGGAGTTACGCGCGACTTTGAACGCGAAACTATGAATGTCAAATCGCCAAGTAGTGTTGTTGTGTTTGTAGGCGTATGGATGTACGGGTGTAGGTATTCTTTTTATGTACCATTCTTGTTAACACGACACAGGGCGTAATATTTTCGGTTCAATAGTCACGAAATTCGGTACAAACATTACCCCTAACACAAGAAACTGAACTACTACTTTCGAATCTTGAGGAGTTATTAGTTATTTAGTTTAATTTTGCCCCATGTCTCGGGAAAGGGATGATGTAGAGGCATGAAATTTGGAGAGTATACCAATATTATGGCGGACTGTATATTTGTGTGAAAACAATTCTTAAAAGAATGTGTTGGGGTGCAGGGGTCAATATCCACAACTTTTTATCAGGGATGCTTGCTTAAAGCTTTCCCTGAAACAACAAAAATAATTGATAAAAATTTTAGCTGGATCTATTGATTTTCTCCGTTTAACTCCTGTTGAAGCAGATGTTTCTTCTTCTTTCTCCGATTCAGACTCCATTTTAAATTTATCAAACCAGTCGTCGTCAATATGTTTATTTTTCTCCAATAGTTTATATTTCTCCCTATAAACTATTTTCTCATTAAAACGTACGTCTCTCGATTCGATAAACGTTTTATTCTCAGGACTATAGAGCAAGTAACCTGACGGAGTATATCCAACTAAGATGGCTGGTAGACCACGTCCTGAAAATTTAGTCTCCGGTCTCCTTTTCACCTTAAAATATGCCAAGCAACCAAATCTCCTTAATTGGTTGAAATGACAATTTATATTCGGCGAAATCCTTTTTATTGGTGTTTCATAATTTATAAACAGCTGCTTTGACTGTTCAATCCCACATACTCCTGGGCAAACCTGAATCTAGCATTAATGCTCTTACTCTGCTCTGTGGAATGTTGCTGGTGAGATAGGTCCTATTACATCAGAATGTATCATTTGTAAAGGTTTCTCCACTCTCCATCTCGATTGTTTAAATGGTAGTTTTGATAAATTAGCTATGGCACATGTTTCACAATCCCTGATTACTCCAGTGAACTGAACTCCTTTCAATTTGGGATGTGTATTAGCTAATTTCTTTAAATATTTCTCCAACAAATGACCTAGTTTGTAGTGCCAGAATAACTCAAGTGGTATTTGTTTATTTGTAATCTTCATGATGGTAATAACAGGCATTTTATCTCCATCTAATATATATCTATCGCACTGATTGATTGTCAAGGACGACCGTAAAACCTACGTCTACCAATTTTCACAGAGAAAATAAATTTTTGGAAAGGTTAGGACAACACCGTACTCCTTTAAATACTAATTTATTGCCTTGTAAGTCACGAGTTACTAATGTACCTAACTCCGTACACGGTAAGCGTGAACTTACATCAGCACTTAATACTTCCTCCGTATAGGCTTTACGAGATTGTAAAGAATATTCAGTAGACATTAAGTGCTGAGTGGCTCCGCTATCAGCTAAAAATGATATTTTGTAAGTACTACCTGATGACTCCGTATTTGGTCGTCTCTCCAGTTGACCAAACACCATGGGGGTTTCCTCTGAATTTGTGGCTATCAGAGCCAACTCAAGTGGGGCGTTCTCCAATTTGCTAACAAAGGGGACAGGGCTCAGTGGCAGCAAGATATTTAAATACTCCGAAACATACTCCACAGTATCTGTCCCGATCACTCCGGTAATCATCACCATTTCAGTCTCCAATTCAACTGTTGTCTCCGCTCTAATATCCAAATTCTCCTCGACAGCTGACTCGAAGATGAAAGACTCTTCACTCGAAGAGTACAAATCCTCCGGGTTTAACACATATTTCGCCAATGTATGTGTTGACTCGGACAATGTGGAAGCATCTCCTTGCTTCTTGAACACCACTTTACCGCATGCAGCAACTCCTCTCTGATTACTAACTGTGTCCCGAGCTGGCTTGTTAATTCCTCCACTGATCCTTTTCATCGGATCATTAATCAAGCTGCTCTGTTGCACAGACGGTCTTACTCCACAACCTACTCGACAGCCACGCAAAAATACTCCTCTTCCACCGAGGTGTGATGCTCCAAATCCAGTTCTCCAATACTGAATTCTTGTATCCGGTGCTACCGGTTGAAGTTTCCCTCTCTTGGGACACGTTGCCAAAATATGTATAATCGTGACTACTCCGCATGTATAACACATTCTCCCTTCCACCTTAGGATTCGGGCAATTTACTCCAAAATGCCCGTAACATTGGCAATTGTAACACCGTATATTGTCCAGAGGGGATGGAGTGCGCATTACTCCAGTTCGCATTCCCCCACAACCTCTGTAGATAATGATTGCCTGAGCTGCCACTGTAGCTCCTTGTCCAACTCCATCAGGTTTCTTCTCCATTTGTTTATTCACCTCCCCCTGTAACATTAAACATTTTAACTCCTCAATCGAAAGGCCTATATTGTTTTGGCATTTCGTAATAAAATTTATTGTTTCAATCATATTTGAGGACTTGGAGACAGCCATGTAAAAATAACTCCTCTTCTCCTTCTCCGTTAATTGATCATTCTCCTGATTACTCTCATATTGTCGTATCAATTTGTCAAATCGATTAAAGAATAGATACGGTTTCTCCTTCGAAGGATTGTATCTTAACTGTGCAAGCTCTTTTCTCAATGCCTCCAACGCCTTATGAGACTCACACTTTTTAAATTCATTCAAAGTACTTAAGATTTTATTAGGATCGTTCTCCGATACGATCATTTTATGATAATTATCATCTATGTGATTTATTATTATATCACGAACTAAATTTAATCTCAACTCCTTTTCTTTATCACTATATTTTTCTATCTCCTTCTCCGGGCTTTCTATAACTCCATACAAATCCTTCGATATTAACTCCGATCTAAGATAATCGAATCATAAATCATATCTCAAACTCCTCGTTAGTTTGTATTCACGTTTTACATTGTCTCTCGTTAAAACTATCGCCGATTTTAATTTCTTACTAGACTCCTCAGGTAAATCACTTTCTCCTTGTAAAGCATCAACGAGGATTTCTAAAAACTCCCTTTTAATATTTCTCTCCAATTCTGTAATTTTCTCCTTTGGTTCGTTATTTGTTGGCTTTTCTCCATCAGAGTCCTCTATTTACATTATTTTCTCCAATCTCATTTGTATATCGACATCCTTATTTTGTTTTTCTATAAATACCTGATTCGTAAACTCCGTTATCGTACTCTCCAATGACGCAATGTGGCATTTTAACTCCAAAACCTCCGGCAACTCCGTTTGTTGCGCCTCATTTTCTTTCTCCCACCACATAGCCTCAAAACATTCTCTTGCCACCTCTGCTGCCAGACTTTGGGCATCCGCCTCGCGCAAAGTCATTGGCACTTCCTCTGTATGTTTTGATTTCTCCACCATTGCCTTTTCTGTAGCGTGTTGCACCAATTCACAAGAAATTTTAGGAATTTTGTAATTGGCGAGAGACTGTACAGACTTTTTTGCCACTGGCTTCTCCGATGGCCTAGGTTTTGATGTCGATATTTTAGCCACTGATTTTTGGGGAGCTCCCCCAGGTGTGGCTGCCTTCGACAAAGCCAGTTTCTTGCCCGACTTTGATTTTGTATTCTCCACCATCTCTTTTACAGCTGCTTTTGATTTGACCATAACGAAGAGAACCACAATTAAATAGGTGTGACGTCACTTACTCCTTCTCCGCTTCAAAGCATTAAATATTATGAGCAACCCCAAAAATCATCATGGCTTACGCCGTCTCCATTCAACTCCTTCTTCAAGAAGGCAACTCTCCATCTGTGGGTCGACTTCTTCATAATGGTTGGATTTACTACCAACTCTTCCTCCAGATACTCCTCCACCGCATACTCCGAGTAAGACGAGGCTGAATCAGACACGTTGCCTTTGCCACTGCTCTGTTTGCGGCTTCGCACACTGTCTCCCTCTCCAGACTTCGCCTTTCTACCTCTCGGCATCTTACTATTTTAAGAATACATTATATTAGTTCAAAATTTTTACTCCTATATTACATTTACAACATTATTTGGTTCGAAGTCTGTTTGGCTCTTTCTCCTTTACGGGGTATTTATCTCCTTCTCCTCCATTAATAATTATGAGGGAAATGTACGACCTTGCTCCTGAACTATGACAACGAACATCGTTGTACATAACTTGGAACACCATCTCATTCAATGTGAGGAACACACACACATCTACAGAGATAGTTAGTCAACTATATTTTAGTCCACGAACCCAACGTCCATCCATATAGTTAACCTGCAAACAAAGATTGTTGTGGATCGAGTGTATTTCAGCCTTTTATTATGTTTCTCCGATACCAGATGGATTTTTCTCCTTTACCTCCTTTATCTCCAAAAAGAGCCTGTGGTGGTATTAATATTAATATTATATTTTCGTAATTATACAATCGATCCTACCACCATTTTAAATCATCTCCTAACTCCTATAACACCAAATAGCTTTACTGTATTCTTTACTCCCTACATTAAAGGTATTCTGAATAGCGGGGGAGCTATTTTTACGCAACTCCTTCTCCGATCCTCCATTAGGCAACTGTATGCGGTGGTTAACTATCAGGTTTTTACTCCAAAAAAAATTTACGGTGGCACCCTATACATCGATGTTTATTATTATTTTATAATCACTCCCTATATTAAGCGCTTTAAATTTTTCCAAAGCATAAAACAATTATACGAAACATGTTTCATTACACCAATCAACTCCTAGCGTATGCAAATAATTTTCCTCCTACTGGTATTTAATTGTCTCCATCTTACTCGAGTAATTAAAGGAGAATGATTGTCAACGAGATCGAACCAAATTTAATAATAACTCCATATATTTCACATAATTAGTCAAGAATCACTCACCAATCTTTCTCCTTGTAAATTGATTGTAATTAAATTATCTCCACAACTCCAAAAAATTGTAGTTTTTCGTACCATTCAGGTACACACGTGACACCAACAGAGAAATTTACAAAAAAAATTATTTCACAAACCACTGAAAATATTTGCAAAAGAATAGTAAGGTTAATGAAATCATAAAAGAATAGGCAGTAGACGTGATAAATGACAGTAAAATACAAATAAGGAACAAATTCCACACAACAAATATCATAGGTGTCACTGACTGGGAGATGACAACTTAACTTGACCAGTTGTTTCAAAGTGAATGAAGATCGCCAAAAAATAGATCGACCTCACTAACTTCGCAATTAAAATGGTTCGACCTCGATCCTTCATCCTGATTGGCCAATTCTCCTTATCTGTTTTCTCCAAATTCAACGTAATACAAAAGAATGCATTCATATATATATTTAACTCCACCCAGCAATGATGAGGCAAGGCAGGCGATGAACATTCTCACGTTTATTCATGCACTGCGGATTGCCTATATTGATGAACTTGCAATGTATTTTACTCACACATACTCACACGTACACCAGCAGAGTTGTGTGGTAGTGACCTCCATTGTCTTCTTTTCATTCATTCTCCGTTTTAACATCGATGTTTCTCAAACTTGTCAAAGGATTAGGAATTTGCCGACATTGCAGCAAGCCGGTGACCAATATTATTGGCACCGACGGGTTGTTCCTTTCACCTTCTCCCTCTTTTTTTATTTATTTTGTCATCATTTTATTATCTCCAGGCCTATGTTTTTCTCCACGTATATGATTTTTGTATTATATTTTTAATAGTGTGCGTAATAAAATTACATACACTAGACAGTATTTTCTCCCCCAAAAAATATTTATACTTCAAAGAAATATTTCGCCATCTCCAAATACACTGTTTCTTCAACTCCGACAATAATTTCATTTGAACTCCAAATTCTTCTCCTTTCAATCTCCGTCCTCCATCTAGACATATATGCTGTTAAATAAATACAAAATAAATTAATATGTGCACATTCTCCGTCTCCATATAATTATATACACTGCAGTATAAAAAATAATATTAGAAGTAATCAATAAGTTGCTGTCGACAGACTTAAATTAATGAGGTACCTCTTATATAATTACACTAGTGTTAAATTCCACTTACCTCCGCCTCTGTCAACAAACAGCCTGAGAAAGATTTTTAAAAATACTCACGAATACCTGCATTGGTACTGAAATCTCTGGGATCTTTGCCCTGGGATTCCAATCCCGTTAATTCTTCAGGTACCCGGCGCCTCCACCATATTGGACATTGGGGGCTTGATGTCCATAATAAATATATTTATATATCAGGAATAATTAATAAAGAAATAACATCACTCCAGTACTGCACCAAGTAATCACTTTATTATATAAAGAAGAACAAGTAGATGTTAACTCTACGAGTACAAGAAGAAGAAGTAAGATAGAATAGGAATAATAATTTTCTTAGTAGTATTAACGGCGGTATTGTACATCAGTGTAACCAACAAGTGCTCAAACAATCAGTGTAATCCCAACAATGGACATAAACATACTTTCACATTTACATGTACAAGTACGCTGGTGCGTTTAACACATCAATTGCAAGATGTGAGTTGACCCAGGAGTTTTTTTCATTTACCCATTAATCCTTACTTGTGTGTTTACTCACAGGTACACTTAGTTATTTTTATTTATTTCTAAGTTGTTGGCTTACAGAAATTTTTGTGGTTTCAAATTTACAATATTAAGCCTGAGCCCTATATTCATAGATGAAACTTAGGGTTCATTTATTCAAGGATCTATTTTTAAACTAATGTAATAAGTTGAAAATGGTGAAAAATGTAGCTTCCTTAAAAAAAATTATACCGAAACTATGAAAAAAAAAAATTAGTTTTGTTGAGAAATATAGTTGAGAAATGCAGATTTTAAATGGACTCTTAGAGAAGTGAACCATAAGTGTCATCTATGAATACCAGCCTAAATGTTGTGATTGGGGAAAAAAACAGATATGTTTGTAGAATCTGAAAACAGTATCTTATTTCACTAACAGAATGCAAAGGGACTGATTCTGGGCAAACTGCAGTCAGCAGGTGAGTGCTGTAATTGCATGATTGGGAAATTGCTTACACTGCGCTAAAGTTGCAAACAATACTTTTGACAACACATGCCCCAAAGTAGGTAATATAAGTTTGTTTTTGGCGATCAAACTTGAGACCTGTGAGTAAAAGTATGATTGTGAAAGCAAAACAAGTACCTATTTTCTCTTAATACAAAATATGTTTTACTGTTCCTATGAAACCAGTCACGTACATTTCCTTAGATTAAGGTATTTTGCTGTGCATGTGTTTAAAAAAATAGCATTTGCAAATTTAGCACAAATTTGAGCAATCTCAACTCGTGCAGTTACTACACTTGCCTGTGGCTCGAGTTGCAAACATCTAAACTCCTCCAGAATTTCTCACTTTGGACTATTGTTGCAAAGAATACTATTCGGAATATTTTCCTAGCAGATGCAAATATGTATTTTGCTTCTCCTACTAAGGAATTTGGTCTTGAATAGGTTGCTTTGCCCATCTAAATGGGTAATGATTTCACATTGATAGGTGGCTAATTGATGTGCATGCGTTGCTAAAATAAATTTTTCTATCAAACTAAAATTTAAAATATCAAAAACTCATTTGAAAAATTATCTAAAATTTCCAAGAATAACAATTTTCCATTATTTCTTAAAATCTTTGTCAGGAGCACTAAGTATTAAAAATGCAAATTAATTTGGAGAGGTAAATTTTTTTCTCGTGTTTTTGTTAATGTTAGTGTTACATCAATTTCTAATTTTTGGATGGTTTTATAATTTATTGTGAATTAAAGTAATATTGATAAATTAATTGTTGGAACTGCCATACTTTGTCCTATATGAAATATATTTGCCAGTTATAGCGGGTAGTGGAATGGCTGTGCCATTCAGTACACTGCTTTTAGCTGGCAAATATGTAGGTACTAGGTTCAATTTCCCCGACTGACAATACCTACATCTGGGAACTCTTGATGTGCGCTGAACACGCACACAACCTAGCAGTGTATGCCTTCCTCACTTACGTTGACAGTAGATGGTGCCCTATATAGTGGAAATATAACCTATATAGTTAGAGTAAGCCTGTGTGTATAGGTGTAAGAGGCCTCTGTAGCTTCACCCATATTTCCACAAAATCTAACCATGCATATCATTCAACTTATGTTAAATCTCTCCAGGAGGGAGTTGTGGGAACTACCATACCTTGGCCTAAATGAAATACATTTGCTGGTTATAGCCAGAGGTGGAATAGCTGTGTGATTAAGTTCACTGCTTTTAGCTGGCAAATACGTAGATACCAAGTTTGATTCCCCGAACCGACAATATCTGCATTAATACCTAGATAATTGTTATGAAATCTGGCTGTCTCAACCTTGGGTACTCCTGCTCGTATTCTTTTTAATTCAGAGCCATCAAAATATTAAATATTCAATTTTTTATTCAACATTGAACCCCAAACATACGCTCCATAAATTCTTTACAACCAACAACCAGTTGGTAATTTTAATTAACCCCCCCAAAAAAAAAAAAAACAAAAAACAAAAACAAAAACCTATGAAATGAAAAAAAGAATCCTTTTTGATTCAAACAAAAGATTTGCCGACACTAACAAACAGCAAAAGAACAATAGCATACAAAATGTTAAAGTAATCGTAAATTCACTGTGTTTTTCCTTCTTTCTCATTCTTTTTGTGCGTTGTCTTCCCATACCACAAAAAATAATAAACGTTAAAAAATATTCAACCTTTAACTTCATTAATTAACGAATAAATAATCCTTTAATCCTGGACAATGTGCATTGTGAAATAAACTAGGGTACGACTTTTGCGAAAGAACTGCTTGTGAAAATATTTTTCATTCACAGTGCTTTTCGCCGCACCCTTCGCACATTCATTCGATCCATAAACAAACCATCTCTACACTTCCCTTTCAGCAACCACTCAACATATCATCCTGAATTACGTGTATATTTTTATTTTTACAAAACTTCAAAAGACAGTGAAAAAAAAAAAATACCAGGAAAAAGTTGTAAAAAAAAAAACCGCTTTTGTTATCGCCAGCTAATTTTCACCTCAGTTCGAAAAAAAAAAAAAAAAAAAAACTTTTTTCCTCACGGAGACGTTGGTTTTTAAGGGGGAAGGCTAAAAAAAAACTTTTAGTGGCGATGGTTTTTCCACATGAACATAGGTCAGTGACTCGTACCCCGTTATTGTCTACCTCGAGAATGGAGCAAAGAAATAATGGATACCATGGAGAAGTGAGACGGAGAGAAAAAGAAAAGGAGAAAACTACGGTAAAGTGGTGAAAATAGAAGAAAAAAACTTGTTTTTTTTTTTTTTTTTTTTAAAAAAGATAGTCGTATTTTCTTTGGTAGATTTTTCATCGTTTTTAAAATACACCCAGTTACCGACATTTGTTTAATTTTTAAACACTCGCAACCGACTTTCGTACGTACGTAGGTATGACACCGGGTAACCTGCTGGTGTACTCAGCTGAACGGTTCCCATAAATAATTTAAAACAATGTCCGCAGGAATTTATGTTTTTGTTTTACGGTATTTCGTGACATCGCATCGCATCGTCGAGTCTCTCCGCAAATAAAGTTTTTCATTTTATTCGACCTTTTTTACTCATACAATTTTTATCGAATGTTGATTGTTATTCAAGAGGGAGCGAGAGAGAGTGAGAAACCAAGAGAAACGGTACAAAAGCTTTTTGCACCATGTTGATGACGTTTGTTGAGGACGACAAAATGCTTCCAAATATACTCCGAGCGAATGGCTCATAAAAATGGTTACGAGATGAATTTTACTCATAGTGTTGAGAAAAAGATGATGTAAAAAATGAATAAGTACAAAATAATAGAATAAAATCTTAAAAGTATAATATAGTAAAAGATACATGAAATATGAAATTGATTGGTGTACTATAAAGTGCATGAGGTGTTTCGTAGTAATTGAGTCTGTCACAGATGGATTTAAGCGTAATGTCTTGTGTGAGATATGACATATTTTCTACAGTAAAAAGCACTCATCAAGTCTTCTGAGACATCTGGTAGCAGGCGTAGGTAAGTGGATTCTGTAACAAACTAATACGACTAGAGAAGTCTTAACTCATTCTTTTCACAAAAAGATTAAAAGCTAAACTACGTAGATCCTGTGAAATAAAGTATTTTTTCATTCGTTGTTCTGTAAGCGCCTAGGCTAAAATTCTTATTTCGATTCTGACCATCAATGTAATTTATTGATAAATCTAGAAATGTGATTTACTGTACATTGACCGCGAACGTGTGATCAACCAGTTCTAAAGTTAATAATGTGAGCGGCAATACTCTTCACAAATTACATATACTTTATAGTTTTTGGCAGCCGCAGTTATTGGATTTTTTATTTTGCAAGGGTGAGGGAGTGGGGCATAGAGAAAAGGTTGAGGAAACTAAAAATATCTTCGTACGATTTTGAGAAGGCGAGAGTCCCGTATACCTCCTGGTAGCCACCCTTGGTCTGCTTTAAGCTACGATACGAACTCATTTAAAAATGTTTAGGTGCTTCATCTGGGATTCGCTTATAACTTATAAATACCTACGCAAATCATAATTTATTTTTGAAAAATAGTTACCATTTAATCGAATATAGTAAAAACTTTATTCCTTTACATAATATACTATAAAACATAGAGCTACCTAATAATATTTTTGCACAATACATGATTATAAAGGAAACATACACTCTGGTATTTTGTAAGTGAAAAGTAGCTCTTATCATTGATCAATGTAATCTCGAAGTAAATGAACGAGCCTCCATGTAAACACGTGAAGCATATTTTTACATGGAAGTACTTTCACTTTTCATCGAAGTAGAGGTTACACATTCTGAATGAAACATTAAAATCTGTCATAATAAGGTGGTTGATATTTTGTTCAGGTTTTTATAATTTTCGTGAAAGACTCATCATTATGATTGAATTTTTACGGTTTCGTACCTTTCTGATCATTAATTATATGAAATATATTTTTAAACGAGGTTTAAAAGTCAGTTTATATGACTTGAGAATTACTCGCTACGCTTGTTTCGTAAACTTCCCTTACATGTAAACGCTCACTTTTGAAACTTTAATGGGTCTAATATATTATTAAGTGCTTTAAATTATTGGTATAATAATTTTTCAGGTGCGTGGAATTTTTATAGAGAAAAAATTATTGCGAGGCCAAGCCATTTGGGCACTGAACCATACTCTTCATTAAATTATCATTTATCTGTAACTAACCGACCAAATCTGTTACCAGAAAATTAAAGAAATATTTTTACTTCTGTGCTGTGGCAATATAACCACTGTACTCAGTGGCAGTATCTGCAGGAGATTATTGATATCGATGTGGGGGAGAAGATTTGTTGGGATACCATAGCAAAATAAGGTCTCCCAGTTCAAATTTTCAGGTACAAGTGAGGGCAGCAATCAAACTGAACAGATTACATTGCCATTTTGGATTAAAAATATTATGATACTTGGTTTTGAACTAACAACCTGTGGAGTGGAATGTTAAATAAACCAAACTACAGAAGCGTCTATGTTCAGATGTAGAGTATATTCTTTATTTGTATTATTATATGTTGTTTTTGGTCATGTGCTACAGGGTGTTGAAAATTGTTAATTGTGGAAGTTGCTTCGTGGCTTTATGGGTTAAGTTACAACTCAGTAGCTAGATAAGCCATGTTTGAGTCCCCACTCCTATTAAATTTCTTTTATGTAATTTTTTGGGGGGATAATTGTCACCTGTTGCTGTTTTATCAGGTGTACCTTTGATGGTAGATATGCTACATTCAATACTGCATAAAAAAAAGCTTAAACTGGCAGAAGTCTATATTTTTATTTCCTTGAGTACTTTTTATTCGTCAATTTATGGATGCAACCAGAAACTTGTCCAAACAACCACATCATATCACTCACGTTATAACTGCTAAGAACTGAATTATCTGTAATTTAAACTTGAGTATTGTAACGAATATAGTTGGACATTTTCAATTGTAAAACTATATTCCACACATACAAAAAAATTTTCATTATTTTCCAAAATTATCACATTCCATTGACTCTTCTTCTTCATTGAAGCAAAATTGAAACGTAATTTGTACCATTAGAATTCGATGAATATAATTCATTCAAATGCAAGACAATTGTCTTCAACTTCATTAAATTTACACATACATGTAACCTCTTGAACCATCCGCTCACCAAACAAAAACATCAATTTCTCCTTCTTTTTGGTAAGAACTAATCATAATAAATTTTATCCTTTTATTTCTTCGTACATTATGTCGCAATCAAGGTTATTTAAACTTGTGGGTGTGTATATACGTACGTACACAACACCACATAAACATCAATGAGAGTCAGTTGCGTGACTGAAGTAGAGTGTGCGGGCCGAGCCCAGTAAACAAGTTTAGCTGTATAGACAAAATATACAGCCATGAGCGCAAAAACATAGTTTGTGGATTTTACTTCACTGGCCCGCTAGGTGGTCGACGAGTATGTAATACACACTCGTTCGTCAATGACCACCCATCGCCACAAAACTAATACACAGAAGAACACAATGATTATTATTCTTATTATTTTTGTTCACTTCTGTTCACTCTTAGTAATCTTGCTGAAATTTATTTGTATTATAATTAATAAAAAATATTAAAGTGTGAATAATTTAATTGAGTTCAAATCATTCTAAAGTCTTCAGAAAAACAAAGATAAGGTCCACCAAGAGTGTGGATAACTAGAAATTTATTATATTTAATCAAAGTTTATTTTATTTACTGACTCAAAGTATTCGTTTGTGATTTTCCACACATAAAATACTTGATAGAAGTGTTAACGCCAAAAAGAGGTAAAAAACCTTATCGACTCTTTTTCTGGTGTTACACGTATAATTTTTCTTTACTAAGACTCAACCCTCCGTACTTGCTTTATAATTCAATTCAAAATTGAACATTAACTTCTTACTCATTGAAAGCACAAAAGTCAAATCCTAAAATAGCCGAATCATAAGTATGCTAACCTCATACCCTTAATCTGTTTACAAAAAAACAAACCACAAAAACCACAAATTTTAAACAACTTTTCGTTATTATTCATTCATTCATTTTTTTTTTTTTTTTTACAATATTCTTCCTGGTCTCCCCAACAGTAATTCAACTTTCTCGCTTATATAATGTATTGAATGTCAATATCGAATACATTTGAAAAATTGTTCCGCTATCTTTTTCCTTAAGTTTTGTTCGTACTTTCACTGAGAAATCTTGCGTTGGCCTTTTTATCAACTTCGAAAAGTGACTAAGTAAAAAAAAAAAAAAAAATAGTTATAAAAAAAAGTAATAATACCGAATGGCGTAGGAAGCACACAGTGGGAGAGAGTGATAGAGAAAATTTTTCGAAAAAAGAAGAGAAAAAAAGAATGAAGAAAAAACCTTCAAACTTTTCAATAGTTTGAAAATTACATTCCCATTTGAAATGTCTCAGAAGGGGGGAAAAAGGAAGAAGAAAAAAAAGCAAACGATCAATTTACGTCTCATTCGAAATTTCCGGCGAAATTTTGCCGAAAAAAAAAAAAAAAAAAAGAAAAGAAATAAAAGGAAGAGGAAGAAACGGAGTGAGCGAGAAAAAAAGGAGAAACACTACGGAGTCGATGAATTTTTTTAACATTTTTCAGTTTCTGCGAAGAAATAAAGTCAGTAAAAAAAAAAAAAAAGAAGAAAAATCGTCATCTTTCAAAACCGCCGACAATGACGAATACACAAGCTCATCGTTAATACGTTATTATTATTATTACAAATGATGAAAAAACAAATGTATGCAGTTTGTAAAAGCCTTTTTTCTCAAAAGCCCGATAATTTTCTTCGTTTCCTTGTGCTTTTCCCTCACTCGCTCTCATTTTGTCTCTCTCCGACTTGCTGCGTCTATCTGTGCGGTATATACCTCACTCATTCGCTCACTCTCTCTCTCTCTCTCTCTCTCTCTCTTTCACTCTCTCGCACTCACACACTTTTCTTCTTGCTTTTCTCTGTAGCTCTTCATCGTGCTTCCATCCTCTAACGATGGAAAATGTTTCTATGGAAACCTTCGGCGTGTAACCTACTTTTCTTCATAAAAATATTTTTCTTTACCGCGACGTGTAGTATAACAAACGTAAGTAATATTTTTACCATTATTTTCGTCTTATTTATTTATTTATTTATTTATTTATTTTTTTTTTTTTCAAGCACTTTTTAAAGTCATTCGTTGTCGTCGCGCAAATGGTAAAGCTGTGTGGCTGCTTTTACGGCTGCTGTAATCTTCGTTTCGTGTTTACCACATGCGGCACAGCCACCAACCATATTATACAAGTGCCATATAGCCTAAGTACGTATATCGCTGATTTGCTTGCGAACCGGCTGGTGGTGAATTTTTATTGCAGCATCAAGAAAATCGTGGAATGCCGAATGAAAAATCTTTAAACATGTGCGTACTATACGTAGTTACCCTGCGTTCTTATGACGAGAATACGATTTAATCTTTGCCGGCGCCACGCAATAACTCGCGTATTATGAGATAGAAAGTTCGTTGTCTTACTTCACATGGCACCATCGGTATAAATGCGGCCCAGTTTGACAAACTGATGGCACAACCGACGAAATTCAAAATATTGCATTCTCAGAAGGCAGAGGTAGAATAAATATATTTCTGTAGTCTGCTCTGAAGAAATACCATAAGCATAAATAAGGTTTAAATTTTTTTTTTTTTTTTTTTTTTTTTGGAAGGGGGCATGACCACTACTAAAAATAATTGGATGACGTTTTTTTTTTTGTTTGACAATTTTCAAAATTTTACATCTGTAGACTGTGGAAACGTTCGATTTATAGATGTATGGATACCTATAGTGGCATTTTCTCACCTTTAGCGTGCACAGACCTGCAAAGTCATGGGTGCCAGAGAAAGTGGTGAAAATTTTTGTGCCCCATACAATTGGTTTTTTCCTTCGATACTTGCCCAACTTTCAGATTTCTTGATATGTGCTCTGGCGTAATTATTGTTTTTTTTTTTTTTTTTTTTTTGTCCTCTTTATGTCATGAAGCATATTACACGTATGTAATTATTTGGATAATATATACATGAAAAAATTAGGTCAAAATGGGAAAATAGTGTTATTAGTTTTATTTTGCCACGAAACGAAAAATTCTCATCAGAAAAAAGAACAATATCATCAGAACAAGGATCAAATTGATGACCGAATCATTTTTTTTTTCGAAGTCGATTAAAAAACGGATTTTATGTCTCAAAAACTTAATTTCTTTCTATTATCAAGTATCAGCATTAAGATTTCATTTAATCCAAGTCTGGATATTGCTTGAGACTTTGAATTCCAAAATCATATCTCGATCTTTACCAACAACCTTGAAAAACCATATTCAAAGTCGAGGAGGTTTTGGTATTCGTGGCATGGGACAGAAGTAAAAAACAAAAGGGCCTAAATTTGTTTTTGCTCGTTCATCTCTGTCAAATATAAATTTCAAGCTGAAAGTTGATTGAGAGGTATTTTCTGGCATCCAATTTTCTATTTAAAAGAAAAAAAGAGAAGTAAACCTATAGTTTACATTTTTTTCTTTAGTTTTTATAATATTATACAGTGTATAAAATGAGTGCAGGACAACGATGAAAAACATTGACCAGCAGAGCGTAATGATGTAAAAATATTCAGATAATTTAAATGTAGTAGCCTACTTATAAACGTGATAAACGTGAAAATTCGGCCACTAGTGAAACTCAGCATTTTCTTTAGGAAATATCGATACAGTGTTTTCGGCATTTATATTAGATACTGAAAACTTTCCACAGATTTATAATTCATCAAACGTGTACCTACCTAATGAAATGAAAAGTTCTTAAAGAAATTATCTTTATAAATCTTATTAAGCCCATATATAAACTGTCCGAACCGACTCTAAAATTGCCAGTGTTTGCCCAGGTTTTAGCTTACCTGTATGTTTAAATACGAAGTGGTTGAACATGCAAAATCTGTAGATTACCTTTTGGTGAGAATATCTTTTCATGACAAGGTATTCCACAACTGTTTTCTTCATTTTAGAACAAAACTAAAAAATATATTTTTATTTACTTGGTGTTCGGCATGCTCTCAGGAATAATATGTTTGTATTTTGAATATTTTCTACTTAGAAAATTAGTTTCATCCAAAACTAGTTATAGTATCCTTTGAATTTGAAACATGTTGTTTCATTAATCCCGAAGAAAATTAATAGTTATGAGTGCCTGCATCAGAAAACTGAATAATCATCGTTGTATGAGAAAGATGCCACCGGGGTGTGGAAGACATAGAACAAAGACACTCGAAAGTAGTAAGAATTTCCTTACAATTTAATTGGAAATTAGGGGCAAACGGACGAAACAAAATCCTGAACAGAGATAATCGGTTTGATGACTGAGAATTTGAGTGTGAATATCAAATGAAAGGTGTGAGATGACAAGTGTCTGTGATCAGACAAAGGATAAGAGGATTTCAGAAAAAGTATAAAATATGCTTCACAATATGAGAAAAATTTGGCAAATCCACTCTCACAGATACAACATGAAAATAAACCAAAAAAATATTAATGGAAAAACAAAATTACAAAAAAAGTTTTAGTTTGATGAAGATTAGGACATGAGTCACCGGAATGGTAGTCTATGTCTCATGGCAAGGAGTTATGGAAAAGCTCGCAAAATTACTTGTTCAAACATCACTACATGAAACACTGTAAGAACGCCTATGATATGATAACACAAATAAAAATATATTCTTTGTCTGAACGTAGACCCATCCTGTAAGATGTGAACAAAATGGTGAGTGTGCCAGTTGACATAAATAAAATTATAACGTTTACCCAAATCATACATCCATTATCCAGAGATGAGGGGGCCCGGAAATGAAATTTGAAACTAATAAGATAAGTAAAAGAGCTATAGTCCACGTACTTACCGACTACTCGATATTTTTGTCGTCGTATTTTTTCCACATCCCGGCCACTCATCTCCAGTCCCTGCTCCAGGTTGGTTACCATCGGCATGCTCCTTATTCGCTCTTTACCACGCAGATGCTTTCTGCTCTCCCTCTCTGTCGGCGTGGCTGCCGTAAATAAAGGGTTACAAACGACCGCATTTATCCGGCTATGAGCGTCAACATACGTACACGTAGACTACATATTGAAGTGCATCCCAGTAGGCCTATACGGAAGTTATATTGTCCCAACTTTGCACCCAACACATATGCCTTTATACAGTATGTATGTACATAGTTTAAAGATACTATAGGTAGTTTTTTTCCTCTTTCCAGATTTTTTTTTTTTCTGTCTCGTTCCCCTTTTACTTTCTTTCGTCTTCATGAAGGAAAAAAAAACCACACACACCACATATATATTCTATACGAGAACACTGTATATTTTTTCAACCACCTCGAATTACCGACACTCTTTTTCATCGTGAAGTGTTCTCGAAAATGTCGTTGCCAAAACAATTATTATTTTTGGCTTGACAGATATGACGGACGCGTGCCCTACGTCATTTTTGTGCGGTAATTAGCCAACGAAAATGAATTAATCGTCGGTGGTGGCAAACCATTCGCACCATTATGGACCATTTTACACGTGTGCGTCTCTGCACAATTTTGTCGCCGGAAATTGGACGCACCATATTCACGTTGTTTTCTTTTCTATTTTTGTTTTTTTTATTCTAACAGATCTAAAACATTTTAGAATTTTACTTCGAAAAATATTTCCACCTATAACCTATACACTTTGAGTAAGACATGACGTCACATACAGATTGTAAGTCAAAGGCGAAAGAAAAAAGCGATAATTCATAATTACGTGTATGTAGTCGAGAAATATGTAAGTTGTCAATTTAAATTGCATAAAATGACCCTCTACTGCGTTGATGTATGTAACTGCCTCAATGACATCATGTCATAAGTGAATAGGGTATAGCTGGATTTTTACGCACATTTCCATTATTTAAGCGTTATGAGTAGCTTAATGTGTTGAGAGTCCCCGTTCTACTTCCAATTGGTTGGATGGCAATTATGGTCGAGTATTATAAAAACTACAATTGAAAAAATTTTCTCTCGAAAAAGTTATTCAAATTTTTCGCTTATGAATAACTTTTTTCAAATTTTACACAACTTAAAAGAGCATCAATCGTAAAGAATAGAAAAATGGCAGCAATGCATTCAGTTCCTGACCACCTATGTTTACCGGATGTCCACTAATACACCCGATTATACTATATATCCTCAGGTATAATAACTCCTACTAACCAACATCTCAAAAACCATCATTTTTAAACTACATAATTGACGAGTCCTTCTAGTTCTCAGTTATTGGTAAATCTTGGACATAGAAATCCAAACAATAATCAATATTGCCAAAATTAACGCTCACGGTCCAGCAGACACTGTCAAGAGGCTGAATAATAAACAAAGAAAAAAGCAAAAACTGACCCAAGTAACCACTTCTTAAAAGCAGCAAAAGGATATTATAAGAAAAGTCAAACTGATATTTTACTCATCAATGATTAACAAACAGGGAAAGACTTCCAAACCACAAAACATAATCCCAGTCTATAATGAACCGACTGAAAATTGCTTTAGAATTAACAAAATAAAACAAATATCAAAACCAAAAGTGTACAAGGAATATCTTTACCTAGTTAAAAGAAAATAGATTAGAAATCAACAGATGCATACCTTATCACCTATCCAGACCATCGATTGGAGAGTCTAGACTTGTTAAATAATACAAAAAATAAAAGGGAACTGGAAATCTATGAAACTATATTCATGCATAAAAACAAACCTTCTCCCATTTAGAAAATTTTCTACTTTTTTCCACTCTTATTGGCCGCTCATTACACTCCTCCTCCCTCCAGTACGAAAAAAATATTCATAAAAAACTAATCAGAATAAATCATAATAATATGGTTTTCCTCTCATCAGTCAATACAAAGACTAATTATAACTTCATCAATGTTTACATTATAAGAATTTTAAGAATATAAATGTTAGTGCCTCCTATTATTAGCCTATATTATACTCGATGAAGGTCACATGATGATCCAAAATGCTTTGTAATAAAGTATTTTGTTAAGGAGTCTAATTGAACTTTATTCCTAATATGTATTAGAGTTCACTCTTTAATATGTTTCACTAAAGTAATGTTTTAATTAAAACATACAAATCTGAATAATATGAGATAAATCAAAATAATTACCGTTGCAACGATGATATTATTATCTTTCCTCACTCTCATCTAAAAGTATTGTATTCACTCACTACATAATACATTCGTCAACGGGTGATTGATATTAATTTTTACCAATAAAATTTCGGGAATATTTAAAAGATACGAGGAAAGAAAATTAGAACAGAAAAATGTCTAAGGGTCGAATGCGAGAACAATACTTACATTATTCTTACATTTTTTCTGTTATCAGTTAATACCTACACATAAACATAATATTATATGTATATATAACTTTGTTAAGATAAATAGTTCTTAAGTCATTACTTTTGCATTCCGGCCTAAGTTGTCTTCGGTTTCTTAATTTTTTTGGCAGAAAAGATAAACCAGAAAATAAGCAAGAACTAGGCATCATTTCGCCTTCATATGACGAAGCTGCAACTTATTATACTTCGTAGTATCAATCTGGCGTCGTTACTCAGAGTTCTCGGAATACCTACATCAATGATGCCATCATTAAGATAATTTACGTCTCTGAATTTCTTAAAAAGTATCGAAGGATAATTTTGCAGTATTTTGTAGAGTAGAGTAAAATAAGTATGAAGACTTTTTATGGATTATACTTATATTCAAATTGTGCTTTACATTTTTATAATAAGGCAATTTCGCGATAATGAGGAAGTGAAATTAGGTACTTTCGACTAATAACACGAAAAGATTCTCATTTTTTCGTGATCTTGAGGTCAGAGTTATTAAAAAAAAATTTAACGAATGAAAACGTGCTGAGATCGGTAACGGATGCTGTAAAAAGAGTCTATATACACCGGCATACAAATGAAGTTGATGTTTGGAAAACAAAACCAAAAATTTGTTTTTTGATTAAGAAGACAATTTTTAATGTACTAATTTTTGAAACTATGGGAGAAGATCTATGTTCAAAAACCACTTTGGTATATGAATCTCATATATACAACTGTGCTTTCAAATCAGTCACCTTGGACGAGTAGCTTTGAGAAAGGCAATATGACTGGTGTTGGTTATTGTCAGTCAAATTTTTTGAAGTATCGGAACTTACGATGTTAAGTGAGAACCCAAAAAAAATCCAAGCCTCAGTTGCTTCGGTGAATTATAGCTGCATCAGTTTATTTAAAGGAATCGTCCATTTCGTGCAGTTCTAGAATGAATAACGGCTACGAAATTGCATCAGCCACGTGGTACATGCATACAAATAGCTACTAATCGTAATCACGTTCCTAGTTACTCTACTATATCCGTTTTATCGTGTTAATTAACCAATCCAGAGGCTTTTAAACGGCCATATGCTCGAAATAAATTATAAGTCTAACTCATACGCATCACCAGCGTACAATAAATTTATGATCATCTCCCTTACCTTTTTGGCTACGCCAGTATACCCTTCGTCTTCAACGTTCAAATCTGTTAAATATTTTTTCTTCTTCTTTCTATTTTTATTCAAGTAGGTATTTAGATTTTTGGATATGAATCCAGCAAACGATGTCCTTCCAATAGTTCATGGCTTATGTTAAGTAATAATACATTTTTTATACCTCGCTACAGAACACTAGACCAACTTTTTCCTAATTATTTTAACCACTCTCCTCTCCCCACTGTTTATTCAGTAAAATTTATACGATTTATTTTTTCAACTAAATAATGTACATATTTCGGATTTAAAATTACACGGTTCTGTGTTTTGGCGATCCACGTTGGGTTGGACATCGGCGCACATATACTTAGTCCAGAAAAATTGAGGTTTCAGCTTCGAATGAATCGCCTCAAGCTGAAATTCTGCACTCATTTCTACTTGATAGTCCCGAAGAACATACTGAAAGTCCTCCACATCTGGCCCAAGCATTGTCTCAAATTTTTATTTTTGAAAAATTGTTCAAAATAAAATTAATTGAAAAGTCCATAAGACAGTATTCTATTTTTTTGTCAGATGTAGGTAAAGTTTTTTCATACATTATTGTGGAGACATCATCCTGACTGAGGATTAAGGGGGCTCAGAGCCTTCGACGGTATTCGTTGTCAAAAGGTTGACTAATATAGTGCACTGCATGTTAAAACATACATGTAAAATTGTTTGTAATTACTTCTAAATTCTTGCCAATATGTTACAATTATTGGACCGGATGACATCAAAAACTGGTTATCAGAGCACGTACCATACTTTATCGATTGTCATAGCAATTGTAAAGTACCACGCAATTAATTAACACGCAGATATATGTATTTTCTACATATGTGTGCTTGTGTGTGTGTCCAGAACCAGTATAAAAATCCCTAGTAAACAACATATAGTGGCCAGCGTTTACTGAGGTTGACTCTCCCATACTCTTGTATAAAGCTGGCAAACACACAAATAACTGGAACAGGGCTGGCTGCATGGGGGAAGTTGGTTTAACACCCATGACCCCCCCAAAAAAGCTCAATTAGTACCAAGTAATCTCACATATTATTTTTAATTATGAATAATGCAACCATACCAGGTCTGCCCCTGCAATTCAACCATCATTGCATTTATTTTCAGAAAAACCTCGTCATTTACTATTTTTAAAAATGTATAAAACTTTTAAATCACAAATGTTTAACCAGACGTTTTTTAGTTCACAATTTGTGAGAGTTGAAATCCAGTGAGTTTGGTTGAAACACTTTAAGTTAGGAGTGTTAGCATTATCTAATTCTTCACTGATCATAGAGTTATTAAATATTAATGGACTCACAAATTTTTGTTGTTTATTTTTTTATAACAGTTCAACATATCTGCACCAGGATTTTCTGACATCACAATCTTCAATGCTCAAGGTGATCGGAGATTTGGTGTGTTTTCTTCGGAAGACTTTGCTGCAGAGATGTCATCTGTTGATTTTTGGTTTGGATGGATTGGATGCTGGTTTCATTTTACTTAGAATTTTTACTGCACGTTAATTTTCTGCACTTTAAGATGCTTTGTTTCTTTTTATTGATAAAATTTTATTTTTCAAAACTTTTTGAAAATTATTTAAACTTTTTTTGCAATTAGAAACACAATTTTGTTTTGTTTGGGCGCCAATTATTCTGTGACAGCTAAATATCGTAACATAACATTTAAAATACACAAGTTGGTAAAAGAGTGTATGAAACAGTAAATTTATAAATCATGAAAGAACATAGAAGTAGTAAGCAGTAACAACATTAAGAATTAAAGGAGTTAATTAGAATGAAAAAAGAATGAATCAGAATCAAAAAGAATGAATGTAGAAATATAAAACATGAGATTATATAGTATTTGGATTATTAGTCTAAAGAGGAGGTTCAAGTAAATTTACAGAGTGTTGTAGAAAGGTTTTGATCTTATTGTTAATAGAAATGTATGTGCAAAAAGTATGACCAATGGTCTTGTAAGAATATGACATAAAGTGGGTGTTCACAAATAATTTAGTGGAAATTAGTATATACCTATGCAAGATTGCAAAAATAGTATAAATAAGAAATGAGTTCATAGGACTTGTGTAAGCAAAGTAACTGTTTATGTAGGAAGATGATGTCATCAGAAAAGTCTTGACTTGTTTGAATGACGTGAGTATTTAAGAGTGGAATAATAAAAGAAAATAGATTGAAAGTAATGACGATGATGATAATTAAAATAGAAATTTAGGAAGTATTATGAACGATATGAAAATATTTTTACATTAACTTATTCAACTTTCATTCTCAAACTTTTTTAAATAATTTTTCTTACGAGGAGGATTAATATCTGAGAAAGAAATCTTTTTGAAAAATTCCAAAGTGCAACTTTCAGGAAGCTCATAAAATAAAATAAAATAAAAATCTAAATTTACAATTAGGTAGCAAAAAACCAAAAAAAAAAAAAACTTTGAAGAAATCCTGCAACCAGTCTTGAATTGGAGGCTTCCTTCTGTATAGTGGAATCTCTTTTACGATGTAAGATATTTCACAATTACTGTTGAAAATACCCGTTTTTGTTCATAGGTACCTATAATTTATACAGTAAACCCAATATGCAGTGTAATGCATTAATTACACTAATACAATATATGAGTACAGTTCAGAAATAATTTAATTCACAGAGTATAGATAGACATGTGAAGTGAAATTTTCTTCTATGCCGCATTTCAGCACCATCTACGTAACTGATTTTTCATTAGATTGTGTGTTACCTGATACAGTAGCATGGAATACTCACAGTCTATATTAAGGCTCTTTACTAGCAGGTATAGGCATGAGGATGATAAAAGATAAACCGCCATTTTGTGTTATTATAATTGCATAGTAATAATAAACAATGTAAAATTTATGAAAAACACAACTTGGCGGCTCATCTTTTATCATGTCATGAGCATACTTGCTAGTAAAGAGGCTTATCTATATTAGTTCAGGAGATGGTACTGAAGTGCGGTATGAAGGAGGATATCACTACACTTGTCTGTCTATACCCTGCGAATAAAATTATTGACAAACTGAACTCATATTTACACCGCATGTGTTTACTGGAACTTATCCAAATTAAATACCTACCAGAACTCAAAAATAGGTATTTTCAACGGTAATTTATCTTTATGCAAAAAATATAAACCTGATTAAAAAAATACAAAGAATACTTTTTTTTTTTTTTTTTTAAATTTTTAGTTCTCCTTCAAGTTTGTTGGCACAATTTTTCGATAAAGTGAAAATTGGATGAGATTAACACGAAAAATGATTTTGCATCACCATTTTTGCCCAGTAGGTGATAACTCTAGAGCCAGATATTAGAGGACTTTTAGAATGTTGTTTAGGACGAAAACGTAGGAATGTGCTCTAATTTGAGGTTTAGAGGCGATTCATTCCGAGGTGAAGTCTTTTTTTTTTTTTTGAGCCTACGTAACTGGACCGGTACAGCTGTAGTAAACGTTTATCGAGTACGTCCGAGACTTTGAGTTCCATTACCCGATAGTTAACCGAAAACCTACACTAAAAATACCCGTTATAACATTTTTTCTGTCGGTTTCAATTTTCTTTCTCGAGATGCGTGGTAGGAAAAAGAATAAAAAAATATTCTCGATAGTAAATTTATCTGATCTCAAGACTAGCGCCAACGATCAAAATGAAATTTTCTCTCGACGCCTAGTGCAAATAATGTACATTGAAGAAAAATGAAGAACGAGAAGAAGAGTAAAAAATAAATAAATGGCGAAAAAACTTCGAAAATTTACACGTGTTCGTCGATGGTGGTTACGATAAAGGGGGTGCGGGGTACGCAGCAGAAGCAGCAGCCGACGAGAGGTAAAACGTGTACAAAAAATATTCGCCATTATTAAGGAAGTGTTCTGGTTAAGTCAAGTGTAAAGAACACTGTTTGGCTATAAAATTTTTTCCAGCCGATTGAACAACTCGTCTCAAAAACTTCAAGTATATTTTCCGATAACTCTCGCTTATACTGTAAAGGCTGCGCCGTTTCTGCACCAGAAACTATCATGCAGCAAACGGAAGGTGGTATAGGAGAGACAGAGATGAAGACAGTCGCAGAGCGAGATAAGGCTGGTGGATGGCGGAGCGAGGGAAGGTGGTTGTGAAAATGGGAAGAGAAGAAAAAACAACACACAGAGTTGAGGAAACAAGAGTGGTAAACTAGCGAGCGAACACGGAAAAAAAAAAAAAAAAAAAAGGTTTGAAAAGGAAGAGAGCGGTGAGATAGCGATGGAGAGGTGAAAAAGGCGACTTCAAAACGGTCTACGTTTTTATCGATAGACTTTTCCATTTTCACGGCCCAACAATTTATTTGGTATCGTCGTTTTTCTTTTTCTTTTCTTTCGCTTTTTTTTTTTTTTCCGTTTTCGTTTCCTTTTGTATTTCTCGTTCTTCATGTCAAAAGTACGAACAGTAATAATATAACGATAACAGAAATAGTTCTCCGATGATAACAGTTGGATACTTTTGCGGTCTGAAATTATAGTTTAAAGAGAAGCTGAAAAAATGACGCAATAAATAGGTATTTTTAATCGACTTCAACAGCGTAACTTCTTAACCTGGGCACCGATTTTAATGAATAATTGTTCTTTACTATACAGGTGAATGAAAAACGAAACTTTATGAACGAGATTGATGGTGAAAAAACACGAAGGTTTTGCCTACGAGACTTCACAATAGACAAAAAAAATAACCAAACAAGAAAAAAATACATGGACAAGTAAAAAAATTATATGTTTCCTGCTTGAGGATGACTATTTTCATATTGTTCAAATAACAGTGATGAGCCAGTGATGAAATTTAAAAACTGGTACATATTAATAAAATGTTATCACTTTCTTCTTATTCACTTTTTTGTTTTTTATAATTGGTATGACACATCGGTACCAAACACGTTTCTGGCATGGTTATTTTATAATTTATAAAATTAAAATAACTAGAATAATTCAAAAATTAATGATTCAAAATATTTTTTCATTCACCTATATAGTAAAATACCTTACTATACAGAGTCAAAAACAAGCGGTTGCCACTTGTATGCAATTGCAGCATTTGCCTTTGGCTTGTGCTGCGACTTCGCAACCTGTCCGCAATTGCTTACTTTCCTCCCTTGTATAGTAATGTACTATTAAATGATTGAAAGTGATTTCATGGTAGTTCCAATAAAACATTTTTCAGAATCAAAAAGATAGTTTTCGAATTATCTTTAAATAAAAAACTGTTAGTTTTAAACTAATATTGGCGCTAATGCTAGAAACAAAAAATCATTTTAAAAAAATTTTACAATCAAAATATGCAACCAACATGAAAAACAAAAAAATAATATAAAATAATTAAAATGCTCTAAAAAAAGAAAAATATTTTTTTTTTTTTTTTTAATTTCTCCACTAAAATTAACTGAAATTAAAATGAAACAAAAAAGCATTGTACTTTAAGTGAATTAATAATTTTCTTTAGAAAGTAGAACCGATTTAAAAAGAAAAATATTAAAAAATTTGCTGAAAAGAGAAAAAATAATTCGGTCAATTCCAAAACCTGAGTTGGTAAAAAATATCGGTTCTACTGGTAAATTGATGGGTCAATTGTCTGCATAAAACGTATTCATGGGAAAACTACAGTCATTTGAGGAAGGTAACCTCAAGACTACCTAAGGATCAAGATACTTCGGTTATCGGATAATACAAGAAATAATGATAATCAATTGTGGTAAAATAGTTTGAAATTTTAAGCTGGTAATAAGGTAAGAGCTGTAATTACAACAGCTCTTGGTTTATTAAAATTTGGTTTCAATGGTGCATTGTGAATTTTTTATCATGATTTATTCATATTCTAACTATGGTTTGAGGTGTTGACTGGAATGAGCAGGTACTGAAGGAGGATGTGGAGTGGGATGTGAGGATGTGAAGATGTGAAGATGTGAGGATGTGGTAGTATAAAACAAATTTTACTTGGTTACTACAACTCGGTCGGAAAGCCTGTGGAAGACTGCAGAGTCCTGGATTTTGGCTTAACTGGACACTCAAAAAATAAACATTTTTTTGCTTTACAAAATTTTGGTTTAAAAAAATATACTGGTTCTGATGAGAGTGAATTTCTTATAAAGGAAGCCACCCCCATTCGGATACTACAATTCTTTTGGCCCGGTTATTCGAGCCGTCGATTGACAGCTAATATTTACCTCAATCGTTATCACCAACCAAATGGCCATGGTGCTGGTTTGTGATGAAGAGAGTTAATCCGCCGATATGTGTCGCCACAAAAATAAGTAGGTAAGTAATTAAAATTTTTCTAAAGTAAACTTGTGACGAAAAATCTGAAAAGCAAAAACTATAAAAAACTATTAATATTATTGTGAAATAAAGGCCTATTATTTTTGAAGTGAGTACCAATTACTGGTACGATGTGTTCAATCTATATTTACATACCTATTGTCGCATCAACCCACTCACTATAAAATTAACAAAGTTCCATTGGAACTATGATAGTTTACTCGTACGTTGCTACGTTAGGCTAGTAAATGTCTATTTGACATTAATATTCTAAAAATAATCACATGTTTCTTGAAGGTAATATTATTGTTTTTCTACCCTTTTATAATTTATCATTCTAAACTATTATTCTTCAACAGGTTAGAGCGATAAATATTTTATTGTATTTAAGTATTTCAAAATTAAATGTTTATTTCACAATTAGCCATCTTTCATTTCAGAGGCTCAAAGAAAAAGTAGACGAAGTTCATTTTTTATGATTTTCGATGGAAGGTTGATTCCGGATTCCCATTCAATAGTGAACCAACTCGTAATTCATAGAATAGGCTCAATTTTGATGAGGAATTTTGAACTTTAAAATCATTCATCTCGAAATAATGTTGTGTAATCATGTAGAGATAGTCAACTTCTATTCCAAATCGCTTTTTATGTCAAGTAAAGTACTTATGCTATCCTTAATAAGGGTTTTTTTTTTTTTTTTTTTTTTTTTTTTTGTAATAAATTATTTTAAAATTCCAACTCATTCTGTAAAGTTAAAAAAAAAAATTTACATTACGACAGTGTGCCATTTTCCTAAAATCGACACCTGCATAGAAGTCACAAACTGCCGAAAATTGCATAGCCGAAGCGTGCCTCGTAACCTGATGGAACGCAACCCGCATAACAATGACTGGTATTCTAATCGGTGCGTCGCAAAGCAGCGTATCTATACAGCCGTATGGGTAAGTACGACAAAATAATCGTAAATACTCTCTCTATCTGTATACCGCCATCTTTCTCTTCCAACATTTTGCTGGTTGCCTACAATTCCCGACACTCTTACTGATGAGATCAATTCTACATAACCACGCAGACAAGTCACATTTCGTCTATTATTCATCGTTTAACCTTCTAAGTAGGGAATGCAAACGTATATTTACGATGAAAAAAAAAAAAAAAAAAAAATCAAAAAAAAATTAGGAACCGGAGAAAATTGTAAATTACACCGTTAGAGTAAAAAGAAAAAAAAAACGTAAAAAAAGGAAGTGCAGAAAAAATGCCACCACCGCATTCTGGAATCGAGTGTCTGTAGCACTCGTTTAATGGAAAACGTGCTTTTATTTTCTAATCGCATTTACCGTGCGGTCCGTTTATATTTTTTCGTGCGGATGATTTATCAACCGCTGCCGGGCGTAAATTAGATTTTTCCTTTCGAATAAATAATATAGGGGTTAAAAGAAAAAAAAAGGAAAAGAAAAGGAAAAAAAACGAGAGAAAATTCACAACGATAGTGGAGAACAATGTCAACGACGAATAAAAAAGAAAAACGTTTACGAAAGCTTTCCATTTTTGTGGAATTGGGGCAATTGTCCACAAGATTTGGATGGAATGTTGTTGAGACGAGAATGAGACATTTGAAGCTTTGCAGCGAAAAAGAAAAACTGGCGTGAAAAATTTACGAATGACGAAAGTGACGTGACGTTTTTCCGCACTGTCGTGTTTGTACTAAACAGATTTTATTCTTGGCAGAACGTGTCTTTCCTGTGGAACTCCTCTCTGCTTGGGTAACCGTCGCTAAATTCATAATCCTCGCACATGTGAATAACAAAGAACCAAGAGAAAAAAAAAGTAGCAGACGAGAATAGAAAGACAGTCACCAAGAGTAAAACGGAATAGAGGAAGAACATAAAGGAAATTTTACTATATTAAAAAGGTGATAGCTTTGGTTTGTTGTTTTTCCACAATGGGTTCAGACAGAATACGAAAGGGAAGGTTTTTGGTGAAAAATATCATTTAGGGAAACGAAGTTCATATATTATGTACGGTAGAGACGGGAAAAAATTGCGATACTTTCTTGGATTTTTTTTCTACTCGAGAGAACTGCTTGAAAATTGTGAGTGTTACCTATACCATACAATCGAAAATGATTTAAATTCAAAAAACTCTAGGCTGTGGTTTATTCGCAAATATTTCATTCATATAGTAATTAGTCTATATTTTAGCCAATATTTGGAATACCTTGTGGTGAGAAGGATTTTCTCACCAGAAGGTAAATTCAACAGAATTTAAGCGTGTTCAGCCACTTCATATTTAACATATGGGTAAGCCAAAACCTGGGTAAAAACTGGAGACTTTGTAGCCAGTTTCAAGAGTTTATATACAGAATTTGGCAAACGCACACAGACACACATATGTACATATACATATGTATATGTGTTTGTAGAAATCACATCATTTCTTATTCATTGCTAAAGCAACTGATAAGAAATGACATAATGCGTTTGTGTACTAGTCCGATACATTACCGAGATCCTTATCTATCATTTTTGTCATTGGCTGAACATTGCATCTTACTTGCCTGTGTGTGCAAGTAAGAGCAAACAAACATACAGTGTATATAATATACTGTTGAATATAATACGCCTGAAAAGGAATGACGTGTGTATGAGATGTATAGTTCCCACGGAATATTTTAGAATCTATGTTTAAATTTGGGTCGTCTGAATGGTATAAAAATTCTATTAATAACGTTTTTACCCAGTTTGATTGTAAACGAGGTATTAAAAATTTATTGACCTCGAAAAATGATTAGGGATGAGGGTTATGTAAATTATCCGTTTCATGATAAAAAAAAAAAACGATCATTTTCCCATTTTCACCTAATACTTTTTTTTACGTATATACCGTATACCTAATTATATAATAAAATTTGTGTTCACAGTTTCGAGAAAACTAGCCAAGAGATAGGCCTGAAATTTTTACAAAAAATAATTATATTATGTAGAACCAGGTCTGATAGAAGTTTGTTGCTTATTGGTTCAGTAGTTTCTGAGAAAACTAGAGAACACAAAATTTCCGGTAAAATGATTTTTCCAGGATTTTGAAGAAACTATAAAACAGATCTGGTCGAAATTTTCACGATATATTATTATATTATACAGGTTTCATAGAAGTTTGGTGCCTATATGTGCCGTGGTTTTAAAGAAAACTGGAAAAAAAAAAAATTACTAGAAAAATTTTGTTTTCATGGTTTTGAAGAAGTTACGAAAGACATAGGGCTAAAATTTTCATGGGAGTTAGTGCTTATAATGGGACTAAGTCTGATAGCAGTTTAGTATTTATTGATTCAGTAATTTTTGAGAAAACTTGAGAACAAAAAATTTCTGGAGAAGTGGTTTTTCGAAGATTTGGAGAAAACTGCAACAAAAATCGGGCTGAAATATTCCCGATACATCGTTCTTATGTATGCAAAAGTCTGATTGAGGTTTGGTGTCTATTAGTTCAGTGGTTTTCGAGAAAATTGAAAAAGATTTCTGGAAAAGAGGTTTATCCAAGATTTTAAGGAAACTACAAAAAGCGTGGAGCTGAAATTTTCACGAAATGTTTTTCTTATATACGACCAGTCTAATACGAATTTGGTGCCGATTAATTCAGTAATTTCCCAGAAAAATGTAAAATAAAAACAAATTACTGAAGAAAAACAAGTCGCCTCTATTGCTTGAAGTATGTTTTCCGTATTTACGGCGTAAGGGGCTATTTTACTTATTTTACATAAATCTGCAACAATGAAATCCATACACTGATAAGTATGTTTGTTAGATATCGATAACTATCGATTGTTTTCTTAATTTTTTCACCCATTTGGAATTCAAGATTATTTGTTGAATTGTATTTAGATATGAATTGGCAAAGTAGGTTGTCTAACAAAGTATTGCCGCGGTAGACTTTTTTTTAACACTACTTTAGATAGGTACTGGATGACTGTCTCTGTAAAGAGGAAAGGAATTGCAATTTAAATGAAAAATTAGTAGAGTGTCTGTAAAAAAAATTTTTCAAGGGTTTGGCGATTTTTTTAGTTCAAGATATTCTGAAAATAAATGTATTTAGTAAACCCATGCACGTGTTGCTCATTTGATTATTAGAATAGAATGGAATGATGAATTGGGAGGGGTGTGTAAAAATTCCTAAACTCCTTTGAATTTTGGATGGGAAGATGTGAAAATGCAAACCTGAATATTCCCACTGTAAGGGTCAATTAAAGTATCAATAGGTAAGCATACATATTCTGCTGCCACAGATTATCTATATCTTTAATGTAAATTGACAAAAATTATGATCCCGAAGACAGAAGAAAACTTCTTCATACCAAAATCAGATTTTCCCTGATTATTAATAATATTTTCAAGTCGAAAAATTTCCATTAGTTTCCGTTACTTGTAATGAAACTTTTTCCGGCTTCTGATGGATGTATGAAATATTCCACGAAGCCTATTTTATATCTAATTCGATCAACAAAAACAATAGAACTAAATTAAAAATATTAATCAACTTTGAATATAAGATTTAAATGTTATACCATAAATATTCAACAGTGTTACCTCACAGGACTGAAAAGGCTTAAATACCTATCTCACGTCTTTGCAATCAATTTTTTTGAATACATAATTTTAATGCCTAGGTAGTTTATGCATGTTTACAAAGATTCTTAATGAAACATGTCCGACGAGTTACATATGTTCTTATCCACCTGAACTGGGTAATCTTCCATAAGATGACCACGCAGACGTTGGCCCAAAATGTTTAATAATTGGTTGGGTAAATAAAGAAGTCCAGGTTTCAAATAGACTAACTTGAACACTACATTACCTACACTTCTGTAGAGGAATTCGTACGGTTTTCGTTACATTCAACGTTTAACTTTCGGTTCCATCTCCAAAATATGAACAAGTAGGATGTAATAGCGTTCTTTGTCCGCTGCCTCATCCAATAGCCTTTTTGATTTTGCTCGTCACTTACCAATGATCATCCCAAATAAGAAAGACGTAACGTCAAAGTGACAATTACCTTTCACAACTAGGTAAAGCGAAAACACTGGTGTAAACAAAACAGTTTTAGGTGCACCCTTAATTGAACAGAATGAATCTCTACCTTTTCCTTTCCTCCCTGGTCCATCAATTCATACGACGTCACGTCGTTCTCATTTGGGATGGAGTATAATTGGCCTCTTCAAGAGTTTGAAATACCCTCCCCAGACAAAATTTTCCTGCCACGGCACAGTAATGGACTTTTATTGGCTACAAGAAGATACATTCACGTTCGATCTAGTCTCAATACAATTTACAGCTGTATATTTCTCCCAACAATGAACCAGTTTTCTCATTCAGCCAATGAAGAATTTTGACATTCTTTCTTTGACTGATAACCTCAAGTCATCCTTCACTTCTTTATCCGTGGCGAACGACCTTAAGGCTCCCTAATAAATTTTGAAAAAAGTGAAAATCACGTGGTGGCGAATTTGGTGAGAATTAAGGTTATGGAATGAGTTTCATTTTTAACTTCAAAATTCTTCGTTAACAAGGTTAGAAAACTGGTTCACTGTTAGAAGGAATATTTAACTGTAAATGTATACCATATTAAAAAGAAAGGGTGTGTCCTTATAGCCAACAAAAATGTACTTTCATGCTTTTTTCGTTTCATTTGAATATCCCTTCCCAATCGCAAGTTATACGACCATATTTCAGTTTTGCATCGTGTATTGTCTTCTTCTGGCTTAACTATATCAATCCAAGCCTAAATTTTTCTTTTCAAACCAAGACATGGGAAGATGTCACTAAAGATGTCACCGGTTTACACGGATGAACTAATACATCACCACACGTTAGGACGATGTCTTCGAAAATCGAGTAGGTACCCAATATAAGGCTAACCAAGGCTATACCGTTCTTCTAAAATCGTCTCTTTACTTATTATTTTTTTCAATACTCCCCTCCCTCTCGCAACTATGGCCTTTGAACGTAATTTTCTTTTATGGTGTAATACGAGCATCGTAAAAACTTCCCTCCGTCGAAACATTAATTTAACGTATCCCTCTCGGCTTCTTTTCTCATCGAATTAAAAAAGAATGAAAAAAAAGAAAAAAAGGAGGCCATTTATAGAAATAGGATTACCACCGATTTGTTTGAAAATTTAAATCGGTATAAGGACGGAGCGAATCAGAGAGGAAGAAGGAGAGAAAAAAAAAGAAATAGCACTTAGTTTACACAGACGGTTCTGTGACACTGCTGTGCAAGTCCATTGAACGTAACACATATTTAAAAAAAAAAAAAGAAAAAAATATACGATATATAGCTATATAAACGGCGTATTCTTTTACAAAAGCCGTACATTCTGCAGAATATTTCTCTCTTTTAATCATACCAGTCTTGGGGTGAAGGTGAAGAGATACCCTAAAAACGAACTTTTGAAAAGATAGATTATAATCCTTGCTTTTGATGAACGTCCAACAAAATTCTATTTACCATTTTGCCTGCCTTCTGTGTGGAAAGAGAAAGAGAAAGAGTGAGTGAGAGAGACAGAAAGAGAATGAGAAAAAAAACGAAAAAAGCTTAGGTTCTTCCATTATGTAATGATGAAGGAAGGAATAGTGGAGGGGGTACAAAAGCATAAAGATCGTTTGTAGGTGATGCGGCAGCACTTTAATCACGATTAAAGGGGTGTGACATAATTTGGTACGAACCATTCAGAAATGAAGCATTTAGTGCTATTATTCGTTCCAAGGTGGTCTGTAGATACAAAGGTAAAAAAAGGGAAAAAAAGAGAGCAGTACGTTGCATAAAAAACTAGAGATAAAATATTACAGACTGTTGACACAAACTCCATTGCCTTTGTGTGGTATTTTACGACGAAAATGATACAGTATCGTACCTACTTACGGCTATAGAAATTCAATCAGGCTAAAAAAAGTAGGTATGCTTTAAAATTCGTAGGTCCCCAACTTGTAAGCCTTTCAGTCAATTTCATCTCAGTTGGTAGACTTATTACCAAAATTTGTAATTTTGAAAAGATTTTGATGCGATTTTTGTAACAAGTGTTTGAAGAAAAAATTCACTGTTTACTGCGTTCAAAATTATCGCTAAAAATAATTTTAAAAAACATAATTTCATTGAATAACAGGTCAGAAGTAAAAGAGATCTCTTCCGTCTTTAATAGAAGAATAAATCAAATTTTTTCCCTGTGAAGTGATGATAATTTTACAATCTCTCGCGCATTCAAATTCTGCTCGAGAGTGTATAAAGTAGGTACTTTGCACACTCTTGCGTATCTCAATCCTGCGCGACAGGGTGTAAAATATTCGAACATATAATCATTTTGATATTATTATTCAGTTATTTTGTGAAAAACTGTTCGCCAAGTTGCCAATCCAATCAAACACAATATTTCAATTTTCCAAAAAAAACGTCTTAAATGATTCCTCAGTCTCTATTTAAGTTAGAGAGCTGGGGCTTGTAATGATCAAAATGGAATAAAATTAAAAAAATTTCAATATAATTTTCTAATTATTTTTAGCTATTTGACAACAAATAAACGAAAAAAAGCAAATTAATGGGAGATTTGCTATATTTTGTAATCTAGAAACTTCTTCTCTTTCCCTTTGTGATTCCTCAGTTACTATTTCAGCTAGAGAGCTGAAAAATGGTATCTCTAAAAAGAAGAGAAAATTTATCTAAATTTAGTTGTCGTTTAATTTTTTCATCATCTTTAACAATTTGAAAATAAGCAAATGAAGAAAACGCAAATTGATGGAAAAATTTTTTTTTGAAATCCAGAAACCTGTCTTCTTTTACGAAATGATTTCTCAGCCGATGTTTAAGAAAAAATTTTGGGATTAGCACTGCTAGAAAAAGGAAAAAATTTACTTGAAACTACTTTCCTTATAATTTGTTAATGTTTCTTAGCTGTTTAAAAATAAACGAACAAAAAAACGCAAAATAATGGAGAACTTGCTGTTTTTATATTTTTTTCAGCTTTAATTTCCAAAATTCATTTATTTTATGAGTTTTGTTTAATTGAGATTGGGAGTTGTTGTTATACTTTTTATGCATTAGTTACAAAAAGTATGGTGTGCAACAAGTGCTTGAGGGCCAACTTAACTCGTGTCAAGTTTGCAGCACTCGCTTTCGGCTCATCTGCAAATTCTTCACACTTGGTAAGAAAATAGTCCACATTACGCACTTGTCACACAGTATACTATTAGGTAGGGTTGAGGGTAAAATATTTGTATTTTAGCTTTAAACATATCAATAATTCGTGTTTTTTTTTTGTTTTTTTGTTTTTGTTTTTTTGCCAAATAGTGGCCATAGAAAATGATGTTTCCGCTGAATTATTGTCGACGATACTTTTTCCCTAATGAGATGGTTTTTTGTTTTCTCTTTTCATACATGGATACACAGCTAGATCAGTAAACTTTTCTGATTTGCTCATACAGCATAAAATATGGAAGAAAACGTACCTAGTATAATCATAGAAGTAGAAAAACGTGACCTTTTTTTAACAGGTGTAGTCTTATTATTCGTATTGTAGGAGTGAGGGACCAATCACAGACCATTAATTACAATAGAGGACTTAAGAGAACAATAGTAGATGTGATCTAAATTCTCATATTCCAGGAGTAGGGTCAATAGTTGAGTGGCTTCACTTTTAAAGTAATGTGGGCTCTCTATTGTATTTTATGCTCTGTGGATATTCTTCAAGTTTTTATTTCAGTGAGACAACAAAAGGTGAAAGGCGCAGTGATGTGTTCGTGTAGGAAACTAAGTGCAACGAAGGTATTCGGTAAATCCCCTCCCACTGCGTAAAAAGCAGTTTAAATGGGTGCATCCTGTAGAATTGATAACTTTCTAGTAAAGTTATTATTCGTAGCTTTTGCCTATACTGTTTAGTGAAAGTATTGAGGCTGAATTTAAAGTGTCTTACGTTATAGGCTCTAAGCCATAAGGCACTTTTCCATTGGCGATACTGTACTATTTTTAAAACACTTATACAATTTTTTAATATTAATTAAACTGACTTGGGCCCTTGGCGCCCCTCGCACGATGCGGCTCTTGTAAGGTCGGGCCTTCTAGGTCTATTTGAAAATTCAGGACTAGAATGAGAAATATGAATTTGAAATTAATTTAATAATAAATTTTAAAATTCTATCAGAAACCACCTCAAAGAAATGAATATTATCAGTATTTTGTTATCCAATAATTATATGCAATATTAAAAAGATGAAAATTTTCTTAATGAGTGTGACAATTAGATAACTTTTCAGTAAATTTGTTCGATAAAGGTAAGCTACCCCTAAAATGTTGGAAAAACTATGTAATCAGTTCAGGCTAACCTATTTTAGTGTTCAATTTAATCAAAAATTTTTCCAATGTAAACTTTTCCCCAGTGAAAACATGTAGGTACTCGTTTCGAAAAACACAAGAAAAACCTCTGACAAATTTTACCTCAAAACAAATTTCAAACTTAAAAACATGAAAAGAATGTAATATGTCATGTTTTGACACCATCAGGACAGGTTTATTTAGTATTTGAGATGACTGATGTTTGTCGAAGTTCATCAGTTGATAAGTCGACAATTCAATATATGGTTTTTTATCCTTGAGCACCCAGCACCCACGTAAAATCAAAAGATGCCAAGTAAAAAAAGAAGGAAAAACGATGGCGTCGAAAGCCAGACCAAAAGCATCTACTGGCAAACAATGAAATGTCAGAAAAGACAAAGGTTCGATTGCGGGTTACGATCCATGGGAGGTTGCTACCCATTGCGACAGATTCCATTTACCACCTTTAGCCATTTGCTCGTAAACTCGACAAATGTTCACGGGATACCAAAACTCCGTAAAGAATGAAATATCTCAAAAAATATTTGAAAAAAAAAAAAAAAAAAAAAAACTATGCGCAGGTACAATTTATAAAGAAGTTAGATAGATAAAACAATATTTATTTACTGGAGGGGAAGAAACAGAATGAATAATAATGCAAGGCAGCGTGAAACAAACAAAAAAAAAAACACTCGAAAAGTTGACGAAAAATACTATCGAGAAATAATTAGCTAACGAGAAAAAAACGAATTAAAATGGAAAATACGTCCGTCTCCCCTTTCAAAATACTCTGCAGGAATCAGTGGGAAAAAAGTTTATATTTGTATATCGTAAATATGTACTTAGATGGTCATAATTTTCTTTTCCTTCACGTTTGTATCAACATTCTGTAGTAGGAAAAATAAAGAGTATAGTAAAAGTCTTCATAACTCATTGGTGAAAATTAACTTACACGAGAAATAAACTCGCTAGTGGTCCGCTTTTGGTGTCACCCCTTGCTCGCCCCCTTCGTTTTCGAAATATGAGTCAAATAATAGTGGAGCTTATCTTCTATTCGAGTTTTAAAATATGAGATCTTACCGAAATATCGAACAGGTAGAAAAATACCAGCGGGGTTGCTGACAATATATATTATCATTCTTTATAGAAAAATGGGTTGCTAGTTTTTTTTGTTTTTTTTTTTCCTTTTTCTGCTTCTTTCGAAAAGTATTTAGTGACAGAACATCGACGATGTTGTGTAGCCTACAGGTCCCTCAAAATACGACAATACTGGAAGAACTGCCAAAGGGGATGAATATGGATGGATATAATATATTATATAGGCTATAAGAAATACAGAAAAAAAGTAGAACAAGAAGAAGAGTAAAAAAGAAATACGGTTTTCGGTAGCTTAAAAAATTGGTTAAAGTAGTTTTTCTATTCAACGTGTCACAGCAGAACGAGAATTTAAACGAAATATTGTTTCAAACCCTCTTCGGTTTCTTTATCTTTTCTTATACTACGAAGATTGTTCTTTCTGCGACAGGATGTGTACTTATACACAAAGTCTCTTCACTCTCTCTCTCACTCACTCTCTCCCTCGTTTTTTAGCATCTTTCTTGTCTTTCTTATACTATACGTGAGCGACACAATGAAGTAGGTATCTCAGGCAAATCCTTTGAAATTACTTTTTATATAAATGGTCCTTTAGATTCGAAGAACTGATAACGACCTTCGAAATAAGATTGCGTCCAAAGATAAAAATGAGAGAAAAAAGTACAATTTGAAGAAGTTTTCGATTTTTGTGTTTTATATCTAGGCCTACAACATTTTTTACCGTCAACACTCGAGTACGGTATATTTATTGAAAATATTTCTATTCATTGATACAGTAATTACGTGGCTTTACTTGAAGACGAATTTTAGAATTTTCACCTCCAACAAGACCTCGAATTTAATTTGTGTACAGATCCTAAAGGAGTTGGACGGAATTAATGGCTCAGCTATAGCGTCTCATTGAGAATAATTATGTGGACTTCATTAGAGTTATTTATTCAAGATTTCGCTAATAAATGAACTCACTCGTTCAGAAATGTCGGTTGGAAGCGAAAAAATTAACTTTTTACCCGCATGGAAAATGCACGAGTTTTGCCATATTTTTCGTGAAAGAATTTTTGTTTTATTTTTTATTTATATCAGTTAGTATCGTAAAAGAAAATCGATATTTAATCGTGTTAAATTCAATATTTGGAGAAATTTCGTTTCGAAAGCTGTAGCAATAGAATAATAAAATTTTAAATTGGCCTACATTTTGAGATATTCAAAACTGGTATTCGTATTTAATTAATATTCATCATCATCAACTACCTTTTCTTCTCGTCTGGATATGAAATATGATGGAAAAATACAAAAACTTAAAACAGCATTGATGACAACGTCTCTTTTACAATACCTACCTGCTTGGTTAATAAAAATATAAAAATTCAACAGTTATCATGCTATTGGAACAATATGTCAGTTCTATCTACGTGAGTAACTGAAAATTTGAGTAAAATTTAACCACAGTTACTTTACATAAAATTTAAATTGGTGTTTTAGAAAGTGCCTACGTGAAATCAAAAGTTCGAAAATTCTTGTGAGGAAGAGAATATTTTCAGGTTTATGCTGATTCTCGAGATTTTAATTTTCTGTTTTTGTAATCACTCAGGACTGTATTATAAATTAATGCATACTTGATTAGCTTATGCCGAGTGATATTTTTTATTGAATTTACCGTTTTCAGCATCCATTGATATTATTAAATGTTGAGAAATTTTGATTATCTGAACTGGGTGATGATTACATGGTACAACTGGTATACCTTACCTGCAACATACGTGAAAAAACAACAAAACATTAGAGCTAACCGAATGTACGAAGAAGAAAAAAACACGATAAACGATAAGAAAGAAATTAACTCGTGTTTCATGTGCTTCGTACGGATACATGAACAATACTATATCAAAACGTCGGAAATAAGTCATAAAAACCACAAATTTTAAATGATAACAAAAACATACATCTTTGACACGAATATAACCATGGAGGCAAAAAACAAATGCAGGTCCGCTAACTAAAACAATGCAATTGGTATCCATAATATGATCAGTCATTCATATAAAAATTAAGTTAAGCTTAAATATATTTATTCCTAATTTAGTTTATCACAGATTATAACTCGTAAATTTTTCATTAAGCTGATCCAAATATTTTAACATATTGTGAAACCAAAAATAGTGATTAGCACTCTTGTTAACAACGAATGTTTTCCTTTTAAATTTTTACATTTTGTTTACTCAGAATTGGACTGTCAAGAAAATTAACAATAAAATAATGTAGAAAAAAAAAATTAAAAACAAAACAAAAACAAATTTTTATAGATTCTCCATCAAATGCAAAAATCATTATCACTGAAAAAAATTATATTGATTAGTGGTGGATCTAATGAATGTTCGCTAAGAAAAACTATACCTTGATGTTTTGGCCGTTCGTAGCCTCTTAAGAAGTTACCTATTTAAATCCCTGTATTTTATAATTAAAATGGTATTTTATAAGTATTTTTTACTTAGGCTTTTTACCAGAGAGCAGCCACTGATACTGATGTAGGTATATCAACTGTGGAATACTTTACGTTGTGGAAGAATATTCCACTACAGAAGGTAGTCTGCAATTATTGTATGTTCACCACTTAATACACTAGGTATGGGGGAGCCAAGACCTCAGCGAATACTGGTGATTTAGCCTAGATTTTTGTGGCCTTATAAACCGGCTTCTTACCCGCACACAAACACACTTATGTAGAAATTACACACATCCATGCGATGACTAATTGCGTCGTATTTATGGCTGCTGCGACAACCGATGAATATGGCACGTGCAATGATAAGCCAGTTGGTGACGTCATCCAAAGAGTGAAATTTCGATTCGTCATGATTCAGAGGTTGTAACTTACTTTTAAGATTTTGCAAGTCTTTGGCCTTGTTTTGCAGAAAGTATATTCCCGCATATTTAAGGAAAAAGGGTGCCCTCCTTTTGTTTTGTTTTTTTTTTAATTATACCTATTTATTACAATAAACAAATGCAGGGTAATGTATCCCTACTAATTCAGTAAATGAGTTCAATTCATCAATAATTTTATTCATAGTATATAGACAGACAAGTGCAGTAAAATTTCCCCCTTATGGTATTTCACCATCACCTCCCCAACTGATTTTTCGGTAAACTATGTATAAGATACAAAAGTAGTTACCTATACCATTATTGTAATCTATAGATTATATCACCAGTTCCTTGGAATTGGAGTTAAATTAATAGAATGTTGGCAACTTGGAGTTAATACCCATATCAGTTGGCATATTCGAATTTTTATGTTGCATTCGTGTTTGAAAAATATTTCATTGTAAAATGATAGTTTTCTTCTGTAATTACATTATTACAAACTTGGGGGAAAGGATATAACATAACATAGATTCAAAATCACGATTTTGCCAACTGTCCAACTGATAAGTGGAAATATCCAACTTACCACCTTTCACCAGATGCCTAGGGAGCAAGCTTCCCCTTGCCCTTCTTAACTCCATCCCTGAACTAACATTGCTCGCTTGTCTAAATTTGTACCTCAAACACCAATGTGGGACTGGCAGTGTGAAAACGAGAAAGTTTTAATCATTTAATAGCAAACAAACCTACTCCTTTTCACAAGAAACAATATTATAACGACAGTACAAAAGAGATATATTCGTTGACTATTGTTATCAGAAAGAGAGAGACAGAGAGAGAGAAAACTACATGCAACAGTTCACTTGTTGACCAAAATAATCAGTGTTGCCACACCAACAACCCTACGAGAATACGAATTCAAACGATGATTTGTGCTGGCTTCTCGAAATTCGTAGCCTAAAATTATAATTCGTTAGACAAACATCACCCAGGAAAAACGATTTTTCCCCCATTTTCGCCGAATGTGAAAATCTGTACCGAGTAAATTTTCTAAATTGAGGGATGTCTGGAAATTCAGTGCGGGGTATTTTTCACAACGACCATAAAAACTTTTACAAATCGTTCGAGATTTACAATTCTCGATTTATTCGGTGCCATTGTCGAAAATTTATTTGAGGTAATTTGTCGATAGCGTGCGCCCACGTATTTCGTGTAAACTTAGCTTTAAATGAATCAAGAACCAAAAAACAAGAAGAAAAAGAGAAATCACAAAAACTAAAAAGTTTGGAGAAAATGAAGAAAAAAAAAGGAAAAAAAAGTAAAAATAAATAAGCTTGCCAAAATGAAAAAAAGAAGAATGAAAATAATAATTAATTTCGCGGTCGAACTCGTTTGTGGCGTGTTTTTGGCTTTTTTATTTTAATTTCAGATAAGCTGCAAAGGTAACAACAAGAATAATATATTAGAGCGTAAAAAAGAGCATTAGAAAAAAAAAAAAAAAAAAAGCAACCTAAGAGTAAATTGAATAATAATAAGAGAAAGAAAAAATAAGGGAAAACGGAAGGGAAAAAAAAACTTTCTTTGTTATATTGTTAAAATATTTTGGCAAAAAATATACAGGTAAACCAATTTGGAAAAATTTTTGCATTTCACGATGCATAAAAATGATACTCGAGTGGAGATGAAAAAATGTACTTAAAAATTGAAATAAGATTCCAGTTTTTTCGTATATTCATGAAATTTAGACTGCTGGATATTGCTTTATTTGGCACAGTGTGTGTTCGTATGCGACTCGATTGGATGATGGATTCCACCCAAGTGGTTTAATTTTCCTGGAACCATCGAGCGAGGTAATTAATGAAACGTTAATAGTTCTCCGTTCTCATTAATTTTATTGTGTGAGACGATAGAGTCGTTAGCGGAAACTTTTTGTCTGAAAGCTTATCAGCGTGGCTAAAGGCAATATCATTAATGTTCCAACTTATACAGTATCAGCACATTGTAAAGAAAGATGGACTACTTTTTTCTTTTCTTTTTTTTTTTTTTTAGTTTTTGAAGTTCACATTGTTGCTGGAAGTTAGTATAGCTTGTAGACTAAACCCTTTTCTGCGTTGTATTAATTTTCAAACGAAATAAGCTAATCTCTTAGTTCATGACTTTAATCTTAAATGTAGGTAGATGAGAGAGCATAGAAAGATCTTTGACGTCCATTTTTTTTTTTTTTTTTTACCATTCAGTAAAATGAAATTTATACCTATCAGTTTTAAGAGTTTCTAAAAAAAATGAAAACATTTTGACTGTCAGCTATTGGCGAGAATTTTTGCCAAAAAACTGTTTGAAGTTGACATTTAGCTAAATTCATTGAGAATTACGAGGTTAAGAGACGAACTTAAGGTGATAACTTTTAGACAAAAGCCTATTACAAAGCGGAATGTATAAATGTTGTATTCTTAATTAGTCAAACTCCAAAGTTACATGTTTTTAGGCAGTTATAATTATAAAAATTATTCGCAAAAAATTAAAAGCTATTTTTGGTATGTTCCATGGTCACCAGAAAATTTACACCATCCTACTCTGGGTTCACCTTCTTACTCGAAACTGATATAATATATTTTTATCTAAATGTTTTTCAATGCTGGGAACTCTGAATAGTTAATTATCGACTAATAAACATCTTTCAAACACATACAAAAATTTGAATCCTCAATTTCTCTGCCACTGGTCACACTTTTTGTGAGTTATCAGAATTTTACTTTTGATATAATTTTGATAAATATTGCAATAACTTTTGAACAACGTACTGGATGATGATAGTAGACAATTATAACGAAGTATGTATGATTCATAATGCTATGGGACCAGTTTGTGCAAAAATTGGAGGAAAGTCAGTTTTGTTCAAGGTGAACGTGTTCCATGGTACTTTAATCGCCCCTACTGCGCATTTTTCTCGCCAAAATTTCACACAATACATTATTCCCGAAATTAGGTAAGTTGTATATTTTCGATGACATGCCAATCCAACTGATCGGTAGTTTACGTGTCCAGAATCGAAAATATTTTCTGAAAAATTTTTACGCCAAACCTTATACCTATTCTCGTATTTCTGCCATCGTTTACGACAGTTTTCAACGTCCACGAAACTCTAAATCGAACCCCTTTCAATGCTGTCGAATGATCGATGTGCTTCATTTAAAACGAATTTTTTTTTTTTCGTCAGTTTTTTTTCCCCCTTCTCTTTTTTTTCCACAACCACGTAGGTAGGTGATTTTAGGAAACGCACTACGACACTAGATTTCTTTTCTTCCGCATTCACGCTGTCACACGAGCCCCGAATAATGAATTTCTCCGTCTACTCGCTACCCGTGATGTTAAAAAAACGCAAATTTCGATCAAACCGGAAATTTTTGACAGTCTGCACACAGGCTGCCAGACAGACACTAATATCGATCCTTCTAGCCGAAAACGGCACAATACGTTTTTTCATCGCCGACGCCTACTTATCGTTCGCAGCTTTTAAGGGATTTATAAGAGAGACCTTAGGTACCCTTTGCATATTATATATATAGGTAGTTACACGTAAGCTCAATATATTCACAGACTTCGTACGTGAAGTTTTTTTTTTTTTTTTTTTTATTATTAATATTTATTTATTCTTTCATTCGTCGTCGTCGTCTGTTTCGTATAAAACGTAGGTACTTATTCGCACACGAAAGGTCTCGGGAGCATTTGCAAAAAGTTGACTTGGTACCATTTCAGCTATAGGATAGAATGCGATGCGATCACGCCATATTATACGCTACAAAGGTGTAACCACCTCACATTCAAAAGGCTAGCCGTTAGACGTACCCACAGCAACCGGTAACGATTTCACGCACTTTTCCCCATTTGCATAAGACTGAAAATTATCTCTACGTGAAGTTTGTACTTTGTCGGCGGTATAACGTGCAAATATTATATTATGTAGTATACGTAAATAAAAGAGGAAGGCGGCGACGAACTTCTCGAGGCATTTTGGCGAAAACTACACGCGGAAATACCGCAGAGCGAGACAAAGGTAGAGCTTGTGCGAAATTTTCGACAACTGATGTCGAAAGTTAGGTAAGATTACGTTGGAGGAAAACTACGAAACGTTTTTATCGGCAAAATTTTCCTTCGTAATTTGAATTTTTATGACCGATGATGTCGTTATTTCAACTTCGTATCTTTTCGCGTGCTGCGAAATGGGCTGCCAGTTAACCTGCGTCATTTATAAATACCTTCGCGTGTAGAATAGAAGAACAAATGCCAAAAGGTGAAAACGATAATATTATAGAGTAACTTAGAATTCACAAAAAAAAAAATAAATAAATAAATAAAATAATGTCGACACCATTACTGGAACAGCGATTCCCGACGGTTCGTGGGTAGTCATATAGGGTCAATCCAGTACTAACTGATATACGCAGTACAATCAGCATGATTTCTCAATAATGCTTTGGTACAGTGCGTTGAAACCATGTGGTGGTGTGTTATCTTCACTCCAAAAGTAGTGAATATGGTCTGTTTGGTTTTTGTTCGCAATTAACTGTTCGGTCGACCATGGTCTATTGTACAGAAGCCTCTTCCATCCTCTCTCCATAGGAATTACAAATTGACATGTAGCATTTTCAGAAATTTGATTGCAGCCTAACTAGCTGTCAAGGTTTCAATAGCCACACTCATGGTATATCTTATCGAAACTTTCTGCTCACCTACATATTAACGGAAAATTCGATATAGTTGCCTCCACTGCTAGTATGTGAGTAATGTATCTAACGCCACTGCTGATGACTGAGCCGCTGGCTTTCATGTCACAACTGTTGGTATACAGGTCCGAATTCGCTCACCCAAGGTGAATCGTACCCTCTTATACTTCGGAATGACAATACAACTTCCAGCCCACTGGACCATGGAGTTGGCTTGCGTGAGTTGCATCGTGTATATTTTTAAATCCGCCGATCTGTCTTGACTCACTATTAGTCAATGGTCATTGACTAAATTTGCCACAACTAATAAATTTCGTTCTAGTTGTAGATATGATTTAGTGATTATTGATAAGCTGTAATTGTGGAATTAATTTATAAATAACTGTCTTGAATATGATTGTTTCTACACGACTCATGCAGTCATTCGGTTTCAGCCATGACTGACCAATCGATGAAAAACGTATCCAATTTTACCCTCCCGTCCTACTTTGTAAACCAAAATGCACCTGATGTTAAACGTTACATCAGAAGCTACTTTTATATGGTTTCAAAATAAGCACTTAATAACATCTATAGATCCGTATACTTTCATTAGCTTCCAACTCATGTTGATATTCCTACAAAACAGTTTGTAAAAGTAGTTGCACAAAATGCTGAGTTCGAACATTCTGAACCGTTATCAGTTCCTGTTTATAAAATTAATTTTCCTTCCGAGGCACACAGTTAATAGAATTTACATAGAAGGCTGGTTCACACTTGGCTAGTTTTTATGCTACTAGTCAGGCTATTGGGGTGCTATTCTGTTAACAGATGAATTCACTACGCCGTTTCGACCATTTAAAATCAACTTGAACTTGGTAGTTTGCCGTATGAGATGCTAATGAGATTCTTACAAGACTCTCTGCCAAATTAAAGTTGACTTCAATGACTAAAATGGAGTAGTGACTTCAACTGTTAATAGAATACTGCCCCAAGTAGCTGGCTAGTAGCTAGAAAACTAACCAAGTGTGAATCGGGCTAGACTTGGTACTTGCCAGTCAAATTGTAGCTTTTATTATTATATGGTCTGTCTAAATTTTTTCTATCATCGCTGTGGTTCTAATCGCACTCTTTTTATTCAAACTCGTCATTAGAACTATTCTCTTCTTCTTCTTCTTCTTATATTTTAAGGTGCTATATACATGCAATGAGCTAATGACTGCGAATGTATAATTTGCTTTCTTCGGTTTTTCTGTGTCGGTATGAAAAAGTGGGTGGCTTGTTTTTTCTGACATGGTCCTTTTTCGTGGTTTGTCAACCGAATTTTTTTTCTTATTGAATTTCCTATTTTCTAGCTACAGTATAGAGTATATGAGCGGTACAGAACAACCCAGTTTTGACAAACATCCAATGAAGTAGCGACTCTCCCTGTTTAATGGCCTTGTCACTCGCTAAAATATCTATAGTCACTGGCAGAGTACATAGATAGTATACAAGCTGATTCCATTCTAACCGTTAGATATTGTTAATATTAATAGGGTACCTATGTATATGAAAAATTTACCGCCATAGGTTTGGTACCAGATTTCGAATCCATTGCCTTCTGCGTGAAAGACAACAACCCTAATCTCCATCATCACAGTAGTATAATGAATCGAATTTATTCGGGACACCTCTTGACTCCCACACTTCTATTCAAATTTTGTCTGGAAAACTCCAGCCTTTTCTCGGAGTATGCAGAACCCCAGGCGAAGAGGAAACTATATTATTTTTCTTCCTTTTCCCTCAAGTTTCTGGACTTCGATTTTCAAAAAATGTTGGATCCACCTTCAGCAATTATTTCCCTCCGTTCACTTCACCAATGATATGACAAAAAGTTCTGAACACATATATTCATAACTCTATGCGACAGGTATTTGTCTACCAACCATTCTCACCACATACCTCACTGATCAAAACTCATTAACAGTATTTTTCACGAAGTTGACCACAATTGTTCGTAATATTTGAAGCTGAAACTCGATGAAGAAATTCTGTGGCCATGATTACAGCTGCGCTGGCCAATGAGACACTAGTTAGCATATGAATTTCATTATGCATTGCTAAGTTACCACATGATAACCTCAGCAATCACTGGTTATGATCGAACAGAATAAATTATAGACAAACTGTAATCTGATTACCGATTAACGAGTGTGACTAACTCTGAGACGGCTCTTCAATTTCTTCTACCCGTACATACGTACGATCTTGGTAATTGGGTAAGTTTTCACTACAACCTACATAAAAAAATATGTCAATCTTCGGCTTCATTTCTTGTTTTGAGGAACGTTAGCACTATCGATATTGACATTTATGTTGAACTTCCCTAACGTAGTCGGCAACTCGAGAGCACCCTCTGACTGCAAAAAATGTCCACTTTTTGACTACAGCATCAGTTAGGAGAAAGGGTTTCGATTTGGCGTGACGACGAAAACAGACATACAAAACACTTAATTTACATTTAAGTGGAAATCAATCCACCCCTCGTCAAGTTTTTCTCGCTCATGGCGACAAAATTCGAACGTATATTGTTTTTTCATCGTTTTTCTTCTCGTTTTTTCTCTGCTCTCTTTTTCGTTCGCTTCTCCATTTTCATCTCCAAAACGGTAAGAGGGTGGATGATGAAATGACGAAGGTAACGAATCGTTTAGAGGCAGTTTAAGCTACACACTATGAAAGACCAAGAGAAAGAGAGACAATATATGGGACCGAAGGAAGGGAAAGCACTCGAGTTGTAATCAACGTGAGAGGCACTTGAGGTGAATCGAAAAGTGAGCGAACGATGGAGGGGTCAGAAGCATCTACCCCCTACGGATACGATGGTATGTCGTTTTTTTTTTTTTTTTGCAGCTCATGCACACAGTCTTCTGTCGCAGAGAGAATTTCGTATAATTTATATCACCCTTCCCTCGAACTTCTGTTTTCGCTGCGTTTCTAACGAAATGTGCGACGAAAGGGTGAATTTTTTGGATAAAATTGGCACAATAACCAGATGTGTTTTAAAAAAAACAAAAAAAAAAAAAAAAACAATTCGAGAGTGGGTTGGTTGCGTGAAAAACTACCGATCCAAAGACTTTCTCATAACTAATTTCGAATGTAACCCCATACCTAACGAGAGTAAAGATTCTGCTTGAACTTGTAGAGTACACCTTTAGGATTGCAGGGGCTCTTAATGCGTTAGAGTGTTCAGTAAACTGTGATTCCTAGCTGACCATATTCATTGGAAAATATTTTATAATTGAGAATTATTTTAGTGGAGGCAAAGGCGTACATATTGCTATCGTTAGAAGGTTCATAACTTCTAAACTGTCCATTTCGACCGCCTGTCGCAATATTAATTTTTTCTGGTTGTCACACTTGTTTATAATGATCACGATCTTTCAATTTGATGCGAAATCTATTTATTTATTTTTAATTTGTTATCAAACGAGAGGACCAAAAGACAGATTATACAAATTAACTAATGTTAAGTTTTTCTTCTATGTCAGGATTGGAGAAATTTTTTTTATAGAATACAACATATCTAGTATTAGATCTACAACACGAATTGACAAAAATATTGTAACTGGTTACCTATGGGCAGGGATACGAATCAGGAAGAGATGAAGAACTATGTACATACCTACATAATAATGTTGTTTCGAGTGATTGTAGCTACTTTACTGGATCGGTACAGAACAATGATTTTCGTTTAGACGTAGGCAACCACGGTGTACCGTATGACGTACTTTAAACTACATTTATTATCTACGCTATCCTTGTGAATTGAACGAAATAGGTTGTAAAAAAAGCGATGCATCATCCATCTAGGATGCCAATGGTATAGCCTAGGCACAATAGCGCCTACAGTCCTCATCCTCACAGCTACTGTCCCCCAGTGTTACAATGCAAATACGACAACAGAAGGTAGAGCTTGGCTGCTATGTATCAAAACAAAGACTTAGGCCATCATGACTCGATGCCACTCTAAGGAAGAGGTTGTTATTGGACATCAAGGGGGTTTTGATCTACGTGTGAGAAGTGATGATGGTATTAATTATTATTAATGAAATATAAAACACATATACCGCACCATAAGAATATTTATTGTACTCATTGAGAACAACAGAAAATTAAGTCTTATTAATAATACAGACGAACAAAGAATCAATAGTGGTCGATATAACCAATAACACAAAATGTATATTCAGGCGATATATCAGTGTAGCCAACTAGTTCGTGTACAATAATCAAATAGTTCCAACAGTTGTTGAGGCTGTTCCATACACATCTCATGTTAGTTTCACCAGTTCTGTGGGTTGTCAGTTTGAGAATTCTAAATGGCAACCTACAGGGTGTAAAAACAACGATGTACTATGTAGCTATGACACCAATGGTAGATATAGCTTGGGGCAATAGCACATATGGTTCTCATCTTTACAAAAATCAAAAAAGTAGACCTATTCTCTTTTGATTAAATAATCAACTATCAGCTGACTTGAATTCAATATCGTGTTATAATATGAGAGTATACACATACATCAACTAAACAGTTAGCATTGGTTCCTACAAATGAAAATTTAAGAAAATTAGGCAATGAAAAATTCAAAACACCAAAACTTTCTTCTAAAGAATAGGCCAACTATCGGCTTACCTATCATAAAGTCATTTTTTAATATTTTATAAGATGAGCATAGATATATAAAGAAAATTCATTCATTTGAAGTTAGCTGAGGTTTAAAAATATAAAATCGCCTTTGGAAATTTTTCTAATAAACTTAGTCCCTAGTATTGGAAGATTTCCAAAATTTTTAATTCTGTCAATCTAAAATGAGCGAGTTCAAATTATGAAGTCAGTGTCTCGAGCAAAATTGGTAGGATCTTTGAATGACAATATGGTGAATCTTGTCTATAGTATTCTATCATAAATATAGATGGTATAGTAAACTTATTCAGTTAAAGGCCACTGAAGGTACCAAAATTCAAAATCTCACTGAAAAATCCAATTACTGCATAAAGTTATAGAAACGTATTTGGAAATTTTTGAAATTTTAAAAACTCTGAATTTACAAGTACAAGCCTAAAGTAATCGCCTAAGTGCGTATGATGTTAGAAGCAGCAATTGAGTTATATAATCGCATTTTTTCATTCAACAATATAATTTTCTAGAAAAAATTTTTCTTGTAACGAATATAGCCTTTCGAAGTTGCAAACCGATCGGTTGTGTTGTTTTGATTAAAAAACATTGACTCAGAAAAGATATTTATCTGTTCTAGGTAACTTCAGTGCAACAATTAGTTCTCAAAGAGAAATAAGGATTCATTTCAAGAACTTTCTCGAAAGCATTGAAAAGAAAAGAAAAAACTATCTGTAGTAGGAAAATTTCGAGCTGCCGAGCTTCTTTTGTTCGAGGCAGAAGAAAAGCTTGATTTTGTAATTCTCATTTTTTCAGTTCAACTTCGACATCGAATGAACATCGCTGCAGCCTGGAAGTACCTTTTATGAAAATAGCATCGATTATTAAGTTAGCAATTAATTAAGTTGCTTTTTTTTTACGCATTCTTTTACCGTTAATTTGATCTTATTTCTCCCCATTTTCTTCCTTTTATACTGCTTTCCTCTTTTTTCTCCGTCATCTTTTTGTTCTTTAATTTTCTTCTTACCATCTCGAGTTCTTCTTTTGTTTTTAAATCACCCCATTATTTCACCCTCGATCAATTTTCGACTTTTGTTCACGCTTGATTATTCTACTTTTATTTTTACCCCATCTTTTTCATGTTTTCAGGTCGGTAGAGGCCATTTTTTGTTCATTTATAGGGTTAAAAAAAAAAAATAAAAAAAAAATAAAAACTGGACATCTTTAAAGAAATGTATCGTTTTACACGATGAATTTAACACAGCATTTAGTGGTGTTTTTTTTTTTTAATGATTAATAAGTTGGAAAGGTGTATCAGTACACTCTGTCTGATGGGTGCTTAATCGACATTTTGTCGAGAAAAAAAATCGATGATGAGATAGAGTTTGAAATGAAATACCCTGAACTTGAAGATTGATTGTTTTTCAAAATATGATGGAATGTATTGTGTACTGGTTGATGGATGAGAAACATATTCAAGAACCTGATACCAGATAATCACAGCATAATATTTTAGCACTGCTTGTAAATGTCGAATTGGAAGAAATTTCTAAGGGAGGGAGCAAAATATTTTCTAAGAACCATAAAACATGGGGTTAGGGTTGAACATTCGCGGCCTAATAATAGTTATTTGTAGGTGGAAAGAATGAGAATATAGGAAAATTTCAGATGGTCATTTGGGTGACAAATAAAATCCCTGAATACCATTTTCGTTTTCTGTCCCTGTCCTCAGTTCTTACCCCTATGATAAGCAAGGGCGTATATAGCTTCCGTTCTCGGTGGTCTCTTCTGACTCCCAATCCACAACAAAAAATCGCCAAAACTGATAAAAATACAAAATTTTTAGAGATCAATCCTACTTATTATTGGCTAAGGGGGGTCCAGACTACCAGGACCCCCTTTATCAACGCCCTTGATGATAATTATGGTTCATGAACGTATTTTACATCTTCATAAGGAGTAAACGGAAGTTACTTCAAAATGAGGTTATGGGTGGTTCACAGGCCCTAATGATTTTATACTCAGACAAATATTTAATAGATTTTCTTTCAGAAAGTAAAATAAAGCCTTAAAATGGAATTAAAATCAATAAAAAGTTTTAAATCTGAAAGGTAAAAGAGGATTACTGAATGAATGATGAAAATGCATGACCTCTATAACATCTGTTTCATTTGGAGGGCTCAAACGTGCTACTACTTTCAGCTTTTCAAGTTTTGTAAATGAATACACAGTATACTAGGGAAATAATTCTGTAAAAAAAGTTCCTAAAATTTTAGATAAAAAAATTGTAAGAGAAAATATTACACATCTCACCTATGTGAAGCCAGGTTAATCAGCTAGTTATATGATAAAAATACAACCATAGTCCACGAATAAAATTCGAGTAAAAATATTAATTCTAGGCATTCAATAATTGATTGACAGTTGAAATGTAGAAAAAGGAAGAATATCCCAAATTGCTTCACACTAGATACTTGTATAAACCCTTCGATAGAAATTAAAGTTATAGAATTCTTTAAATAAATTAGATGCTAACATGTATTGATATCTTATATATAAAAGCCCCTTGTCTGTAAAGGTTATCACAAGACCACTTTCACAGATATAGTTGGCTGTGTGTATATTTCAATTTCAGTTTAACTTTAATTCTTTTTTTGTACAAAAATCAACACCACTTTAGGGATTCAAACCTGTCAACTTTCACATGAGAGGTAAGCATTTAGTCGTAGCGCTACAACTGCAGTTGAGAAATTATGAGTACTTCTAAAATTGATGTAGGTATGTTGGTCTGTGATTAAGTGAAGGAAAATAGACGTGGCAACATGGTTTTGTTCATCTCAGTTACAAAAAACAATCACATTTTTTAAGCCTAAATCGAATGAGACCAACTATAGGTCAATAAGAGCAATAGTTTTTGAGTTATTACGGATTTTGTAGTAAGATTTTGTTGATAAAATTAAAATTTTCTGATATTTTAGCTTCACAGAATACCAAGAGTGGTATTTTTCATGCTCATTTTTTAGGGGCAAGGAATTTCATATACACTAAAAGTGATGAAAACCTTTTTTATCGTCAATATAATGTTCAACATTTTATGACTGAACAATTTTCCGGTTATAGTCAATATTTCCTACTAAAACTGCAAAATACTGATTCGGGAGAACATTTCCCTTCATTCGCATTTAAGCAAGTGAGGTAGGAAATGAGACTTTTAGTGTACTATTTAGGATGGCCATTCATAATTATTTGTGAAAAAAAAAAAGAAGAAAAATTGGCAATTTTCAGGATTAAAAGTTATTGTACATGCTATCTTTATTAAACTCCTTGGCTGTAGAGAAAAGAAAGAACCAACAGGGCTGAACAAACCTACCGAAAAATCAGGAAATTTCTGAGAGACCGATGTTTTACGGAAGCTGCAAAATCAGTTGGGATTTGAAACAAAAATTAAATCACCGTATATCTACGCTATGTTTAAAAAAAATAACATGATTACTTTTGTAGCATGGGAGATGTCTCATTTAAGTTGATAAAGAAAAAGTTAGAATTATTTTAATGAAGTGAGGTCACGGAAACCTGAATTTCCAAGACTACTCTTTGGTGTTCGTTCAACCCTGAGATTCTGTTTAACTATGGTAAATAAAAGAATTCACCCTATTTCATTAGAAAATTGAAAAAACAAAATGATTCATGATCCATAAATTTTAGAAAACGCATTAAATTAGAATGAGAAGAAAAATTAATTTTCAGTTGCAAGTAAAAAATAATAAACGAACAACCGCTGTACTTCTCGATGTAAAAAAACCATTAGTCGGTACAGAAAAACATAGAGAAATGAGTAAGTATGTAAAATTATTTTCAGAAAAGTGGTTAAATTTAGCTATATCTACATACGGCATTATTTGTTTCTTAGATTATCGAGAAAGCTATAATGTTTAACCTGCTCGTGCACACTGAGTTGTTGAAATTGTTTGTCACAGTTTGATTAATTATTATTGTTAGAATCAAAAATGAGGAAAATACAACCCTCACAATGGAATAATTCAACGATTGACAAGAAGCAGGAAAAATGACGCTTATATGCCACCTCCACCATCGCCGCCACCCTTCATCGCACAACTTGATTAAAAAACTTTTTCCTTGCAATAATAACGATATTTCTGTTGTATTCCATTTCGACCGCTCCACAAAAATATTTCGACTAGGAAAACGAATAAATTTTACTCGTATCATACGTTTTGGTTTTGTCTGTGCAATCGTTGCCGAATAGATACAATTTTTACATGGTTTTTTATCACCGACCATCATTACATCTTGCAGGAAATTATTCGAGATTTTCGCATCATTCTTGTAAGAAAAATGAAAAAAATGGCAACGCAGAGAAGACGAAGACGACAGAAGAAGTTGCATCAAAAAAACCACTTTTGTAATAATTTTAACTCTACTTATGCTTCCTACACCATGAAAAAAGAGTTTGTCGCAGAAGGATAGAAGGAAGTGGAAAGAAAAAAGTTGTTATAACTTCCAGATCATCCAGTTGACAAATAAGGGTCGTGTTTCGGAGCTTTTTTTCTTATGTTTTTTTTTTTTTTTTTTTTTCTCGCTTATACGTATATCCCATAGTTTTACAGTATATTTACTATGCTATACAGAATACCATGCAATGTGCTTTTGCGTTTTTTAATTCGAAAGTATAGAAAATTATTGAAAAACTTTTTAGACCCCATCATCGAAGGACTCGGCGTCAAGAAAACTTGTATTCGTATCTACATTTTTACCGTTGACTACCACCAAAAAAAAAAACAAAAAACAAAAAAAAAAACAGTCTATGTATACCACATGGAATGCCAACCAAAAATATATGTGGAAAACTTAAAGGGATATTCTTGTTTTCTCGTCAGTTTTCCTTTTTTTTTTCCATTTTCTTCTTCTTTTTGTTTCCTATTCTCTCTCTCTCTCTCTCTCACTCTCTCTCTCTCTCACTCTCTCTCTCTCTCACTCTCTCTCTTTCCCTATCTCTTGTTTTTGTTTCCTCATCTTGCTTTTGTTTTGGCAAATGCGCAACCAAAAAGGAAAAAAAAAAGAATAGACCCCCCCAAAAAAAAGAGTAAAAAGAGTAAACGTATTTACTACATGTTGACCCAGTGGATAACGGTTACTGCCGAAATTCCATTAAACCTTTTTCGGACGAATTGTATAACTTTGTTTTTACGATAATGTTCTCACGCAGGGTGCAGTGGTTCGAAAAATGTTAGCCTGGTGCGGTCAGAAAACAAAAATTCCAAGCTTTTAGATACTCGTGACGATTCGCGCAAATTAATCCTCGTATAAAGAATAAACGCTATTGTGAACGTTTAATTCGATATTCGTGTTGGATGCGTTGGTGTATCGAACGATACACAGAACGATATTAGTCGTTCAATACTTAACATACTTCTGTTGGACAACTATATCGAGTGTTTTTCATCAATAAAGACGAGGATAACAAAAAGCCAAATCTACGTTACGTTATATTATATTCTTTCAATAAAATGAAAAAAAAAAAAGAAAAGGTGGGGAATTCTAAGAAAAAAATTCATTTTCATTTTTTCAAATTCAGAAATTGATGATGCAGTGTACTGAAGCATGCATGAGCTGGTGAAAGCTGAAAAATAGGCCAATTCTCCTGTCTTGAGCTTTCTTTTTAGCTGATTTTCCTTTAAAAAAAGCTGTTAATAAAAATTATTTACAATTAGCAATACAACTCTCTCCTTCGTGAATAAGAGTGGAAGAATTCATGTACCATAATATATTATATTATGACGATGGGATGGCGACGGGATAGATCATCCATTCGGTTCTTAAATTCAAAATGGTTGTGGGAGGCTGGGGGAGACGTTTTCAGGGATTTTTGTGCAAACACATATACGTCATATAGGCACGATCAGAGTAAAATTTAATTGAAGACCTGTTTTTTTCTTTTTGTCATCGCCGCCAAACCCGGATTTTCGCTCACCAAAATCACTTTCTCCATTCGGAAAGAATGAATCCGCCTATAGTCTAAAGTTTCGTTTACCAAATTTGTTACCAGAATGAATATGGAAAATTGTACCTAATTAGTTTTTTGTACAATATATTTCTGTCAATATTGATTTTATGGAAAAAATAGTCGATATAAAAAATTAATCAACATTTCTTATAAATTTTCACTTACAACGCGATTGACATTGATAAGAAGCTAATTAAAAGCACCTTTTTTTTTGCCAAGTTTTAGACTTCCTAGTAGTACCTACCTAAGTTGCAGGAATATAAAATCACAAAATCTCTGGGCAAAAAGTGGTGTTAATCACTTTTATTTTACAACCGGTTTGTGCAATAAAAGTAAATATTTATATAATTCGGTAACAACTTTTATTTTAAATGAAACGCTTTCGTTGTATTAAATTATTTTTGCAGTAAAACTACTAAAACAGGGAATATGGTCAAGTGGAAAATGAATTTTGGGAGCACATTTTTTAGATTTTTGTCACGATGGTAGGAAAAAGTACGATACTCGTAGTCTCAGTTGTACAGTAGAGAGTTAGGCCTGTGTTAATTTAACTCCAGGTTACAGGCCGGTTGTAAGGGGAGAATTTGGGGTATTCTTAATGCCCTTAAAACTAAAAAACAATGTCAATTTAAAACACAATTATTCGGTTTTTCAAATTTTACAGTTATGAAATGTGTAAAAAATTGTTAACCCCGCTCTGAAAAATTCATGAATATTATAAAATTTGATTCAATCGCCATCCAAGAAGAAATCCTGAAACCGGGCCTGCTTCCACATGATCGAACAAGAATATTGGGAATTAATCCAGGCCTAATCTCGCCTCTCGAAGTGAAGAATAACTAACTACATATTGTAAAACTGCCTTAGTGTACAATTTAGGAGGTTTGTATGAAGAGAAATGGGTGTTCGATGTCAATTATCAACTATTTCAGATAAACTGATGTTCAGCTACTTCTATAGGAGAGCCAAAACCTAGGCAGACACTGGTGATTTGCTACTGTGCACCAAGAGTTTACATACCTTGGGTTTGTACACGCACACAAGCACACATATGTACAAATACATTATGTATGTGTGGTAATTAATTGCGTCATACTTTATGATTGCTTTGACAATCTATTGAATGCAGCACAAGCACTGATAACCAATTTGTGACTTCACCCTCAATTAGCCACAATCTGGAAGTTGTAACGTACTTGCAAAGTATGACAAGTAATTACAAACGAACAAACGTATGTTTTAACGTGTAGTACACAATATTAGCGAACCTTCTGGTGGAGACTGTCGTCACGAGGGCCAAGCCCCTAATACCTCAAACCTGTATGATCCCAACTGTGACGTCCATTTTCGTGCTCCGTTTCTTGAAATAAATAATTTTATGAAGATTCTTTGTGGGGATAGACCTTATTATCACTTTTCGTTTATTGATAAATGAAAATTTATAACTAACTTCAAAAATCTCATATTTATAAAGCTTATGTTCATTTAGGTTTGAGAGGTACAAATAATTCTAAACAGAAGATAATTATTATGTAATCCTGAACTACCTCCATTATAACTGTATGGTGCATCTACTTTAAGAACCTACTCATTTCAATTTCGAATGGTTGATTTCTCAGAAGGGTGAAAGTAGTCGGGATGCCAAAACAATATAGCTAACATTATAAAATTCTATTTTCAACTAGAACTTTGATAAATTTTTGATCAAATAATTTTCAACTTGGACATAAATTCATTCAAGCTTCACTCAGTTTTTTTCAGTTGAACAAAACAAATTTAGTTTTTCTGTAACGAACTTATCCATTGTCAACACAATATTACTCAACGTTTTCATGGACTTAATTCCTAGCCGACAAATTTTATGAAAGCATTCCGTTTGAAGATGAGAATTAGTTCAGCGTCAGTCAACAGCATTTTCTTTGAAAAAAATCGAGCGAAAAAATTTTATGTTGCTTAAGAAAAGTCAACGAATGGAATTTTTTCATCGCATCTCCATAATTGAGTTCGAAGAAATTAAATTTCTTTTTTCCCTTTTTTTTTCTAAATTTCTTTTTTTTCGAGTACTTTTTTCTCGTTCTACTCGTAGATATTTCCGCAAATACTCTTTTTTTCTCAATTTTTTTATCTCGAGAAATTTTCAGTTAGGTACTTTTTGTTCCGTTTTATTTCCCCTGTTTTCTTTCACCCCAATCCGTCAACCATTACGATTCGATTTCATCAAATTACAATAGCTTTGCGGTGTTTTAATTGAATTGTATAAAAACTGTAGACTTAGGTTCGTTATTCCTTGCTGTCTGTTCATTTGCCTGAAATTGATGAAGGGAGAAAATTTCGACCTACAACCGTTTCGGCAGAATAAAAGTTTGTATTTTAAGCTTTTTGTCTTCCGTGTTCGTAGAACAATTAGTTTTTAAGAAAAAAATTTTTTGCCAAAATTTACTCAAAATTTTTGATATTTTCAACTTAATGATTCTGTTGGCCCGTTAGTCTATGACGATAATGAGAATGCATTTCACTAAATATTTTGATACAGTATAGAGTAGGTAGTATTACTATGTATACAATATTAGTCCAAGTCCGCAGGAAAACGTTTAGGTATTCTATATTTTCGAAAATATCTGATCAAACTTTGAACGTAACAGACAAGGGTTTGTCACCGATACAAAATAATATTTCAAAAGGTTTCAATCTTTTTCCGAAGCATAAATTGGTTGGTATTGAATGAATGAAAGTTAATTTTTTACTCGTTTTCAAATTATATTGATAGACATTCGAACGAAACGAACCCATAAGTTTTCGAGAGATTCAAAACAGACCTTGAGTTACTCGAAAACTAAACTCAACGACAAGTATATCGAAAGTTGCGAGACATTCTCTACCAGTGAATACCTACACCAATTGAGATTTTAGCGACACTTTTGCGAAACGAAAAAAAGTCAATTTATTGCCAACAAATCAAATGAAAACCTCAAATTATGGCTATATTTGTATGGTAACGAACACCATTCTTAACCTTTCTTCACAAAGGAGAAGAAAAAACAATGTTCAATACCGAATATTTAGTCGAATAAAACCTGCTGGAACTATAAGATTGAAACCACAACCTTGTCAACAGATTTTTGATATAACTCCTACAACATTAGCCATAAATCTTTTTTATACGATTGGCCTAAACCGGTTGGGTTTCACGGCAATCAACGTTCCAACGCATGAAAAGCCCTAACTTTAATTGGAAGCGTGCCCACAAATCATCTCTATTGTCCTCACATCCACCGAATTGATCTGAAAAAATCAAACAAAAAATTGAATGTCGTCCAAGCAGGAGGGTGAAAAAATTAGAAAGTGCAAAAACGCTGCATGCTGGCAGTCCTGGTCTATTTTCCAGATTATATAAGTCGGAAACAAAATAGATGAGTCACATATAATGTTTTGCTTTTATTCGATGTTGGTTTTTAGATGTATATAGGAGGTACCTACCTACCTACCTATAGACGTCATGTCGTTCAGTCAATATATCACCAATTTTATAGAGGGTAAAAAAAAAGGTGACCTACAAACCTTCTTCTTCCAAATAAACGTTATTTTTATATTGAAAAAGCATATCGTGATTGGCTCCATACAGACCATAATAACTTTTACTTTTTTTTTCTTGACTTTCGCAACGATGAAAATGTGTAGTCTTCAGTACTGCTAGTTTTTTTAATCCATTTCAGGCAAAAAAGATTCAGTGTTGGTCCTCAGTATTCGCATCAAATATAATATTGTCGTCAGGGTATTTAAAAACCTCGTAAGTCAAAATTTTCTTAAAATGTGATTTAAGTGGTTTCTCTAGGTAAAAAGAACGATAAATCCAATAATAAATTCCTCAGAAGTCCACAATTGTTTTTAGCTCTTCTATAGGCGAATATAAAATGCTCTTGCTTACGTTGACTGATAAAAAATCATAATTTAAAAACCTGGACGTACGAGGTATTCTTGTATAATTGTGTAAGTAACGCCTGTTTTCTAGACATACGAGTATTTTAAATTAAATTTTCTCCTTTTTTTCGGGACCTTTGACTGAATATATATATAAGACTGACAAACGTAATGGTTTTCAACCAAAAATCTATATCGTTTTTAAAACGCAATTATCTGTTAGTAGTGGGGATCTTATATTTTTCTCAAATATTGCTTCAAATTGTTCATCAACTAGTTCTTTTTCTTTATTATGTATCATAAAAAACCTACACACAATGAGCTAGCTGCTGCAGACAATAGAAATCAAAATCCTTGAAAAGAGGTTTGTTCATTGCTAATGATGGTAAATGCTCGAGAATTTATTATTTATGAACTAATGCTGAGTATGCTCAGGCATTTTCTCAGCACGTGCTCATGCTTAACATGCTCAAGCCTTTAATATTGACTAAAGCATGCTCAGGCATTTTCTCAGCACGTGCTCATGCTTAACATGCTCAAGCCTTTAATATTGACTAAAGCATGCTCAGGCATTTTCTCAGCACGTGCTCATGCTTAACATGCTCAAGCCTTTAATATTGACTAATAGCATGCCCAGCATTTGCTCAGCATGCTGGAGTAGTTTAAATGTTTCCTCTTAAAACAATATGTAATCAGTTGCAAACTTGTGAGTTGCCATAATTATAAGCTTACTCAGCCCAGATGTTCTGTGAGTTGTTAAGTGAAGATAAAATTTAGACTTTATGGATGTTCATTGAATAGTGTACTCACTTGAGAACAAAATTTAATTTGGGAAACTGCCGTTTGAAAGTGCTAGATTTCACACAATGAATTACTCTTATAATAAATGTCTATTTTGAAAATTGATTTTTTATCGACTTATTATTCATTTATTTAGCTCAGAAACCAAAATTATTGAAAACGCTCATAAATTCTCAAGTATATGCTCATTATTGAGCGTGTACTTTTAAGTGTCAAACATTTATTTTTCAAAAATTTGCTGAGAAAATGCTCAAATGCTTGAGCATTTAAAAAAAATAGTAAATTCTCGTTACCACCACTATTTACTGCACACAAAAGAAAATGTGAGTGGTCATGTACTTTTTTGTTCTTTTTCAAACTCGGATCCCACAATAGCAACAAAACCTGTTGGTAGGATTCGTTTCTCGGATCCAAGTTTGGTGGAAAAAATTTAACATTGGTTTGTCAGACTGGTTACGACAGTATAATATTATAATATGGTTAATGTCCAGGACATACGAGTTTTTTATATCACATTTTCTTCCTTTTTCAAGACATACGAGGTTCTTATTTCAACGTTTAAATCCTTTTTGAATTATAATTTGTTTATTTTAAAATAATAAGTTTTTCTTTCGGTAATCTATTCATGTTTTTCATTGCAAAAATAATAAAATTAATATCATTTTCCTTGCACTTATTGCCTTGAAAAATATTTGAACATTGAATTAGAAACCTCGTATGTCTTGAAAAATGGAAAAAATTTAATTTAATAAATTCGTATGTTCGGAAACATGACGTTAGCCTACTTTTAATTTACTTGGGTACTGACCATATAATAGAAAAAATGGATTATTTTTTTCATGTTAAATTTCATGCCATATTTGATGAAATATCCAACTAATTTCACTCCGTAAATAATACTGAATTTTTAATAACGTTTTTTGTGTCCTCTAAAGAATTTTTATTTATTTTACTTACAAGGTTTTTAAACCAAGGTAACGATATTATGCTCTTATGCGAGCTCGTTACTCCACTAATACGGTATAGCTTCGAGAATCTACTTATTTTTATCGTTTTAGGATTTTTGTGCTAATCTACTTCTTATAAATAATTTAAGAATAGTATCAAAACCTCGAAGGCACCTGCAAACAGAAGTTTGGGCTTAAATTTAATATTAGGACGGCAGCCAAATATCAATCGTTGAATAATTCTTAGTTTTAGTTGAAACCGTGTTCACTTATTGCGGCACAGTCATCGTAAGATGTAATCATTGTCACAGTTACAGCATGGAAAACCACTTTGAACTTATTCAAAAAACACAGTATCAAGATGTAGATTTGATTTGAATGGTAAAAAATAGGCACCCGCATTTTTTTCTGCATAAATTCGAATCGAGTTAATTCGCGTGGCTGGGGCTTGAGTAGTTTTTATTCTTCACGGGTGACTGCTATAGTGATATGCTGCACTGTGCCACACAAGTTCGCTCAAATTGTTTTTAATTACATTACCCTTCGAAAAACAAGATCAAAAGAAAAATTTCGTTATTAAAATTGACGATGGAAAAAAAAAGCAGTCGAAAATTTCGCTTTGACCCTTGCATGCAACAACTAAAACAAAGGTAGCCTACGTATAAATAAATAAAGAAAAAAAAAATTACATAATTTTCTCTCTTTTTCTCTCGTGCAACAAAATAGTCCGATGTTTCGCCTTTGTACGGCAAAAAAGTAAATCGTGCATGAAAATATAACGAAGTTTTACGCTTTTCTCGAGTTCTTGTTGCCACTTTTTTTTCTTTTTTTTTTTGTTCCCTGTACCCTTTCTTTTTTTTTACACCTTCACGCATACGTATTCGTGTTTTGCACACAGTCTGATAACCTCAAAAACTGGGTTAGACTGTGACGGCCCCCTTTCCTCTCCTGCCTATTGTGACCCCACGTCATTTTATGTGAAAGTTTTTCTTTCTCCATTCATTTTTCTCATTTCTCTCCATTTAGCTCCGTCTCTCCTTTTTTCCTTTTTTCTTTTTTACCCCTTCTCATAATATACTCCATCGCTGCACCTTATTTTCGTTTAAAAGTTTTTTCAAAAAGCTCACACAAGCATAAAATATCGTTCCATTGAAATTGACGTTTAAACATGAAAAACGCGAAGTTGTTGAATCGGCATTCGACGTGGTAAGACCCTACTACTATTTTCATTCTTCGTCACCCATCGTCATCACTGTATGTATAGTATATACCTATATCTTAGGTAAAAATTTTCTCGCATTTCCTTTCGGGCGCCCCCTCTCCCCCCCAGCTTGCCACGATTTTCCGCGACCGTCTGTACCAAACCTTCTTTCTTTTTTTTTTCCTTTTTTCCTTTTTTCCTTTTTTCCTCTCATCTTACGCTCGTTTTCTTTTGGCATTGTGTGTGGCGACCACCTTTATCGAGTAACAAGACTGAGAGAAATGTGAAAAAAAGCTGAAGAGAACTTTTAATAATGAGATTGATTGTTCGATTCTTTAACGTCGTAGCGTACAATTCGATTTTCTTTTCATCGCGTCTAATCGACGAAATGAACTTTTCTCTTATTTTTGCGCCCTTTATACAGCATAGTTGGACCTGTTGGCTGAGTAAAGAAGGAAACGACTCGAAATGAAACGATCGACGAATTTTTGGTTCGAACGAAGGGTTTTTTTCTTCTTTTTTTCGACATTTTTAGACGAATATTAAAAAGTGTTTTTTTTTTTCGTAATCAGAGGGGTGTGAAAATTGGTAAAAAGTTGCAGGATCGATTTAATTTTAAACCATTAAACCATTCTTACTTTTCTTCTCAAAGAGTAAAGGTGTGAGAAAGATGAAAACGTTGTTCCTAATTTTGAAAGAAAAGCCAAAAGGTACAGATTTCTTGATAGTTTCGTGAAACTGATAAAATACATTTAAGTTATGGTTATTGTTTTTTCTCAAAAACACTTGAATCGTATTTTTACTTGCGATGAAATGTATTTACTTAATTGGGAAAAAAATTAGTTAACAATCAAAGCCTGTTATGAATTAAATTGGATGGCCAAAAAAAAACAAACAAAAAGCCACCTGAACTACAATTTCTCTGAAAGATTATTTTCGCCCGAGTTCGGAGCATGTAACTCTCGAAATATACATTGTAGTTTATACCAGATTTCGAACTTAAAAACTAAGCGAAAGCTTGTCAGGTTTAGTCAGCATTATTGGATATTTCAAACTACAAGGAAAGACTGTAGTAAAATAATTAAATTTTGTATTATTTCTAGGGATCCATTTGCAAATTAATTTTTCAAAAATATTCGTTTTATTGAAAAGCTCTCACCTCGTGTCTGATCTCCACCAAAGGGAAAGGAGACGATTTGCCAGATTGTTCTTCAAAACTCAAAAAAAAAAAAGAAACTAAAAAAAAAGCAGTAAAAAAAATGAATAAAAAAAGAGTAAATCGATTTAATTTCAAATGAACTCGTATCGGTAAGTAATTACTGCTTGTTTGTTTGTTTTTTTTTTTGCATTCTGGAAAAAATTATTAAAGTCTTCCGATTCTTCCCCAAAATACGGAGTTAACGAATAACCAACCACTATAGAATATTGAATACTGAAAAAATTTAATAATTAGTTTACATAACTCATTCGAATGGACCGTCAGTGGTGGTGTAAGACTTCTTGATTGCAGGAAAATTGAATCGAATGTTTTTGTACCACAAATATATGAACGGTTAAACGTAAGTCATTGTTTTCTTGAATATTTTTTTCAGTAATACACCACACTTCTCTTAAATCTAAAAATTCAATGTTTTCAAAAGTTAGGCCTCATGTTATGAGAAGTAGCCTTTGAAGGTGTGGAAACTTTTCAGGTATTATGTGGACGTTTACCTACTTATTTTAAACAACTAACCTGCGTATGCAGAGTTTCATCATTACCGATTTTTAACAGGATTTTCAATAAATAAAAATCACAATTAGTAAAATTACCATGGCGGTGATAGTTAGAGCTGGACACCGAATGTTTGTTTCTTTCTGGAATTCGGATAATTTAATCACGGCTAACAATACCCACTAAGGTATGAATTTTTTCGAAAAATAAAAATCAATTTATCGCAGTGTTAAAATCTACTAGAAAACGTTTCCATTTTTACAAAATTTAATAGGTACACAAATTAACATCTGCGAATACATAACTATTATCGTGTAATTTAAGTCCAACAAATCAATTATAATTCGTGTCTAGCTGTTAAGGAAATTGAGGGGGACAGATTAAAATAAATTGAATTGTAAGGCAAAAAGAGGGACGAGGTAGAACTGGAAAAATAAACGAAAAAAGAATAATTTTTTTCTACGATTTTCATCCCGAGAGAAACTCTAATTAGAAAGAGTGTACCTATACAAAACTTTTTTATAGACTTGCAACCAAAATGAAAGTTAATTTATAAAATCAGTTTTTCATCCTCACTCAATAATCAAGAGTACTCCAATAGTGAATTAAAAAAAAAAAAAAACGCATATACCTACCAACTGCAACATAATACTACACAAGTAAATTTTAATTTATATTTTACTACATACTTGTGTAACCCGGTGATGTAAAATTAAATACGATGTTGTTTTTATACGTAGGGAGAGGTAGGTCGAGGCAAAAAAAGAAAAAAAAAAGAAAAAGAAGAAATAAGCCACGAGCAGATGAGAAAAGAGGAAAATTGTAGAAAAAACACGTTTTACGAATAATACTCTATATACTGGTGGGTACCGAAACTGCAGAGCTTCTTTCATTTTGTAAACGTATTATTCATCAAAACTTTCTCGTATAAACTTTTACTCAACGTTCTCTCTTAAAATATGATTTAATTACACGCTTCGAGCGCGTAATCTTTTCTTCAGTGCGCTGAGAGCATTCATGCAAAGGTGAGCGCAAGGGATGAGATTAACATTTAATTTGAATGATTAACTATAACGTCAGCGTATTAGTACGTAGTTTTATGAATTTTTTTTTCATTCTATCTTACGATCATTACCAACGTTTTGCCACCCAAATAGAAAAGAAAAACATTTTTTGCCCTATTTTCTATTACTGAAGGTACTTTTTTTCATAGATTGGGTACATGTCCCTACAGAAAGGTTGAAAACTCGAACGTCAAGTAAAGATACCAAAATTTGTTGTGTAAGAGAAGAGTAGGGTTAGGTATTTACCTACAAAAGGTTTCATTTCGAGCGTTCGAAGCAGTGAATTTTTTACCTAAATTCGTGAATCGAAGAGACCGAAACAAGTTGAAAATTATGGCAAGCTTGGTTAAGCGGAACTCAAAAAAATACCAAGACGAAAATAGGTAACAGAGTAAAATGGAAAGATGGAACAAAGAAAAAATAAGTCGAATCATGCGATGTTTCAAATAATTTCGGAAGACAGACCTAAATCATGGTGTATATTAGCGAAAGATTCGTTCAAAGCAATAACTCATTGAGGTAGGCCATTTGGACGAAAGAAAACCTGTGAGACATAAGCACAGACATACTCATTGTGGGTTGGGTAAACGAGGGGTGGTTATTTTTTCCTAGATTTCAACGTATATATCTATAAAAAAAATACTTTTCGTCTGTATTTTTTCGAGTCACGAAAATTTTGGTTTCTCCTTCTCCTATATTTCAATTTAGTATAACTTTTTTTTTTTTTTTTTACAAATAAAATTTCTAATTTTAGCCTTGCTCTTTTCCCAAACAGGTTCTAGTAAATTTGGAGTAGACCTCGCTCCCTCAATGAATAAGTATAAGAGCGAATTTTTTTCAGAAATAAAACCTTAAATTTTAGCTTTGAACAAACTGTGTTGTATTTGGATTCCGTCTCACTCCCTCAATGATTATAAGGGTGAAATTCCTATGACGTACGTACACGTATGTGAAATTAAAAAAAATAAATGTTTCAATCAAGAGAATTTTGAGAAAATAACTGAGAAACAAATTTAGATAAATAAATGTTGAAAAAATATGTGAATTTTTTTGACTTTTGATTCTCTAGAAAAGCGTAGGTAAGTTGAATTGGAGGAGAAAATTTTAAACAAGCGAATGACTTTTAAGTTGGTTAGTCAGTTGGATGGTATGTTTTAATCAATTTTGAGTGAGCAAAAGTCTTTTTTTTAAGATTAGGTAAAGAATTCAGCGGGGTTTGAATGAATTTTGAGTTGGTGAGTACACTGACGGACGTTTGAAGAAATCTCAAGTGATAAGGTTTGTGAAGCCTGGTCAAATTTAAAAAAAAGTGGGATAGGTACCTACATTTAAACTTAATTCGAGAAAATAACTTGGGGTTTGTAAAAATATTTTAAAAATGGAAAAGAAATAAAAATTCTTGTTTATTTTAGGCTAATAACTGATTTAAATCGAGTGAAGATTGAGTGAGGCTTGATTTATTGGATAAAGCTGTTGACGAATTGAGTTAATATTAGCAAAATTTTGATTTAGTGGGTGAGAGAGGAAGATTTCGAGAAATTTAGGTTGAGTTAATTATTGAAGTTCAAGTGTTATCGATAAGAGAATTTTTGAAGATTATATAATTAAATGAGATTTAAATGATTAAGCGAATGAATATTGATTGTGTAGTGAAGGGGGAAAGGAAGCCAAAAAGAATATTGACAGATAGGTAAATGACCTAAATAGAAACTGGGAAGGGAAATTTATATACATTCTGAAGGATTAAGTGTCTGAGGTTTGAGGTAAAATGATGTGTAGAGTGGATCTTGCATTGGTTTCAATGAAATGCAAGTGAATGAATTATGGTTATCTGATTTTTAAATACATGAATATTAATAATTATAGGTCTACCTGGACTGGGGATTAAAACAGTGATCTACAAGTTAAAAAGCAACGATGATATCTGTACAGCTACGTCAACACCGATAGATACTCGTGTGTGTGTTGTAGCTACAATGCACCATGACAACACAGTAGAGGGTGGTGGAGCTGGCCTGCTGATCATATGGGAAACATGCCAAATCACACAGACTTACACTGTCATAGTTTCTACACCTCTTTATGGAGGGAGGTTTGTCAACAAGAAGAGGAGCGCTGTTACAAATTTGTATCACGTCGAGGTCACAATTTTGTAGGTCTGCCTGGACTGGGGATCGAACCAGTGACCTACAAGTTCAAAAGCAATGGCAATATCCGCATAGCCACACCACCACCTATATACACTAGTGTGTGTGAGTGCCTATATATGTTCACATAAAGAAATTCATTTAATTACAACTCATTAAGGGAGGATAAGGTTAAATAGGAATAAATGAGATGGGTTCGAGTGAATATTCTGTAGGCTAAAGAAATGAGAGTGGGTGTTAACATAACAAGAAAAAAAAGAAAACTTTACACTAAATATGTTATCATTGAAAATGATTTTAGTGAGGGTTATTTTTGAAATTCACAACCAACATACTTTTTCGCTACTGATAGATTTTTATCACATTTTATTGAGAGAAATGATACTGATGTATATTGATATAAATGTAAATCAATTGATTTTAGGCATATAAAATTATGTTGATATATCAATAATATAATGAAAACCATGAGGGGTTTTTGGGTCAAACCACCTCGGAAGTTTTTGATTACCTCACCTACCCTTGAAAAATAGTCGTCAATTGGGCTGTTTCTTAAAAAAGTTTGTCAAACCACCCTCAAATTATGCTTTGGTTTATTTGGAACTAATTTGGAAAGTACTAACCAAACAAACGAATTAAAACTGAAAAAAATTGGATTGATTTAGTGGGATAGTTTGTTGGTTCATTGGGATAACTCTGAAGAATTGAAATAGAAAATAGTATCAAAATGTATAAAAAATCATAATTTAATCATCAAAAATTAAAAAAACAAAGTATCATTTTGATGATTTTTATCAAATAAATGGCGTTCTCGCTTCAGTGTTTTTTTCTTGTTTTAAATGGGTTTTTGGGGAACGTAGTCATTTTTCCCAGGATCGGGAGATAGTTGAATATCAGGGGAGGTGGAAGGAAGGGATTTGAATCTAGAGAAGGTCAAAGAAGGTCAGAGAAGGTCAATGGTCTGCCAGGGTGAATTTTCGAATCACATAAGACAGCACCAACTGAACTACCTGAGCCAGTCTGTCTTCAAAGTACTTTTTTTCTTCACACATCTTAACACTCAAGATCGTATAAATGGAATTATGCCTACTTGGGATAGAAAGGGTACCGTCCACCACTGCATCTATATCAATTTCAAAATCTTCAAATTTCGAGTACTGTAGATTTTGACATAATCGAAGGGAGAAAATTAAGTCTCGAAGAGGTAGGTAATTCTTTGTTGATTACATCGAGACAGAATTATGAAAGCGTCCGAAATAACTCACTAAACATCAAAGTATATGCATGGTCGAATATTCTGAAATACGAGTTTATCTTTAGAACTAATGGCTAAAAACTGACCAACATTGTATCCTTTGCGCCGTAATTATATGGGCAATAATACTTCTGGCATTACACGGCGAAGAGAAATTGGTGTAGTTTTTTGGTACCCTGTACGTCCTGTTACGGTGTCACGTGCTTGAAACATTGGGTGTTCCTTTGTTTTGGGTACGCATTAATAAGGAAGCTGGTTTAAAAATATTTTCTGGTTGTCTCAATCATTTTTAATGATCACGATCGTTGGGTTCGATGCGAAATCTGTGCATTTTTCTGTATAAATAAAGAATTAGATGAGTTCACACGTATTTTATGTTGTTATTTGTTTGTGTGTAGGTCAGCCGAAAATTGCGCCAAACATCCGATCTATTTTGACGTAGTCTTCATTGACGAAACTTAGGTATAGGGAAGGCTTAGCCTTCTAGCTACTTGCGTAGCAACCCAGAAATTGGCTCCGTAAAATGCAGGCGGGGTTTAGCTTACTAACCAGAAAAATAGTAGGTATCGTTCCATTTATATACTAGTCTCATGTCAAAAACAAAAATGCTGCCTCGGAGCAATTTACATCAAGTTCATTCTTGAAGTTCTTCTTGATCGTTTTTCAATTTAAATAAATTTAAAATTGTTTGTACGCAATAATGTTTTTTTCTTCTTCAAAAGTCGTCCTTCTGGGCTCAAAGTGACCTATTTTATATTTTATAGCGACAAAACGTTGTCGTATTCGTATTTTCAGTACTTTCACGAACAACCCAGAAACTGAGAGAATAATAATTAAGAAACTATAGAAATACCTACGCCGAAAATCACTTTTAAACGGCATTCGTGAACGAAAATAAATTAATTTATTCGCACCGATGATTCAAATTTCAAGAAAGAAGGATACTCATAGAGTGTCGCGGAGCAGAAAGGATAGATGCGAATAAGAAAGGCAGAAATGTGAGTGTGTGAAATGGAGAAACAGACAGACAGACAGACGGATAGACAAAAAAGAAAAACAAGGAAAAAGATTAAATTATAAGAGAATGGCGGCGTAAAATGTTTGCATCAAAGAGTAAAAGAATTTTGTTCGCCAAAAATGATGCCACATATTAATAATTAAATTTTCATAATTTCTGAATTTTTCGTTTATTTATTTTTATTTTTTAGAGGGCTTTATAAGGGGGAACCGCTTTCTCTTTTGAGTAGCGTTTGAAGGGCGAAATTTGTATTTTCATTTTTCGTATTTTCATTTTTCGTATTCTGCATAACGAAACCAATTATGTACGAACGCGTCCGGATATCTTTCGAAAGTTATTAAATGGAATATTAAATATATAATAATAATAATAATAATAATAATAATAATTTCAAAACACTCTGTTGTAATAAAATTTGAAATTTGCATTCGTCGTCGACGTGGTGGTTCGGTTATTAAAGAATCCGAAAGAACGCCGTTCCATCGAATCGCTTCCGGTGGATGCGCCCCATCACACTCCGGTCGTATTCCGTATTCAAATTTTTGAAATATCGTAATATGAATGGGTTAGAAAAAAAAAAAAAAAAGTTCGCGATTCTTTGTCACTTTGTATAGCTGTAATCTTTTGGAAGCTGGAAAAATTAGTTGAAACGCAAAAAAAGTTGACCTTACAAATTCACAATGCAGTTTAATCGTAATACCTGAATGCATTCAGCATTCATGCGTTGCATACAGATTGATTGGCCTATCGTTATTGAGGAATAATCTTCTCTCCGAATTTTTAGCTTTACTGAAACCTATTAAAATTTTTCTATCATTAATGATACCAAAATTTCGATTAGGTAAGTACGAAATTTGAAAAAAAGGTAGCCGGATGACGGCCATTTTTCGTATATAGATCAATAATTGCGCAGATACTTTTATACATAATTATAGGTAGGACCTAAGTACCGTACCAGCTAATAAAATAGTAAAAATAATTATGAAATCTGTTTATTGGGACTGAAAAAATCGAAATAAATTTCAAATCACATACTTACCTAGGTAGGTAACATAATAAATATAATTCGATAGTTTTTATTCAGTTTAATATTTTATATAAATTAACCGTCGGCACAAAGAATTTCATCAATAGAAAACGACGAAGATTCAGCTGAATTTCATGACTAACCATTTAGCCTACAGTCATAAAACAAGTACGGAGATATCTAGATATTTTGTTGAGATTTTAGATCATTATTCAGATTCTATTGAATGAGTGTCGCTGAATGCCCTACCGAAAATTCCATAATTATCGATCTCACATAAAATGACCCCAATAAACCAAAGTCACTTGCACTCATAATAATTTATCATGTAAGCTTTTAATCACTGAATAACCTCGTAATAAAAATAATAATAAGAACCACGTTGGGTCATTCTTATTGAAAACATGATAATTGTTTTTTACATGTCGAAAATGTTTTAATAAGTTTAGGTTAATAACGAGTTTTCAAAAGATAAGCTTTTGTTTTTTGTTTGTTTTGTTTTTTTTTGTTTTTTTTGGTTTAGTTACATGTGAAATAAACATTATTTTGTTGTGGAAGGTTGACAGAACCTAGAAGTATTGAAGTTTTTTTTTTTTTGGCTTTAGCTTTATGCGAAATAAATATTATTTCGTTGCGGAAGGTTGGCTGCAGTATTGGTATAATTTTAAAATCGCAGTTGTGAGTTGAATAAAAGTTTATAAAAAACAAAAATAATTGAACTAACTTTCAAAGATCAAAAATAGTGCCTATTTAAATGTATATGCAATAAAAGTTAGATAAAGTGTGTACCTACTATAGAAAACAGAAATAAAAAATTAAAGATGCTCAGCTCTTTTGCAAATATGCAATAGGGTAGATGTACCGGTTTGTGACAGTACACCAGTTTGTAACACTTACCACATTTTCTGCATAAAATAAGCTTCCAGTCTTCCGAAAGAAATCTATGATATTTTTCAGATCATCTTTAAACATATTTGTGATGATAAGTGTCTTAACTTTTCATCTGTGCTGAAGATTTTTGATGTTATCACTATTGCAAAAATGTGACCTCTCAAGTTTTGTAAAGAGTGACAAAATATAGCTATGAGCTGGTGTTGTGGTATCAGTATTAAAAGTGGTGTATGAGCTTCCTGTTGATTTTCTTGTGGTGGATGATTTTACAAAGTAAGTATGTTGGATTTGAGGAGTAAAATTTATTAAAATAAACATTTTAAAATTGAAATTAATAGAAATAATGAGTTTTGTCAAACTGGTACATTGAAATCACTTAATGCACCAGTTTGTAACAGCTGTCAAGATAACTGGTGCTAGTGGTGAAATTAAAATGCTCCTATTTGTGACAATTCTCTTTTCTCTACTTTTCAAGTTTAAAATTTGAAATTTATTTACATTTTGGAAAGGAAGAAGCTAATATCAACTTTAATTTATTTTCCAATATGTGAATCAGCATAGCCAAAATAAAACCGCAAAGTGTTCAGGTTTTTGAAATACTCTTCCTTGTGGTTTTTTTAAGTTGAAACTGTCAGTATTGGTGATTGGTGTTGGTTTCATTAAATTTATCTGGTGGAAAAGACATAAGCGTTTTTTAGGCAAGATAAAGAAAGTACGTCATGGAAAGTTTGTGGCATCATTTCTATGCCTTAAAATCACTAAGGAATTCTCAGGGTTTGTTTATACTTACCCTCAAGTTGAGAATGAAGCAGAATTTGAATTTTTGCAAATTGTACAGAAAGTTCAGAATCTAGAATCATATTTGCGTGGTTCATTTAAATTTAACATGCATTCTTCAACTTTATAATATGTGTATACCTACCTACCTAATATTCATTAATGTCTTCTTTTTTTAATCAAATTTAATATTATTAAATATACATACCTACCTATAGCATATTCATCTCTTCAATTCAAAATTTGATTGAATTCATTTGCTGTCACAAACTAATACAAAGTGTCTCAGTAATAGGGTTTAGTGGATGTCACAAACTGGTACAAAGTGTCAAAGAAACTGGTACATGGGTGTCACAAATACCATATGGTCATTTTGGAAACAAAATAATATAATTAAATAATGGTTCAATATGGAACTAAATAAAGACATGTATTCACAAATAGAAGGATGATATTATAATAAAAACAACGACTTTAGAAAATCTAATGGAAATTCATTCTGGAAACAATGTGTAAAGTGTGACATTACCTTAATGTGTCACAAACCGATACATCTACCTTAGTATAAAAATTCTTGCATTCATTCACCTGTTCTGGAGAGATTTATTTTGTTATTAATTATTGTTTTTTGTAAATCTTGATTTACTGGAAATCATTGATATTAGTTTGGAAAGTTTGTCAAAGAGAGAATATGGTGAGAAATCAAAAATTTATATTTGCGCCAGAAATAACAGTAATTCCATCAGAAAACCGCATAAAATCCTGATTTACTATTAAAACAATCAAATTTAATATTATTATACCTGCAATATTAATTATTTCAAACACAATAATTGTATTTATAAATTATTTTAAACTATTTTTCGTAATACCTATTAACGAATTTCAATTTAATAAACAAACAAAATTAAAACAAAATATTAATATAATTTTACTAAAATATTATAATATCTGTTTCAATCAACAGTGATGTGAAAAAAATAAATTGTTAACTTTTGTGGGGTAAAATTTTAACCGTCAATTTTACAAGAAATTAACTTACGTAGAGATAAGTCAATACGAGACTGAATGGCTATCATAATTCAAAATTCTCAGATGACTGGTTTAAAAAGTCTCTGTGAGTAAATTCGCAAAAACAGGAGAGAGATTTCAAAGCAGTGTTTCGAGGTTTGGCAAAAAACTAGTGATTAAACTAGCGAATAGATCCAATTAGCCAACTGTTCATTGCATGAAACACAAAAAGTAACACTAATTTGACATGAAATCGAGAATAAATGAAAACATCGTTTCATTCTTAAAATGTTAGAGCAACGTTTCCTCGAATTGGCCTGAACTACTATACCTGAGGGTTTATTCGAAATAACAAGCAAATAGAGAATTATCATCAGTTCTAAAATTTTCATATCAATTAGACACCATCTCTATAATATTCTCATGATGTTATAATTTTTGCACCAAGTTAGCTCATTCCTCGTTGATGCGGATATAATATTTCGCCCAGGCCGGGGGCTAAAATAAGGTTTCAAACTTTGATTGCATTCGCCAAAATTCGGCTTTCTCGTTCTCTTTATATACATTTCTCCCTAGTTTCGATAAACGGATTAAAGCTGATTGATACTGTCCGCCGAACCACCGCCATTTTAAAACGTTTGATTTCGGCAATGTTATGGCGAACCTCTTTAACTGACAACCTGACACCGAAAGTAAATGCCCCGGAGATTCATCCGCTGAGGTGCAACATTTGGATAGCCTTCATTTTTGGCCCCAGTAATCTGAAACGTTTTCAATTATTTGGTCCCCTCCTCTACGATCATGTTCTCGCGAATGCTGACGAATGCCTTTTTTTTTTTTTTTTGCTTTGTTTTTAGTCTAAATTGGAATTGTGCTTGGTAAAGCCATCGATGCAATGGAATTCCAATGTTTGAAGCTGCGAAATATTCTGTAAACTTAACATAGTGAATACTGAATAATATAAACATGGAGCCGCTTGAATCTTGCATCGATTACGAAATGGAAAGCATTTTTAGCATTACGAGTAGCCTACTTACCCCTCTGGTATGTAGATGAAAAAGTGATGGCTTAATAAAACAATTTTATTGTTAAAAAAACAAAACAAAAATAAACAAAAATTTTAGCTGTACAGAAGTTTTAGTAGCTTAAAAACTATGGAATGAAAAATATAAAATTGTAGGTAATTTAAACATAATGTTTGATGAAATTGATATTTTTGTATGCTATGGACTCATTAAAAGTATGAAAAATAGTCCACAATATCACAAACTTAGCTTATGTGTCAATTAGGAATACCAGATTCAAGTGATTTATTATTTTGGATTCTGACATCGAGGTCATTTTGGCCATTATTTGAGAAATTATTGAGGGTGCGTCGAGTGAATTTTTCGATTTTTTTGTGATCAGCAATCTCTAATTTTATAAAATCTCAAGAAAATTAAATATTAATATGTAGCAATCGAATCATGACATATCGATACGTAGGTACCTACATTAGTTATTGATACTCATACTTTTTATACAGTTAATTGGAATTATAAATGGAAAAATAGAGATTTATAGAATCTAAATGTAGAGATAGAGAGTAGAAAAATACAAGAAAAACCAGAGGAGCTGAATTTTTTTCAATTAAATTTTCTTTGACGTGGTAACAAGTGATACCGTTTTGAGGTATTAACTGATGATACTTTTTACATCACGAACTGTCTCCCAACATGAATTTTCTAATCACTAAGAAGAGCACTATCAATTCGAATAGCTGCCAAAAAACTGCTAATTTATTCACATCAAATTGTGATTTTAATTTTCAGCGATTATTCTTTCATTCGTTGTCATAGAACTCACCTTTTTTAGAATGTTTTACAACATAAATAAATATAAAATGTATTATACTGTGGAAGCCTAATGTGAGACTTTCATAGTTTTTTTGTATTACGTCAAAATAAAGTTAATGGTATCAAAAAGTCAAATTCCAGGCCTTTTCATTTTTTTTTTGTTAATCAATATTATTTTAATCTTGTTTTTGTACGTTTCGTGAATAATTCATCTTTAAAATTCCGTTCTAAATTTCATTTTCACCTAATTTGAGATAATTTTCTCAATCAAAATTCTCATAGTTTTTAAGTAAGTTTTAAAATGTTTCTTTCCTATAACGAAGTCTTGCTATGCTAAAATTTATTGATATTGCTTTGGCTTGTAAGAATTACTACCGACCTATCTTCTTAAATTGTCTGTTCAAACAAATCAAGTCGTCAGTTCTCTATTTCGGTTGTTCGTAACGTATACGTACGATACCATACGATCTTTGTCATTACACTTACCGTTAGTAGTATTATTTTCTGTCAGTTTAAAATAAAACCATCGTAAATCCGCGTAGCAAACATTCGTATCATTTTAAGATTAGAAATCTCGGCAGCAAAGCCATCTCTCATCATCACCTTAGACAATAATCGCACCATTCAGGAATACGTTTTTTAAACGTTTCAAAAATAGCACGTCCCTTAAATTTTGCTGCCTGAAATAAAGTTTGAAAAGTCGTAAAAGGCGCCACCGTTGAATGTCCCTCATAATTCCGTCAAAAGAATAATATACTATATTATAATTCCAGTACGAGAAGGTGCTGTTATGTATATAAATTCAAAAGATAGGGGTTTCGAAAGTGTATTTATAATTTTCGTATGTATGACGTACGAGTCTCGGGGGAAAGGTTTCGTATAGTAATTCACATCGCACATCATTAATATGCATTGTAAGCTTCACGTAGTAATTTTTATTGATTTCGAAACGCAGCATCAACAACGAATGGGGTTCTCCAGAGAATTGTTTAGAATTTTGTCGAATCAAAAATAAGTCCAGTGGTTCGTAGAGCACGCCATTTGATATGAACGAATTTTCTCCAAACTTTGGATTAAATTTATAGAAAAATAGTAATTTTATGGCATTTATAGTTAAGCATACTTGTACTTGAAAGTGATTTTAAAATCTGTCGGTATTCGTGGTGGAGCTATTTGTTAGATGAGCACATATTTTTTATATCAATGGCTGAGGAATACTGCGTTCATATAATGCAAAACTTTCGAATTTTTAACTTGATCTCAATATAGAAATGATATACAAGAAGAGAGGGGGTCAGGTTATCTGACGAAATGGTCTAAACGTATAAGATTATTTTATTTTGTCACCGTAGTGAGAGACACGCACAGAGGAGGGTTTTTAGGGGTGAGAGGACATCATAGAGTGGTAATTCTCGTTAACGTGATCGAAGGTGAAAACATGCATTTGGACAGTTTTTCCGTATTCATTGAAATTTCAAATTTTTTTATAAATTTGGGAGGGAACATAATATATATCCCTCGTCCCTCCCGAATCCGCCCCTGGTTTTGCATCACATTTACCCTCAGACGTAACGTATGGTTCTGGATGATAAAACCTAATGGAAATATCAATTTTATGGATCTGTCCGAACACCTTTATAAAATTGAAGTATGCAACAGGCAACTCATGAATATATATTGTTTTGCTCTCTATTTTATTTCTTCCGATATTGTTTTATTATCGCCTCAGGAGCCAACTTTGATTTTGGTTTCGCACAAACTTGAAAGCTGTACCTTGCTGCGTAATCTTGCTTTTTAGTTTTTACTTTGTCTCTCACTTATAATATTTTGGTGTTTGATCTGTGACTCCATGAAGACAATTAGGTATGTATTTTTTTTTCTTATGCTATTTCTTGTCGTAAATGTTTTTTCTTTCATTAGATACCTATACGAATTGAAAATTTACAATGGAAAATAATTTTTTGGGCAGTGAGGCACATAGTGATATGAATTCAGTTGGTAAGTGATGGAGTTGGATTCAATATTGTATTCTTATCATCGAAAATCGTAGCCGTTTTTGACGTTCATTAATTTGAAGGGTGGTATAGCAATCGAGACATTAGCAAACATCTCAGGCAGGCTATGTAGGTTGTTTATTTTTTTATTTTAAATAATATTGCTGTGTATTCTGAATTGAATTTAGTAATCCTAGGAATTAATAACTACTCGATACACGGATTTGGATGTTGCCATCTCCATTCGTATACCACAATTTTCAGTAATATTAGATTTGGAATGGTACGTAAAATTGCATTCGAAATTCCTCATTCTATTTGATTCAAAAGGTCGAAACTGACAGACCAAGTTAAAGAAAGGAGGTAGAAAAAAGGAGGATTCCTCCGGGCCCTTTCCAAAGCTTTATACAAAATAAAAATTTGTTAAATCGATTATTTGTTAAAATAACTGTTTTCACCCTTAAACTCGTTTTTTTCCTCTCCGGCCCTGTGGACAGACAAATTCAAATGAACCATAAACGATTATAAGGATTTTTTGGGGGGATCTAGAAATGTAGCTATTTTACCTGGCGTCTACAGATTATTGACATCGATTTAGGGAATGAGGTGGCCAGGATTCGGAAGCTATCAATGGTCTTACATGAATAACTATTCAATCACATACGGGAGCACTTATAGAATCAAAGAGAACACACCGCCATTTTTGGTGGAGAATGTAACAGTAGCAGGTCTCAAACCCACAACTTTTCGACTGTAAAGCTGAGCACCAAATCACTTGGCCACGTAGACCACAATTAAAGTAAATGATTCATCATTATTGCCTTCTTTATCTTTCCTAAAAACGTATTTTGACACACCAGACGTAGGTTTCATCATCCCTGGTCACATAGGTATGAGCAACGAATTTGTCATAAAATATATATATTTTAAAATATTATTTTTATGCTTTAGGTCTTTCTGTGACCCCACACGTGGGTAAATATAGTCATTTGTGTCAGAACACCCTTACTGCCTTAATCAAAGGTGGAATATTACTGAATGAACCCCCACGGACGCCACATCTCTATAGTTTAGAACTATCTTCAACTAAACGATCTTTTTTTTCTTTCTTCTTTCACCATTACTCGTCCTCCTTTCTATTTAAACTGTGTTTTTCGTGAAAATCTCTGGATTGTATCTCCAATAAACCTGTCAGACTGGAAACGACTGGCAGCGGTTAAAATGTCCAACAAAACCTATGTTTGTATACATAAAAAACGATATTTTCTACTACGGGGTTTTAATTCAACCCTTCGACATTTTCGAGCAACTAAATGGAAAACGAAATTACTAAATCGAAGATGTACAATAAGCTGTTAGTTTTCACTTCTTTCCGTAAAGATTGTGTTTCAGCTACGAAAAAATGTGTCTTTCGGAAAAAATTTTGTTTGTTGTTTTTCCAAAAGAAAGAAAATTCTGAATACATTCATTTCAATGCGCGTTGAAAATTTTAAATTTTCGTTCGAAAAATTACAGTTTTATGTAGATTTTCGATGAAATCTACGTATTAATATTATGATCACATAAAACGATTTTGAGGTCGGAATTGGCACTTGTTTCGCTACATGAACAAATGAGACTTTTGTCAATAAAAGTTCAAATTCATGTGAGTATATGTAGTCTATATATGTATACATATTGTATACAGAGTGACTGAAAAAAAAGAAGAAACGGTAACTTTTAAATGAATCAACGAAAATATCAAAAAAATGTTAATGACAGAAATCAAACCAGTATCACCATTAGAGAAACTGGGTTACAAATTATAATTTTTTGAAATTTCGTCAAGTCGATGAATTGAAGTTCCTCATGTCTCTCGTCTCGGTCTGTGTGTTGGAATTTTCCTGTCGATTTCTTTTCGAAGGTTACTTTTTGTAGGTTTCTTTCTGAGAATTAATCCAATCTCTTCAAAGCTTTCAATATACATTTTAATCGCGTTTTCCGAGGAGACCCCCGACCATGACACCCTAAATTCAAATGTCATTGGAACTTCCTCTCTAGATCATAGATAGATTTATGGGCGTTCTGGGGGTGCTAAGCCCCACCAGAACAGACGAGATTTTTACAAAAGAGAAAAATCGTATCTAAGGGACAGAGGTAGCCTATGTAATACTTAGCAAGAAAACCCTAAAAAAGGATGATTTTTTTGTGGGTTGGAAAGAAATTTCGTTTTAACTTCATTTTCGGAGGAAGAGGGTACTTTCGCTTTCCAGAAATGCCAAAACATTTTTCGCTCGCTCTACTCACGACAAATTTTTAGTCTTACATCAAGCCTTTTTGATGATTTTATGACTGCACTGTTTTCCTCAAGTTCGCCAGTTGAGCTCCCCAAATATCAAGACCAAAATTTGTCTATGCTTCACACCTTTCACGTAAGGTAACACTGTTCTGATACAACACATTTTTTTTAAAAGCCCATGTTCGGTCGAATGATCTTGTATGATTACTAAATGGCATGGGTCGTCTCGGCTTGGAGATATCAAATATCATGACTGCCAGTATACATTGCAAAAGTTCTCCTGTTTTTGAGTCAACCATGAATAATAATATATATATATACCATTTTCTTGTTACCTAGGTTCTGGTCACAATTTCTTTCAGATAGCCACAAAATGTGATAAGAAAATTATTACTAAGCCAACGACCTGACCTATTGAATTTGATAAGGATTGGCCGGACAGTATTTCCATTACCGTTTTAATTTTAGCTGTATAATGCTCAATTTTTGACCAATACCTACTTTGAAATGAATATTTTTTATAATCTATGGTGACACACTTTTGGTGCACAGATCGCCTGGGCGTTACTTCCATAAAATTCATTTTTGTTTTGATTTTGAAAGGGGGTGTAATCCTAAGTCGACAGCTACAAAGTTTAATGCAATCATCAATTATGATCTATTCCTAACTTTTTAGCGTCTAATTTTCTATTTTTTGAAAACTCACTCTTTTCAACGAAACTGGTGCTACGTTAGTTGTTTTTTTTTTTTTTTTTTGGCTTTTCGTTTCTTTTTTTCTAGTCGTGTCTTTTCTTTACTTTTTCGTATTTCGTTCGTTAATCAAAAATTCGCGGCACGTTCGGTAGCTACTTCTTTAGTATTTTCGATTACAACCGACGAAATCGTCGTCAATGTGTGTAAAAGAAAATTCTCTGTTCTTTTCTTTCTTTCCTCGTTCAGCTGTGAGGTATATAAAACGATGGGTTAGGGGAGAAAGTTATAATATACCTTTCTAACGGTATACTTCTCTTTCGTTCCTCCTGTCATCTCTCCTCGCCGCTACGTCACTCTCTGCTTCTTGTGGTACAGCATCCGTTACACTTTACATCTCGACCACCCTTCCCTCGACAAATTAACGTAATCGTAAAGCTACACCCGTTATCACTTTCGGTATCTTCTGTGGCGCGCGTAAGTCGACTCCTTGTTGGTTTTTCCCAACTTTTCATAACGAATATTAAATGAGTCGTGTTACTCACGTGAAACTGCACCAAAAGCGTATAAGCTTTAATGGTCTTAAAGTTTACATTTTAACCGCAAAAAGCCCGCTAAAATTGCAAAATATTCGGCGTATTTTACATTTTCGTCGTAGAAATTTCAAGTTCTTCACATTCCCGCTCGTCCCCTCCCACTCATTATCATTCCTTATGACGTGCTCAGCCCTCAAGTGCACGACGACAAAACACGACAACAGCAGCAACACCAACAACACCAATAACAGCGACACAAAAACGTGATAGTGAACAACGTAATCACACACGTTTTTAATACGCATTCATTAAAAATAATACTTTTCTTAAAATTAAGCTTCAATGTGTTTACGCAACGATACTGTCGAACGATCAGAATAAACTTTCATGATGGCTAACGAGCTTGTGTATTGTCGAGTAATTTATGTCAAAAAGCTTAAGGTTGAAAAATCCGAAATCTGTGCGCATCCGTTTGCCCCATCGAATACGTTTTTTTAAAAGTATTTTGTAAAATGGGCACCGTGTGCTAACCCGCTATATTTTGTGGACCAATGCTGGATGATCAATTTTAAATCAGTCAAGAGAGGAATGTGGGAGAAAACAAGTTTTTCTAATAGAAAATAAAGAAACGTCATGCTATTTCTAGGTTGAAGATCGTTTCTGGTCTAAAATACAAGAATTTCAAAAAGTCAATGTTATCTTCGAGATTTTTTTTTTGCCAAGGGGAGGATGCGATAATTTCGAACGTTCTCCCTCTCGGTTGTGCTGCTAACTGATCATCATTTTTCATGAGGTAACAAATAGGTTTTCCCCGGAAGTACACGTCGAAAAGCTGTTGATTAGGCTGAAAATGAAAAAATTTTAGTGTTCGAATATTGTCATTTTAATTATGAGTTTTATGTGCTGAAAACATTTCAACAGGATTACATCTTCAAATGATGAAAACGTTCAAAATAAATGAATTGAATTGTAATTAAAAAAATTAAAATTCAATGCAGTCGAACATACAGCTATAGCGACAGGGCATGGTATTCGAATATTCGTGGAGTGTATACTTTGGTGATTACAGTACATTTTAATATTGTTCAATTTATTGACTACGTCACATTACGTTTCTCAAATTGAAAGAAAAATACCTCTTTTATATCAACAAAAAACGTTCCCATTCACTTTCGAAGAAAATATTGACAAATGGATTGGCTGACTATTTGTGTAGGTAAATATACCGACTATAAATCATCATTTCGTTTAGAACTCGAGGATAATATTATACGCGTTGTTTTTGGTACAAAAATGAAACTCACATTGCCCTCTCATCTCGAATATCTAACCATAGTTTTTCAATCCTCCCCCACCACCTATGTAAAACAAACCCGAATGCTTGTATTCCCCTCAGCCAAAATATAGCGAGATAAAGATAAAAGATGCAACAGCCTTTCAAATTTGTCTCAACGTTTGCCACCAATTTACTGCGCACCGCATGAAGGACTCGCTGCTATACCCGAATTTATCAAACCAGAAAGATATTTATAGCCATGAGGGTAATTTCACCATTCCACTTCACTATCGTCGTTTCGCAGGCTTACCCACACGTAGCTTCAAAGCTCAAGTCTTTACACGGATATAGCTGTAAAAAAATTACCCTCTTTTTTGGCCTATAAGGAAGACGAGCGAGAGATGGAGACTGAAACAGAATGAGTGAGAGAGAGAGCACTTGAGAGCGGGGGAAAGGGGAAAAAACGACGACGACGACGATGAAAATGAGAAAACAAACAAAAAATGTTAACAAATGTGAAAGATTGAGGGAGTAGAGATGAAGGGTGAAGAACCAAATACTGTATTCATTTTGTTGAAACATTTGTCATTTTTGGTTTGGTGTGCGGAGACAAGGAAGGGCAAAGACTGGCGAAGATAATGGCGCAAAGGCCGCACAATTCGCTGCAGCAGATACGAGAGTGAATCGACTAGTACTCGAGGGGGTTGAGAAGTGGGGTAGGGGTGAGGAATACGACCGAATATTGCTTCAATTTCGTTTTCTCCCCGAGTTGACGAGCGATGTGAAAGGAGCAAGTTTTCTTCCTTTTTTTCGGTATTCTAGCCTCTTTTTTTTCCTTCACCATCTTCCTCTGCTTCTTTTCGACCTTCTCCTTACGCTTCTCCTTCCAGAATTGGTACCAAGAAAATTCCACAGTCTCTTTCGTATTTTTCTGCGAAATTCTCCCTCGAATATTTTAAACAAATACGGTTCAGATCCGACGATTCAGGAAGGGTTTGTATAGAATAGAAATAAATTACATTTTTTAATTGAACAAATTGTTTACTAACTGCATTCGCTGGGGGTGAGTGACTGACTGATCTTCGCAAAATATAAGGGATGAATGACCTCTCCTTTAGGGCAGCTAAGATGAAATTTTATTCGCTCGTCTGTTGATAAACGTAGGAATAACGTCGAGTTAGTAATAAATTTCTCTTTCTGTATTTAAAAACACATAATTTTTCGTCAAACGCAGTTCTAAATTGCTTGCGTTTTTTAGTTATGTAAATAACATAGGTTTAAACGAAGTCTTGATGGGTAAAATTAAGAAGTTTTATTACGCTGAATTTTTGGCAGAAAAATAATTGTAAATTTTCTCTTTGAAAACGCCGACATGGATCCACCATAATGTACGCAATGTTATTAGAAAGCTCAATCTTATTTTACTACATTTTGGAAGCAAATTGCATTGTTTTCTGTACCAGCTGTTTATTTCTAAAGAAATAGCGGAATACTCGATATAATTATGCCCCATTTAGCGAACGAGGATATTATTTTGATAATTATTATTGTTCGAAAGTCATTTCAAACATTGTTTAAGAAGTCTGCGCGGCGTCGTGGTTTGCTGATTAGTCTCACTACTGTAAAATATTAAATTCCATACAAATTACTAGATTTATGACTGTATCTGCATCGAATAACGGTCTCAGTTTATGAAAAATATTGCTCCGATGTCAAAACACAGTTGAAAAACGAAAAATTGTTTCAAAACTAAAACTCTGAATGTTTTTAAAACATTTGTTTTTGTTATATTATTCTTCTTTACAAGTCCTGGAGTTTTCCTGGCATCTTTGTAGGTAATACTGTAGAATTTGTTGTTTTGTGGGAAAAAAACAAACATTTTTTTTGTATATGTGTGTGGCTGTGTAGGTAGTGGTGCATGCGCATCAAATATCAGGCAATAATTGGCGAAATAATATGGGGGAAATAATTTCTGTAAATAATTAAAGGCTTATACGTTTATTATAGTGATACCTGCTAAAAATGTCCTATTCTTTAGACGATATAGAGAAAGAGGTTAGATGCAGAGCTGCATCTACATAAATAAGGTATGTGAGGTGACTTTCAACTGACCATCCAACGATTAACAGATAATAGTATTATGCCAAGCGCAATTAATGAAGCGAAAGGTCTGTTTTAAGAGAAAGGATTTTGGATATAATCTCCCCAGCGCCAAAAGAAGGTCAGTTTAGAACAAATTTACTCAGATTTTCAAATTTTACGTTTATAAAATATGTAAAAAAAGGTTAAACCCTTTTGTAAGAATTCATAAATATAATAAAATGTGATTCTATAATTGACTATATATATTATCGTAACCAGACTGACAAAGTAATGTTAAATTTTATTCACCTAACTTGGATCTGAGAATTGGATCCCACCGACAAGTTTCGCTGCTGTTGTGGGATCCTAGTTCGAAAAAGAACAAAATGATAGATGACCGTTCACGTTTTCTTTTATGTGAAGTAAACAACCCTTTTTAAAATGGTTTTGGTTTCTATTGACTGCATCAGCCAACTCTTCACTGTATAGGTTTTTTATACATAGTAAAACAAAAGGACTAGCTGAAGAACAATTTGGAGAAATATTTGTGAAAAAGAGAAGATCCGTATTACTAACGCACCATTGTGTTTTAAAAAAGAACTAGATTTTTTATGGAAAACTTCCCCATTAGTCAGTCTTATATACATTAAGTCAACGTTTTTAATCCACCCAAGAAAGTATTATCAAATTAGCCCTGATAAGGCACATCGAACAACACAAAATAATTAAAAATGTTCAGTCTGTAGGATACCGTCTTTGTCTGAGTAAACATTTGTCTCATTTTGCCTAGCAGTATATGTACTGATGACACATCCCCATATCATATTTATAAAAATGAGACGATGACAGGATTTACTCCTTTCCGAGATGATGTTAGTATTTAAGCATGCGTTCATCAAAGAGAGGGCAGGGAGATAGACACAAAAGTGTCTGCATATCTTCCAATTTAGCCGGTAAAATTTTGATATGCAGTCAAGCTAAGATAAAGTCATTAGCAACGCCTTGCCGAAATTAGAACGGTATATTTAATGTCGTATTATGTATCGTGATATGATATTAAAGGTACAATGAAGACATGACGAGGTAAACGATACAAAACTTCACCCACTTTTACAGTGAATCTTGAGAATCAATCAGAACCAAAGGCGAAATAATGATAAAATTGTCTTGGGGGACTTCGAGGTTTCGATAGTTTTTCTTTAAATTAAAAAAAGTAGAGCTGATTATAGTATGTCCGTAATTCAAGCTGTAGGTACTTCAGAAATTACAAAGGGTTACTTTCGTAATTTTCTGACGTGGAAGGCCTCACCGTATTTTGAATGCTTTTTTTATTAAATTTATTTTGTTTATAACACTTTGCATCTACTTATAAAAACACGAATTCTGCTCCAGTAATAACCAAAGAAAAAAAAAAATACAAACTCCTCGTAAAGTTTCCCTTAATTCGTCTGCTTCGACTCGAAAATCTTCTCTTCGAACACAACAATCTCGATGGTTTATTAATGATATGAATACATTACACTAACCTTCCTTTTTTTTTTTTTTTTTTTTTTTGCTTTCATCAACAATAGGGTAAACACACGTACATACCGTGAACAATTAACTGTTGACAGTAATGAATACGTTATTCAACGTTCCAACACTAAAAGACATTGCCACTACACAGCAGCCAACCCTCGAAACAAAAAACTAACTCTCATCTCAACCGGGTACAGCAACTTAATTTCACGTCAGCCCTAAAATTCTCACCCTTTACCTGAAAACCAATACCGTCTGCTATCTCCTGGCTAAGTTATTCAGTAAGACTATTTTCTATAGCCGCTGTTCAATACACAGCCCCGACTAAATCTGCCACTTTATTACCGTAGGAAGAAAAAAAAAAAAAAAAAACCACCAAAGTACCCCTTCATTTTCGTTCAACGATGTGACAAAACTGTAATAAATTATAATCCGTATTGTATAAAATACCTGGAATGTTTAAGCTTTGCGAAATAAACAGCAACGAAAAAAAAAAAAATAAAAAAAATACTCACACTGGCAATACGGAAGTAATCTTTTCCTTTCGACGTTTAAGAAACCAAAGAAAGAAAAAAAAAGAAAAAAAGACGAAGGTAGTTTTGCGGAGTACCGATTTTTAAGGGAACTCTTTTTTCTTTTTTTTTCTCTTACCTTCGTTCTCTCGCCAGTTCCAGTTTTCAAACCATTCTCCTCTACTTACCGGTATTAAACACACGAATTAATCTGCTGCGTCAAAACGATAACAAACGCCAACATTTGTCATCGTCAGTGTGCAATTGACAAGTAAAGCGACGAAAAACGATGTTGGACGACTTAGTAAAATTAAATGCTAAAAAAAAAAAAAAATAATAATAATAATAAATAAAAATCCCAGAATAAATAAATCGAAGTGATGGAAGATGAAAAACTGTCTCCATTCTGTGCGATGGGTTTAAGTTACCTTCGACGCAGAACGGGTGCACAGAAATGCGATTCAGAAAATTTGCTAACGCAAACAGATTTCAAACGCCTTTTAGTATGATGGATTGAATCTGATGTTCAGCACTACTGAAAGGCAGGTACCCGCACTTTACGCACAGCTACCGCACGTATTGAACATGCCGTATACAAGGACGCGAGAAAATTCGAATTTTAGAGCTTAAAGCGTGGCGCTGGAAGTTGTACCCATCATTTCAAATCGGAATGTTAAAATCCGAATTATAGTAAAGCATATTTTTACCCGAACATTAAACACTCGGCGGCCTACCTACTATACAATACACTCTTTTTCACATTCAGGGCGATCAACCTTTACAAGATAAGTGGATTTTCTGACGGTATGAATAATTAATATTCAAATTCGCTAATCTTACCTTCTGCAGTTCCTTCAAACCATATGCATACCATTAAGTAGTTTTTAGCTGAAAATTCGGTGTTATGGATAATTTGGCGGTTTCATAGCGCCGAAATATTTTGGTTTTATTGGACGAAAAATTTAAATAAAAAAAAAAAAGTTTTTGAAATTTTTCTTAAAGGTTTGCACGACAAACTGCTATAATTGATTCGGTGAAACCTAAAAAGCGCAAAAAATCTGTGGCTAAAAAGTGTGAACAAAAACATCTGAAATACGCTAACGTTACATTCGAAAAGCGTAATCAGATTTTTGAACCAGAATTTACCTGTATGGATGTACATTCGCAGTAAACAATTTTCAGACGAAAACATATTTGAAGATGAATGGGGCCAACCCTCACTAGAAAAGCAAAAGTGAACTAAAAACTCTGAAAGAAGTGTCAGACAAATACCATGACACTGGTGTAGTAGTAGGAATTTAAGTTATATGGTTTAACGAATAAAATATTGTTGTTGTCACACACCTCAGCATGCACCTCGGTTATAACACAACTGTTTAGCGTCGCCTCAGCCCAGTATCTCCATTCATGTCAAGTCCCCTGCACATCGCTATTTCTTCCAATAGTTTTGAGACTTTTGGAAAAATTTTGGTAAAAAAATTTTGTGGAATGCGGCCATCCCCTAAACTCAAAATTTAAAAAACCTTTCGAATTATTCCCTTAATAATAATAATAAAATAAAATTAAAATCAAAATTTACACACTAAAACGCCGTGAGCGTCTTCAGCTAGGCTAAACTCTTAGCCTAGCTACGTAGCCTAAACATTTTTTCCCTCTCCTTTACTTTCGATCTTTTCATTACCACCATTTTTATTTTTAGTGGTGGCAATGACACTATACAACCTCGGTTGTTGGAAAATCCCCAGCCATTTTGTTCTGAATTATTTTTTTCTGTATACTTTAATACTTTACTGTGAATTATGTACATATTCATCCTTCGTTTTGTCGTCGACCATTGAGGTCGAATTATTATTTCGTCAATATTTTTTTTTTGGTAAGATGAAATTTTTAATACATTTTTATTTTTTTATAATGGTTTAATTTTATAATTCGCGGGCATCGGGCCCGCTCGAGGCATCAATTGAGGTAAACTCAGGCTGTTCTTTTTGAAAAAGACGCCTTCTCGGACACTCAGCTATAAGGTAAATTTCTTTAATTCACCTTTTTTCATCTTCCCTGTTGCATGGTATAAAGCGGTTCAATTGATCACCTGGCTAGCTGAGCAGGTCTAGGGGCCCTTAACTCGCATCTTCACCGAATTCTGTTGGTGGAGATGCTCGTAGAACACTCAATGGAGTGGTTTTTTAATTATGGGTAAATTATGTTGGGCTATGTATTGGGTTGGATTAAGCCACCCAGGGTCGCATACCACAATTTGTACTTTTCAACGAAATCTTTTAGCTAATTTGTGCTTATGGGTGTCAGTCAATTAACTTTGAGATGCCCAACCTGTGATTTTTCTCCCAATTAACAGCCGTCACCTCCCGTCAAATTCCCACTATGTTTTTTTTTCTTGTGAAATGTTCCTTCTTTTTTATTCAAAAAACGTACGATCTCTGAACCATTTTTTTCCCTTCACTGAGATTTTTTTTTTTTCACGTATAGCTTACGAATCCACCGAATTATTCTCGAATTATTATATACATATTTCTTCGAAACAATGTTATATTTCGCTACGTATTTTCTCACGTAAGTGGCTAGGCTACACAATTTAACATGTTTAGCCTGTCCGTATTCGTATTATTCGCCACTTAGCCTAGCCGCAGATCTCGTACACTTATACAATAGCCTATACTATATACCTGTAATTGCTTGCCTAACATTCGGTGGTCCATTCGGTTGCTCGCCTAACGGACCGAAAAAGTCGTTAAATTCAAACTGTTGCAGCGGCCAAAATATTTTATCTTTTTTCCACAGGTGATTGGCTGTAATTTTATAGTGTGAGAATGTACGAGACGATGCAATTGGTGGTGAGTTCTGGGGGGAATTTCTCTCGATGCCAGGCGTGATCCGTGTAGTTTTAGCCTATAGTTAGTTGAATTTTAGCAGTCGGATCGCGCCGTGTAGAGGTTTTCGCCTCGAAAGTGTTTTTTTTCGGCCAGTAAATTTTCAATTCAAAATCAGAAAACTTACTCGGAGGGGCCAGCCCTCACCGTTAAATGTTACAATAATAAATCGCAAATTGTGTGTTTAAAATTTTCCTTGATTTCAAGGTTTCATGCCTATTTTTGGAGGTCACAAAATATTTGAAATTTGACACTTTTCTTGTAATTTCGTCCATTAGGGTGGCCAATTCGTATGTCTTTTTGTGTCAATTGAAATTAAAAATACTTGACCTTCAAGGTCAAATTTGAATTCTGCTCAAATCAAAATTTGAAAAAGGCCACAGAAGGGTGCAGAAACTGCACCTCCACAGTGGACCTGCCTTCAACCAGATAGAGCAGCGGAAGCAGAGCAGAGGATCCAGTTAGTTGCAATTTATTTCAACTTTTTGCTGTTTTCGCCTGTACCAGTGTTTGTCAGCGGGGCTACAGCAGCCGGGGTGACGAGAGGCATTCCAGAACCACACCACCTGAATTTGCATCGTTTCAAGGCCACTGTGGAGCTGTCACGGAGGATCAGTAAATATATGGTTTTTCTCTATTACTCTGTTTCGGTCACTCTTTTCTTGGGAATCAAAATCAAAATGATAGCCTAATAATCAGGCATGTGGTGGGAGGGGGTGGTTGGTTATTCTGGTCTTTGGGATGTCAGTTCTGAAATGGTGAATTTTCCTTTTTCTTCCTTTTTGTCTATTCCTACACTTGGCCATGCAGGAGTTCCTATACTCTACCTGCCTTTCTGTTGGCTCTTTTTTTTGTTTTGTTGTTTGTTTGGTTTTTGTGATTTTTTCGGACGTCACAACTTATTCCCCTAAAGTTCATTGGATTACTTCTGTAGCTTGCAAATTTTGGTTTTTTTTTAGCCATTTTGTGAAAAAAAAAGAAAATTTTCGAAAAATGATGTTGCATTTGTCTGAGTTGCTGGAGGAAATTAAGTCGGAAGAATATATTGTTCGAATATTTTCGCTTGTATAGGTATAATATTTTGAGACACAATCGATTATTTTACCTCTGACTTGAAAATTGATTTTCTTCTACGACGTACAAAAGAAAATTTGAGATAAAAAATATTGTGCAGTTCATTGTAAATAAATATAATTCTACACTTTCATTTGCAGCATTAACCCTGACTCCACAAAATGGCTATGAATTAGGGTACTTCAGAAACATTGTATATTACGCCTATTTTACAGAATACCTACACCGAGTACCTACCTTGATACATAAATTTTTTCTTATTTTTCTATTTTTATTGTTTTTTTTTTTTTTTTTTTTTTGTGTTGAAAAGGTGTATACCCTGAAAAGTTCCTACCGATGGTACGTCAGTAAATATACGTAATCTCCTCTACATTAGAAATTTTTTTCTTCTCTTCTTTTATGAATTTTCAGGCATCCTATATTGTACCTTTCTGAATGAAAAAATTTGTTACGTCCTTGCATGTATACTGTATGCGTGCGCATGAAATATAGCGTATATAAACTATCAGTTTATGGGAAATCTCAACATGCTAATTGCTTTGGCCTTTAATTAAAGAAAAAAAAAAAAAAGCCTATAATTGTTACTTTTCTTCACCAACCTGTATCTCGGCTTCTATGATACATAGGAAAAAGATCAATGAAAAATTTTTTTAATGTAAATGAATTTATCTTCCAAAAATTTATGTCTAGCTTCATACGGTTTCAAATTACTACCCAAAAACTAATTTTGGGGGCCCAAAATGTGGTACCAATAATTTAGCAAACGACTCAGAGGGTGGAATTTTTAGTATATATAGTATTTACGGAATATTTCCCAACATTCTTAACTAATTTTCAGTTTTGTCCACAGATATGTCTGTTTTACCCTAATTTCAGTCTAAATTCGATTGGACTAATTCCCAAGCTTAGAGGTAATACCTACAAATTTACTTTTGTAAATTTGCTTCTATAGGTTTAAAAAAAAAAAAATCATTTCCCCAACTCGATACATTCACTTATTCAAAAAATAATGAACTTGCATCTTCTCTCGTAAAAAGTAATACCTTTTCCTCCTACCGGAAAAAGTCCCATAAATTTCGAACAACAACAAACGGAAACTGCATGAAATAGCTGTGAAAAATTTCGTTTCACAAATGGATAAATTAATATTCGTTAACGCCCGTTTTTCTCGCATCCTGCATTGTTTCGAATTTCGACAAATGGCCAGACAGAATTTATTTCATTTATATCCTAAAAAACATGTTTGTTTCAGAATAGGCATGGGCTACTTTTTATTTGAAAGCATAAATACAGGAGTAAATACGGTTAAATACGTAGGTACAAAAAAAAAAAAAAAAAGAAAAAAAAAGGTTTTTGAACTGTACACAATGTGGAGCGTCGAACAATAAAAATTGGGCGTCGTAAAATTACAACACTATCATTCTTTTTTTTCGCGCTAAATGATTTTGAATGTGGGCTGTGGAAGGTGATTATAAAAAAATCAGTCGAAACTATAAAGTTTGAGAATTAAAGAAAAAAAAAAGTCCGTGGCCATCCCCCATGGTCTGGTAAAACGGATCTATGACAAACCTATATTCTTTTGGTCGTATTTCATTTCTGGTTGGACACTCGACATTAACGAGGTTAGGTAAGAATTACCTATAAAAACAACAACCACACTAAAAGACAAAGAATAAACCGTATCGTTAAAATTGGTTATTAATCACAAGTCCCACTGTCTTTTTAATGGGGAAAAAAACGAAATAGAACAATAACATCACCGAAGCGTTATTGCTATTTGTGTAAAAATTTTGGTACAAGACACAAAGAAGAGTAAGAAACTAAAATAAGTACATACGATTTATTAGTAGGTGGAGAAGCGATTTCTGCAAATACTATAATGTCTTCATCAATTTAAAGGTTCCTTACCTGTAACAAAAGAAATAAAAAAAAATTAAATTTTCGTCTTTGCCGAGGAGTAGGTGGTGCTGAATCTAAGGGAGTGGTGTTTGGGTAGAAGTCACAAATCATCTCTCATCGACAATATTGAATTCAAACGAAGATCCATTATTAACATGTTTGTTAGGTGTACAACCTTGGATAACTTACTGCATTACATTTTAAGGATTGAGATCTCAACTGAAGTGATCCAGATCAGAAACGCCATTTAAATTGCTAAAATTCATCTCATTATTTTATAGTTTTTGTCATTTTTGAAAAAAATAAGACCACTATTACTTAGCAGAAGAATTTCTAGATATATTTTTACTTGCAGAATAAAAAACAAATGTAGCCACAAAAACCCAGAAAGTGTATAGTTTCGTTAAAAATTAAAGCTACAAGGCTTTATGAAAGTTATATCATTGAGAATACGAAGAAAATAAACAGAAAAGAATGAAAAAGAAAGCTTCAAAACTGCAAAATCAATAATATTGATACTTGAATAGGTACTTCCGAAGAGAAAAAATCTTGGTTATCGAAAATCGATTTTTGTTTCCTTATGATATGAAAAAATTTTATAATGTAAAAAAATTTACGATAGATTGATGTTCTGATATCCAAACACCAATTAAAATTGGGACCAAAAGTGTCGAACTGATGCAATGTAGTGTTCAGAATTCTAGGTTCTGTGATTTTCTGACTGAATTATCAATATTTATATCAGAATTTGTGACAGTGCTTGGTAAAAGGCCTACCATTCATAAAACTGGTTAAGTTGGTTTTGAATTATATTACCTTAGAAAAATAGATGCATTAACTTTTTTACATGTCCCTCTTAAATGTAAAAACTGGTTGATTTGCATTAATTTAAAATTTAAAATTGAAAAAAAAAAAACCAAGGTTTGATGTGAGAGTTCTGTATAATTTTTGCTTCTCCAATTTGTAAGTGCTTTGCAGACAGTGCCTGTCAAAAAGCCACGTTCTTACTTTTAGTTGAATTTCAGACTTATAAATTTTAGAAAATTCGATGATTCCTGCATTATGAAGGGACCATTATCCCATTGTGATGGTGGTACACAGTAAGTCGTTAAAAGACCAAGTTTATAATATTTTAGCAAGACAACAACCATATACCTTCAATCGTTATAAGTGAAAAATGTGTATTTCCTGATTCAGACCAGATTTTATGGTACGTAAGCATTTTTCTTGTTTTTAAAAACTGAATAGCTGACTGTGTTCATTAAAGATTTCTTTTCATTTTCTTAAACATATTTAGGTACCTAACTTTATAACCTGTTTGACTTTTCGTGGTTATATTTGTGTCAGACGATATTCTTCTACCGTGTCACCGTAGTTCCTCCACCTAAGAATTACTGAATTTTGAATTGTTAAATCATAAAAAATCATAGACAATAGCGACGATTTTCAAGACTTTAGATAATCCTGTATTTTGCCAATGCGATTAAGCGATTCGAAACTGTCAAATTCTCGAATTAGTGCCGATAAAATCTGCTCATTGAGTGACGGATACGTAAAATGCATTCATTTTATTTAGCGCTGACGCAAAAGTGAAAGAGAAAATCTATAAACCGTACTTTTCACTGAGCATTACAAATCAAAACAGACACATTTGGAAGGCAAAATATATGTATCTAAATCCGCGTTGAAACGATTCGTGTTATTGTAATATTGTCACCTTTGACATTGAGAATAAGATTTGCTGCAACGTATCTACATGTTTTTTATAGCTATAGTATAATCAATCATTCAACCGGTGAGCTTTAGCCTATTTAGAACTTCGGATTTTTCAAAGTAAAAAACTTATGGGTGTCAAGAGGTTTCATAATAACAAAAAAAAAATATATAGCGAAAAATTAAAATATTACATTGAATGAAAACTGTGGGATTCCACCAGATCCCACTTGTGCGTGTCCGTTGCCTTAATAATTATAAGGCAGGCAGCCAACCATTTATCGGGACCACGCAAGCAAACGCCGTTTTTGTAGAGCGAATGCTGGGCAACCGTAGCTGATGCGGCGTGGGTATTTGTTACCCGCGCCTAGCTACGTGTAAGCGAGTGGCTACGTATTATTACGTAGCCCGCTTCCTCGGCAACCGCACATCGTCTGAATAGACGATGTGCGAGTTTGTATTTTATTATTATGATACGTCGATCAGTCGATCGACGTATCGCCTTTCGGCTGAGGCCGAGCCTCATGGTGGGGCGAATCCCCACAGCACTCCCCCCCAATTTTTGCGCCACAAAAATGACAATTGCGCAGCTATTGGGGGGATTTCGCCTAAAATCCTACCTAATTCCTATTGTTCCTTTCCCTCTCCCAGTCACGTAAGGTTGTGGCTAGGGCTGCCCCAATACTTTTGTATTGATTAGTTCGAGCAGCTTGTCGGGCATTGAAATTGTGCCGACTATTTTGTCCTCTATGACGAGGAGCTCTGCCTTGACTGCGGTGTGAGTTTCCGCGGGAATATGGTGAGTACCGGGAATTTTCACGGGATGGAGGAGGAGGGGGCATGTTGTTTAAGGCGATAGGCCTGTAAGCAACGTTACCCTGTGGTACAGGAAGAGCACTAGGAGGTGGTACCCTATCCACAATTGCAGGAATCGGTCTTTGAACTTCAGCAATAGGCTGTTGTAGAATGACCATCTGCATAGGAGGGGGGATAATGGATCCCACAGCCTCGTTAACAGGGGGGCTAACATCCATTGGGGATGCCAAGGAATGCTGCTCCACCTGTTGTATGTTTGCAGCTTGTCGAGGGGTTTCCTCGGCAATAACTCCACAAACAGGGCTCGCTGGAGGAGAAGGACCAAATAGTTCTTCTTCCAGGAGAGCTAACTCCCTCTCATGGTCCACATTGCATCGCCTCCTCATTTCATCGGAGAGGCGTTCTGCATCAGACTCAACATGTTTGGGGTCAGCGGAAGTCGACGGAATATTTTCGGAAGACATTATCGGGAAGATAGTTTCAAAATTAATTGAAACAGTAGATGATGTCACGTTAGATGACAAAAACAGGAAAGTTTAAGAAAACTACAAAGTGCGGATCAGGCAAAAGAAAAATAGACACGAAAATTTATAAGACGAATTTATAAGACACAGTCAGTACGAAAGTACGAAAGCGAATGAAGCCTTGTACATATAGTTTGACTTTGGTCGATTTTTCTCTCGTCTAATCTTTTCGTTTTACATTCATAGAGGGAAGCGTATTGTCATAACTAGAAAAATGATACCAAACTCGATGTATTTCGGTATTGTAGTTCATGAGAAATTGTCAAGTTAAGATTTGTCGTTATTCAATAGAATTCTGCATTTACTCATTATGAGCGTGAGATTACGCGTGCAGGTAAAAACGTCTTAATTGTCGTGGCAACGAACTTTGTTACTCACACAAGCACATGGATATGTTATTGGAGATTCCTTTTTATACCTTCTTCGTAATTTGGAGGTCGTTTAGCACGTGCGTAGCACTGGCTTTTTTCGTAGGAATCTCGTTTGAGTTCGTTTGTTTCCGTTTATTTATTATTTTTTTTTACGAGTGCATTTCTACGCACTCAGTTATTTGATTGGGAGAACTTGCGAGATGGGTTCAAACCCTGGGTCAGGCGGAAATCAAATTTTATTTTTACGACTTTGATTTATTTTTAAAATTGTATTGACGCTTGGATAGTTATTTTTGATATCCCTGCTTATTATTCAGAGTGTTTTTGCAATTTTCTATCGGAGCTCTTTTGCTCAATAATTAATCTTTTGTGGAGGTGATTGTTGTGTCAACCAAAATCATTCGTACATTTTTGATTATGATTTTGGGATTTTTATATGAAGTTAACCATTTAGGGAAATAACTTCGGACCACAAAATTACTCGTCAATTTTCGGTTGTAATTTTGACGAAGATGTTAATTTCTTGACGATTATTGTCAACAAGAATTTTGCATTATGTTTTAGCATTCGCATTATTCCTGTGAGTTATTTTGACGCTATTGTTTGTGGAGATTTTTCTTTCTCCAAGTCCCTCAGTGCTATACGAGCAGATTTTCGAGTAGGACGCATGTTTTTAATTTTGACACTTCCTTTAGGCCTACCTCTTTTTCGTAGGATTATGGGCTCATCAGGAATGTATTTGGTAATCAAAACGTCGTCATTAAATTTGACGGATTTTTTTGTTTTATTACACTTCTGAGTGACCTGTTCTAACCCTTGTGAATCAGGTTCAGAATTTTGTTGTAAATTATTTTCGTGTAGTGATTTATTTATTGTATCACTATTAACCTGTCCGTTTGTTTCAACTAACTTATTTTGAGAGTTAGTCTCATCAGGCAATTGAGAAGGCAGATCATTATGTTTGATCTCAAGTTCTCTCTGTCTAATGGTTGCATTTAACCTTTCCTTATCGTCACAAATCAGGAATGCAGGTTTAAGTCTATCAATTGAGACTGTTTTTTGTTCACCTGCTATCAATATCACGAAGTTTTTCTCATCGCGTGATATGACCTGATATGGGCCGGCATATGGCTTTTCAAGTGCACCTTTCAGTCTGTCGTCACGCACCCACACATGTGTTGTGGTGGCCAAATGCTTTGACACATAGACTTTAGGCTGGCCATGTCGAGCTGCCTTTTGAATGACGCTATTTGCATCATCACGGATGTTCTGAACCATGAGCTCTGGGCTCACATCTTTGGATGTGGTGAAAAAGTCACCTGGTAGGCGTAGCTCTTCGCCGAGCGCAAGTTGCGCAGCAGAAAATCCTGTGTCTGACTGTACTGCGGATCGTAAACCTAATAAGATGGTAGGTAATACATCAACCCATCTTTTTGTATCTGCGGCCATAATGGAGGCCTTCAGAGCTCTATGCCACCTCTCAATCATACCATTAGCTTGAGGGTGATAGGCTGTAGTGCGATCATGTTTTGCACCCAGCTTGGATGCAAGTTCATTGAAAATCGAACTTTCAAATTGGCGACCTTGGTCAGTAACAATAACCTCTGGTACACCAAAGCGGGCAATCCAAGTATCATAGAGTCGTTCAACCACTGTTGGGGCTGACATTTCTGTCAATGGGATTGCCTCAGTCCATTTGGTTATTCGATCAATCATAGTCAGCAGGTATCTGTTCCCACGAGATGGTGGTAATGGACCAACCAAATCGATGTGTATAGTTTTGAAACGCTCGGTGTTTTTGAATTTCTTGAGTGGCGACTTTGTGTGCCTTCCAACCTTGGACTGTTGGCAATTCAGACATTGCTTAGCCCATTGGTTGCAGTCGGCTTTCACTCGTGGCCAAACAAATCTAGATGAAACTAGATTGGCAGTACTTTTGGGTCCAGTGTGTGATAAATTGTGCACACTTTCGAACGCCATTTTACGATATTGTTTCGGCAGGAATGGCCTTTCCTTGCCTGTACTCACATCACAAGTTATTAGGATGTTTGTACCGGGAATTTTGCGTTGCCTCAGCTTTATATTGGTTTGCTCATTGGTTAAATATTCCTCGAGTTCCAAGTCCACTAGCTGATCTTTTGCTATATCAGCGTAGGGTAGCTGGGCTGGAGCGGAGACAGCTTCTACTCGACTCAGACAATCGGCAGGGATGTTTAGTTCCCCTTTGACATGCCTTATGTCTGTAGTGAATTGACTTATCAGGTCGAGCTGCCTTAATCGTCTTGGAGAGACGGGGTCAGTTTTCTGCTTGAAGGCGTGTGTGATGGGAAGATGATCGGTGTAAACCGTGAACGATCGACCCTCTACATGGTGTCTGAAATGCCTAATTGCAGCATAAACTGCCAGTAATTCCCTATCATAAGTACTGTAGTTTTTTTCAGCTTTAGAAAGCTTTCGAGAAAAGAACGCGAGTGGTTGATTTATGTCATTTTTCAATTGGTACAGGGTTGCACCTATCGCGAAGTCGGAAGCATCAGTTGATATGCATAACGGCAGACTGTCATCTGGGTGAGTCAATAATGTTGCATTTGCTAGCAATTTCTTTACATTTTCAAAGGCTTCTTCTGCCTCAGTATCCCACTGTATAGGGGTTTTATCCCTTTTTTTATTAGTGGTACACAACGCAAATAGCTTGCTTTGTTCAGCAGCTGCGTTGGGCATGCAACGGCGATAGAAATTCACCATCCCCAAGAATCGTCGCATGTCTGCAACATTTTTAGGTTTGGGAAAGTCTAATATTGACTGCACTCTGGTCTTCGTTGGAGAAATACCTTCGGTCGAGATTGTATACCCGAGAAAATCAATGTTTGCTTGTGCATATTCGCACTTTGCAGGATTGACAGTGAGGCCGGCAGCGTGTATACGCTGTAATACGGCTCTCACATGTATCTCGTGTTCCTCCTCACCGCCTTCTGAGCATATACATATATCATCCAAATATGCATATGCAAATGGTAGATCTCTTAACAATCCATTGATAAATCGCTGGAAAGTTTGCGCAGAATTACGGAGTCCAAATGGCATTCGAAGATATTCGAATAATCCGAACGGGGTGATAACCGCGGTTTTGTGGATATCCTGTTTGGCCATAGGTATTTGATGGAATGCCCAATTTATGTCCATTTTAGTGAACAATGTCTTTCCCTTCATATTCACGTTAAAATCCATTATATTCGGTACTGGATAACGATCAGGGATTGTTTTGGCATTTAGGGCACGATAATCCCCTACAATTCGCCATTTACCATTCGCCTTTTTTGTCATATGAATCGGCGAGCTCCACGAACTATTTGATGGTCGGACTATTCCTTCCTTGATCATTTGATCATATAGTTCTTTAGCTGCATTGAGCCTGTCAGGAGCAAGTCTCCTGGCTCTCGCAGTACATGGTTGTCCTTTTGTTTCAATTATATGGACTGTATCATGTTTATAAGGAGCGTCTCGTTTGAAACATGGCTGGTTTATGCCAGGGAAATCAGAGAAAATTTTCATTAATTTCTCATTAAGTTTGCTGCAGCTATCAATCGCTTCGTCAATTTTGTACATTAGCGATTTGCCCTCCACAAATAATCCTGTAGTTGAGTCGATAAGCTTAGAATTTTTCAAATCGACCAACAAGCCAAAATGTGCTAGAAAATCAGCACCAAGGATCGCATTTGGCACGTCCGCAATCGTGAAGGACCACGTCATGTCACGTCTCAAACCAATATTCACTTCGCTGGTCTCTAATCCGTAAGCAGAAATGTTCAGGTCATTTGCTGCACGGAGATAGTATTTCGGAGTTCGTACTTTTTGTGTTTTGCTAGCTGGTAGGATACTAAGGTCTGCACCTGTATCCACCAAGTACCTTCTCCTGGTCGTCCTGTCCTTTATGAACAGGCGGCGCGAGTATTTTTCCGAGGGGACATCAGCCGCTGAGAGGGCCCCTCGTTTTAGTTTGACTCTGGTTTTTTTACCTGCCACCATGCGCAAGTTGGTTCGCACTTGGCAGCTGCTTCATCAAACAGATTATGGTAGTAGCACCAATTTTTATTGTAAGGTTTTCGGTTGGGACTTTTTGATTTGCTACTTTTTCGAGGGGGAGTTCCTTTGGGACTCCTACCCCTATTTTGTGAACGATTTGACTTTGGATCTCTGGATCTAGATTGTCTCTCGTTTCTATCATCATGACCTTTTGGGTTATAGTTTCTACGGCTTTGTTGATTGCCGTAGCCATTGTTATGTTTTCGAAGATTTTTGTTTTCATTTTTTAGATCACGGAAATTTTTGTTTAGCTGGGCTAATTGTGCTCTCAGCTCTTCATTAGTTCCAACCTCTGATGATACTGTTGCAATGGAGGCTCTATTAGCAGTCGCTGCGATTGCATCATCAGCTATCTTGGCCAAGTATTCTAATTTTCCTTCAGTGTCTGCTCTATTAGCGCCTAGTGTATGGATGAGTTGAGATACACTGGCTGGTAATTGCTTGCAAAATTGGTTGGCAATCACCATTGGCGTGACCATTTTACCACCAGTCTTGATTAATTTGGCCATAAAGACAGATGGTCTATCATCTCCCATCTTTAGGCCACCCATGACTTGGTTGATGGCTTCATCATCGGTCTTGCCAAAAACATTTCGAATTTTGCTACAGAACCAGTCGTATTTATCAACAACGTTATTTGGGCAGTTCATGATATTGGGTATTGTTCTCATGATTTCTGCTGGCATGTCTCCACAGATGTGTTCATACCTTAAATTGTCAGGCAGTTTTTCTTTTTTAAATTTGCCTTCCAGCAATGCTAACCAGATTTCTATTTCCTTTGGGAGAAATTCTGGTACTCGTATTTTTATTTTATGTTCACCATTACCTGTCGGAGCTCTATTCTGCTCACGAAGGCTCATGAATTCCATGAATTGTGCAAACAGTGCCATGTTAATCGGTTGCTGGTTGCCAGGGGCTCTTGCCTCTCCTGGATGTTGTTGTTGTTGTCGTAACTGTTCATTTTCCAGTCTCAATCTTTCAGCTTCAGCTTCAGCCTCTTGTTGAAGTTTAAGGGCCTCGGCAGCTTGTTGCTGAGAAATTTCTACTGGTGTAGGCATTGTTGTATTTTGATTTTGCAGAACTGTGGATTCAAATACAGAACCAAGAGAAATGGGGGCAGAACCTAAGTTTTGTGGTTCTACCATTATTTTTGAAGTTGAAGGTACAGCAGGGGACAAGTTTGCTGTTTGAATTTCCTTACCACTTCGAAGTTTGAGGATAGTAAGCTCCTCTTGTGAGACTTGGGTCTCCAATAATTGGGCCTGTTTTCTCCTAACCTTCTTTTCGGATTCAAAGGTAGACACAGTAGTTGTGTGTTGGTTGGCTGAAGGTGGAGGGGTTGGAGGATGATTTCCAACCTGGTTCTCCAGTCTGATATTTCCCTTTCCAGAATCCTAAGAGACTGGCAAATATATTTAACAGGGGGGGTTAATTTCCCACTAACAGACTTTCTATTTTCAGAATTGCTCGCAAAAATGCTTAAACAGCAATTCCCTATAACCACTAAAATTTTCTGACTCCAAAAATAATTTTTCAAGAAAACATTCAAAATCGCAAAATTGCACTTTCGAATTTAGTTGTTTTTATTTTCTTCCACTCTCGAAAAGCGCTGCTAGCGCCAGCGCTACTAGCGCCTAGAGATGGGCAAAGCGCTGCTAGCGCCGTAGTAGAACGTCGGGGTCACCACTGTGGGATTCCACCAGATCCCACTTGTGCGTGTCCGTTGCCTTAATAATTATAAGGCAGGCAGCCAACCATTTATCGGGACCACGCAAGCAAACGCTGTTTTTGTAGAGCGAATGCTGGGCAACCGTAGCTGATGCGGCATGGGTATTTGTTACCCGCGCCTAGCTACGTGTAAGCGAGTGGCTACGTATTATTACGTAGCCCGCTTCCTCGGCAACCGCACATCGTCTGAATAGACGATGTGCGAGTTTGTATTTTATTATTATGATACGTCGATCAGTCGATCGACGTATCGCCTTTCGGCTGAGGCCGAGCCTCATGGTGGGGCGAATCCCCACAAAAACAATACCAACATAATTAGGTGAACTTCAGATAGACTATTTAAAAAATACATACGGTATAATTAGACAGATAAACTAAATTTAAAAAGTCATTTAGTCATTTTTATTTAACGTTTCTTTTTAAAGCGTGTTGGAAAGTAATACTTCTAAAAAGACCCTTTAAAATGGTGAATTTAACCACACACAAATTATTCACGATGAAAGAAGAACGATTTCATAGTTATATTGTTTGCGGATGGTCCAAAACATCAAAGGAAATTTAAATATTTTAATAATGTTTTATCCAAACAAAATTTATTTTTGCTTTCAGACTGGCAACACCTTATTGACGAAATACTTGTCTAGGAAAACCTTGTTGAGAACTAACTAAAAATATTTTTACTAGCCTTTTACCTCTACATTTTCTCCTAAAGGAGAGAGAATTTAACGGTCGAAATCTGCTAAGTTTCTGGCCTTCGACAATTAGGATGAGGTGATGAGTTACTATAGTTTATCTTCTAATTGAAACCTCCTCACTTCAACCGAAAGGTCGAGTGTTCCAGACGAACCAACGTCATAAATAAGTATGAACAGTTAATGGAAAGGTTTGTTTGCGGTTTGATCCATCCGACCTTTACAGTAGTAAATCCATAAAATGAAGCATTAAACGCTGATGAATTCATAACCACCAAAGTCCCATAAATTAATAAATTATGAACCTTATAGGTATGCAAACGCTCAGTCTAAAATAAATCTTGGCTCTCGCGTTCCTTTTAAATGCTCTCTTTTGATAAATCATAATGATTCTTAACCTTTTTGGCTTTTTGCATAGGTACAAGGACAAGGCCATTAACACAGTCTGTCGCTGTGGGTACAATATATTTTGTTGATTTTCAACAAAAAAATAGTGGAGTTGTAATTGTATATAGTCAGCCATAAAAATTATAGACAACTATATTCGTATACAGGCGATATTTCATTTTCATAATGATATCCCTGAATTCCATTGACTCTTCTTCTTTCTTCACAAATTTATATTCTTCTTCTTACCATTATTTAAAAATTACTTTATACTCAAGACTATATCGAACAGTATTTGGTGACCTCATTCACACTGGTCCCTCGAATATATGAATCCCTCCATTTCATGTATTACCACTACACACTAACCACAGTGTAAAAACTTGTCCCTAAAAATGTACATAAACTCTTGTTTCAAAGAGAATAAGACACACTTGGTCAGACTTTGTTTTAGACTCTGTTTGAATAATATTCTCAACACTGTTCTTGAAATTGTAAAAATTTATTAAAGTGTCAAATTACTCTTTGTAATTGAATTATTTTAATTAAAGTCCAGTTCTTGAAAAATTAAGGTCCACCATACGAGTGTGGATAATAAATTATTCTATTTAGAGATATTAATAATCATTTCTGATATCTATATACTTGTGTAAGGTGTAATCGATAAAAGAGTATAACCAGGTTCTATTATATCTCTTTTATGATATTACAGGAGTATCACAAATTTTTCTATAGGAGGAGGGGAGATATGTAATATACATATTATCTGCACGGGAATCGAACCTGGAACCTACATATTTGCCAGCTAAAAATGGTGAACTTAACCACACGGCCATCTCACCACCAACTATAACTGCCGAATGTATTTTATATTAGACAAAGTATGGCAGTTCCCACACATTCCTCCCCTAGAGAGACTCAACACGAGTTGAACGACATTAGATGCTATGGGAGGTTGGGTGGAGTCAGAAACGCCTCTTATACCTATACACACAGGCTTATACTACCTATACAGGTTCTATTTCCACTATATAGGGTGCCATCTATCGGCAACTTAAGTTAGGAAGGAGAGTTGTGAGTTCCACCATGCACCACTAGGGTGTCCAGCACACGTCAAGGGTCACCAGATGTAGGTTTAGTCAGCACGGAAATCAAACCTGGGACCTACATATTCGCCAGCTAAAAACGGTGAACTTGACCGCACGGCCATCTCACTGCCAACTATAACTGGCGAATGTATTTTATATTAGACAAAGTATGGCGGTTCCCACACATATATTTATGAAAACCTTTTTCCTCTTTATTCTATAAGAAAACAAATAAAAGCGGATAAAAATTCTGTCCCATTATTTCAAAAATTTTCCTCCCCTACATTTTTGTGACTGCGGATCCGTGCTCACTCAAGCCTCATCACAAACACGCCATTTCATATGTAGCCATAAATTCCAGTTTGGGGTATTTTTTGCAGTAACACGAATAAGTAAAAGCACATGAAATCCATATGGGAAACTGATAAAACTGAGATTATTTTGTGTAGATCGTTATAGGTAGTGAATATCACATCCGCAGTACCAAATTGAGATAACAGAGGAGAAGATAACGGAATACGAATTGACGGGCCTTGCTGAGCAACTACATACATGTATAGATTACAAACTAAAAAAAAAAAAATTCAATTTCATCAGAAAGAATAAAAGATGAAACGTAATCTCATCAAATTTCTTTTGGTCACTTTTCAGCTTTAAATTTTCAATCATTTTATCTCACTTGTAGAGTTGATGGTATATTTTACTATAGTTTATTTCCGGAGGAATTCTCGAAAGACCAACCAGTAAAACATAAACGACCAATTTCATTTTTCGATATTTTTTCGTTACTTCGGCAAAACCACAATTTCGTTATTATTTCAGTCCAAACGTACGTTAGGTACATCGGAATTAAACGTTATTCGATACTTTTCTACTGTGTCCATTTTGGTGTGCGTTTCGATGTTAGTCGAAGGCGGCACCGATATTCATAAATCTAATTAAATTATACAGCCAACGCCGATATACTCTCTTATGCAACTCGTATAATTATATTATTGTAATATAAATGTACAAAAAGCGAAAATCTTTTTCCTCGACGCGTCTTACCGCCAAAAAAACACATATTTAATTCTCGACCATAAATAAAGCCAAGTTTTACGAATATTTTTACGCCTGTATTTTTTATTACGTTATACACCGTAACTTGATTTCCCCTTCGCAGCCCATCACTCATTTAGTTGCCTAAAAAGATGTGTGGTACCATCTCCATTCCGCATACCATAAGAACGAAACATCCACAGACCACGGAGATAATATACACACGATACGAAAGGCAAAACTCGTAAATTTTGCCAGGCATAAAAAACCCCACGCGCAACACACACCTTTAATACCAGAATGTATAGCTGTAAATACACGCTGGTATTCTCACACCCTCATCAGACACCCTCACCACTACGTACACGCAACCACCATTTTTCCGAATTGATCATAAGTCAAAAGTAATTCGAGCATGCAGGTAATGTATTTTTTGTGGGTACGACGTCATTTTCAGGTGATTTAAAAAAAAAAACAAAAAAAAACGACGTTGTGGACGTTATAGTGTATCAAATGGAACGTGCACAAATAAATTGGTGGTTGAAGGAAAAGAAAATAAGAAGGGGTATAAGGGGTGAAGGACAGGTGTTGCGTATTCTTGGCGACTCGATTATGTAAATTATTGGTCGGTAATAAACGATGTTGTCTGTCAAAAAATTAATGTGATTTAAAAAAAAAAAAAAAAAAAAAAAAATTATTCACTTATTATTAATCGATAAGGTACAGGGAATTAACAAAACTCATCTCCTTCTAAATCTTTAGATTTAAGAAATTTTGTCATTTAAGCGAAAATGAAGCATTTTTAACTTTGGACTAAATACCTACATAAAATGCAGGTAATACTGGAATGTAAGTTAAAAATTTTTTAAAAGGTTAAAATGCTACCTATATATTTGTCTAGATAACTATTTAAACATCAACTAGAAAGAACAACGACAAGAAAATAATGAGCAAGCAGAAGCCTAATTTATCACATAATTACCTTAGACTTTCATTATCATAAATTTAGGTGGGCCTAATTGGTGCAATATTTGTTCATCATATTTTGTGGTAGGTATCTACGTTAAATCCTTCAAATAATATTACGATGTATTTACTCGGTCAAATTTACGATCTGATTAACCGTGTCTTATTCTTGACGGAGGATTATAAATTTTTGATGTACTTAGGTATGCTAGAATCTGGGATCATAGCTTTAATATTAATAAATCTACCGAGTTCAAACTTATGATTCATTTAGCTGGCCCATACTTCAGGGGTAAGGGATAATTATACGTACTAGAGAGTGCTACATAATTTTAAATTGCAGAAAAATCGTAGAAAATAACATGAGTAACCCATAAAATTAAAAAATATAAGTATAATTTTTACATATACTAAGGTTAAAAAAATTAAAATTCATTAATTCTATCTTTTTATCATTCTATGCCCCGTCTCTCCCATAATAATTTTATCTGTTCTAAAGTGATAGTTTATTCTTGTAATAAACTTTCAGTAGGTACATAATAGCCTTAGAAAAGAGTAGTGTTGAGTAATTTTATTACTTTTAGCTATTCTCAATGGCCTAATAATTTTTTTTAGTAGTGTCTTTTAGGAAGTGAGATAATTTTTTCTCTAAATATTCTTACTCATCACACTTTCATAATTCCTAGAATAGAATAAGTAATTAAGGGAACATTTCCCTCACCTCCTCCATACAGGACCTGGCCCTGCGTTGACAGATGGGTCGCAGACCAAAGTCTGCGACCCAAATTATTAGTACATTGTACTTTAAACAAAATACGTTGTCTGTATGCACTCATACAGATGATGTGACTCTACTGTTGCCTGTAATTGGCAAATGGAAAAGCGAGTACGTAATTAGTATGTACTCGCTGATACAGTGCCTGTTGTGGCCCATATATAGTACCTCAATGCCTGTGGACAGTTGCCCTCAGCACTGAGTACATTTTGTGTATGGTTAGGTATTGAACTGGCTGACTACTGGTACTAAGATACAATTTGGCTATGAACCGAGTGTAGGTACAGCTACCTACAGTAATTAACATTAAAATAAAATTTATCAATTCATATGGGGATCATACCAGTACGAGATATTAAGGGCTTGGTCTCATAGATGAAAGTCGCTGTCACAAGGTTAGCTATTTTGATGCACTGCATGTTAAACACACTAATGTTTGTTCAATTGCATTTTCTTAAAAATTTGTGCTAGTTTATTACAATTATCAGACCATGACAAATTGAGAGAAACTCGGGGTGATGTCACAGATCAAGTTATCAATACATGGGTCATATTTATCATTTGTCATAGCAACCATAAATACGACGCAACTAGTCATCTCACAGACATAATAATTAGGTATTTTCTTTATATGTGTGTTTGTGAGCGTGTAAGGAGCCAGTGTAAGGGGCCACAAAAACAGAGGCTAAATTGCCAGTGTTTGCTGAGGTCCTGGCTCCCCCATACTTTGTGTATGAAATGGTGGACACGCAATAACTGTAGACTACCTTCTGTGGTGGAATTCTCCTCCTCAGTAAATAGTGTATTATTATTAGCTTTATACTGTGTACAAACTCAAATCCTAAATATTATCAAAGATGCTAAAGATGAAAACTTTCTTTTTATAACTGATAAATAACAATACTGTGGGGACATTACTCGTATGAGATTATAGGGGCTCGCACCCCTCGACGACAGTCGCCGCCCAAAGGCTGGCAATAATCGTCTCTATGACGTTAAACAAATTTACACTGGTGCGTTTGTATGTTTGTACCTGTATGTACGTACAGGTAAGATACATTGTACGAGTCAAGATCAATTACCTGATAACGATCTCGGTAATGTCACGACCCGGTACCAAACGCACTGTGTCGTTTCTTATCATCTCAACGGAGACAAGAAACAACGTAACGCATGACATAATTACGTATACATACGTATGCATGTGTGTCTGTGTGCGTGTACCAAATCCGGTATATAAACTCTCAGAACCGGCTCAAAAATCGCCAGTGTTCGCCGAGGATTTGGCTCTCCCATACTTAATCGTATGAAGTGGCAGAACACGCAAATACTGTTGAAGACCTTCTAGTGTGAATATCTCTCACGACAAGGTATTCCACAAATACCTAAGTAGGTTTCTATAAATATAGAAAAATCAATGAATTTTGAATCTTCGTTGAAGGCAGAACTACATTTTGGTGGTACAAAGTTATTTAAATTTTGCCTCTCATCTTAAAATTTTTTGTTGATTAAATAAATTAACTACATGTTTGTAAAATAAGTTGAAATAAAATAATGTTTTTAGTTTTTGTGAAATGGACTGGAGGAGTTAGAATTTGTTTAGTATATTTGTATATAAACAAGGATTAAAGTTCATGACATTTCTTCTTATTGGTGAATATGCATCATGTCTCTATGACCATGAAATTTTAAAAACAGACTAACAGAAAGTCTGGTGAATGGTCTTATCTTTAACAAATTGAAATCCATCAACAGAGTGAGCTTATTTCTCTTGCTTTTTAGTTTGTTTTACCAATGCTGATTTCCACATGGTATTCAAAATTTTCACTTACTGGCCAACCAAGTTGGATATTTGTAGCAGGTTTTTTCAAATTATATTACCTACTAATAGGAAGTGTATCGGCAATAAATGCTTTTTAGCTGAGAATTAGGATATTAATTGAAATAAGTCGTTCTTAGAATATTATGAAGCGATCAGACTTTACTTTTCTTCAGTTTTTATAGGTACATAAAAAGATAGGTCTAGCCTTGGATGTTTCACACGCTCTAATTTATAATTTATCAATGTTTTGAATTTTCTTACTACACAGAACCGACACAGAGCTGAAACCGTTGAGTAGAACTGCAAAATAACTTTTTATATAACTTGTCTAAAACTAAAACCGAAAACGTAGCATTTTTTTATTACATCAAACCTAGTTAGTGCGAACGCCGATAGATTCCATTATAGGTTATACACGCAGCTACATAGGATTGTAATTAATTGTTGGAGGCAACTAGTTTCCAAACTGAAAAATTTTCGATCAAATGGTCGAACATATAAACAGTAAGCCGAACTAATCTCGAATCACATTCTTGAGAAAGGCATTTGAAACAGTAGCAAGTAGTTATCTTCGTCTTGTCTTCACAGCTTTACACTCAAACCTCCAGCAAACCTCATTCTGTAGGACACAATGACCATTTCAAATAGTGCGCGAGTCAAAAATAATTTAAGCAGGTAACAATACTTGTAGAAGACACCACGCCATTTAAACGCAATTTACGTCAACGTTGACGCCAACGTAGGTACACAGAAGAGAATAGGACAAGCCTATACGCTGTAAGTACGTATATAAGATTTGGTAGGCTGTTAAGGCGGAGGGGTGGGGGACAGGTGGCGCGCATTCTCTGTGTCTCGATTATAAATTATTACGAAAAAAAAAAAAAAAGTATAGTTCTACGGTACAGTCTTCCAAACCAGCCAGAACTCGAGCCATTTTCCTCATATAAAACGACTAGGGTTGTTTTTTTTTCTTTCAGCTCCTTCCTTCTGCGCGTCTTTCTGCTACGTTCTTCTCAAGAAGACGAATTTTTCACCCCATGTGGCACATCCGTTTTCTTCCAGTTACATATACAGGAGCGTCCCGTTGAGAATAATAATTGTACAAAGTTAGCAGCGGGCTTAACGATTTCAATCGGAAAATTTTTCAAAACTGTAGATGATATGTCTGAAACTGGGGGATTACTCCCTCCGTCTAAAATGAAAAAAAAAAAAAAAAAAAATGTTTTCTACCATAATTTTTGATTTGGGTGGGGGATGATAACTAACTGTATATATGTTATTATAGGGCAAAATGTCGATTACCTTTTACCACATAATTCTGCTTGTGTATAATTTCTCTTTCTTTAGGGTTCGATGGGTTTTATTTTTCTCCTAACCAAACCATATTTAGTACAAAAACCGTCTGTAGTGTTACAAACGTGTTTTTTCGTTTAATTGAGCTCTAATTTCCAGTTGTTTTTTTTTTCTCTTCTACTTTTTTGGTTACGCATTTATACGTATGTGTATGATCATTATTTTTTTCTTTATTGTTCTTTTCACCCATATTTTTCCTACGTTTTTAGAGAAACTAATTATGTACCATCATCAGTGGGCGTACATTGGTATCTACCGTAACTTACATTTAAAACTGCCAACTGAAAATCAATCGTAATGTTTTTTTATTGATACCTGGTACATTTTTACTTTTCTTCATCTTGCTCTCATTTATTTTCTGTATCCTTTTTTTTTTCTTTTTTTTTTTCGATTATGAAGCAGGGAAAAACGATTTTATAACATCATCGGTTAAACGATTATAATGGTGTTAAATTATTTGGATCTGACGACGAGACCAGCATAGGGGTAATATTCAGCTAAATGTTTGGGAGAGCGATCGATAATTTTAAATGCTCGGCCTTGAGCGTGGAGAGAATAATGTTGATGGTTTAGTAACATTGGCGGGTTATATACACATTACTTAAATGATGGAAAATTTCTATTGGGAAAAAAACAAGAAAAAAAGCAACAACAACAACAAAATCGGTAATAAAAGGAAAATAACAGGCACCTGGTCCCCCAGGATAAGATTGATGATGACGAACCGCAATTTGAGTAAATTCGTATTTATAATAATAGGGATGAATGAATGTAGTGGAAGAAAATTATAGACAAATTTTTCGAATCGTTTTCTTCACAAACAACACAAGGAGTAGTTGAGAAAGCATTAAGACCAAAATATTTTCGCCGTACATTCTCTTTTTATGAAAAAATAAAGGTGTATATATATATATATATATATATATATATATATATATGTCTCGCCAGTAGGTCTATCAACTTGGATAAACAGAGAAGGCATGTACAAATGCTCAACATTTTTACACTTTATCTCCAACGCAAGCGATAAAATAATTAATAATGATAATTGCATCGCTGCAGGAGGCACGACACTGATGAGACCAACGTAACAGATCTGTAGTCTTATAAGCCTATTAATTACGCAGGCTTTCTGGCTCGTTGATGGTGAAATGCTAATTAAAGTTTCTATCACTTCTTGGTGAATATCACTGAATAGATATGATCATTGACCAGCAAATGAAGATAAATATATGATATAAATTAATATGATAATGTTTCAGAAGATTTAACTAGGTATGCCAGAGGCTCGAAGTATTTTTGAAGATTTTCATAGAACGAGTTCAACGTAGAATCTAAGCATCTTATCGACCTAACTGCGGAGAACCTAAAAAATTTACTTACAACTGAACATGAAAATTATGGTAATTAAATAGACCTCCTCTCAACTATGCTTTCACAACAACATGTCCAAGTGATAAATGTTTCTGTTAAAGGCGAGGATAGGATTAAAATTTTGGGGATGAGAGGCGTTCTCAATGTCTTGTTTTTGTTTCCTCAAATGAAAATAAGAAGAATTATTTTCTATTTTTCTTAACCATGCCAATTTTCGAACTTTTTCTGTAGGTCTTCACCAAGTTTTAGGGAGGCTGAATTCTTCCACGCCATTTTAGCTTCACGTTTGATTTTTCTCCATCTTCGTAGCAAAAAAAAATTAAATACCTAATATAATTTTTTTTTATATTGAAAACCTGATAGAAAGTAACAACTAGGTAGTAACTTGAAGGCTTGAAAGAAGAAATGATAGTTAGGTTTTACACGAATTTAATTTTATACTTTATCTGACTTTCAATAATTTTTAAAGGGAAATGAAAATACAGCTATCATCCATCTATAGCCTTACTCTAGTTTTATTTCATTCAGTTATGAAGTAAACATTTTTAACTGTTTCTCAAAGTAATTTCTATTGATGGGTATTAACGGGTTTATATCTTTTAACTGTAGAAATCTCCCCATCCGCATCAGCATCCAACTATAAAATCTACAAAACTCGATACAAAAAATAAAAAACAAATTTAAGTATTGAAGTTATTTAACGCATACTCCAGACACAATAGGTAAATTTTTTTCGGCAGTTTAATTAACTACCTATTATCTATTTTATATATCCATGCAAATAGACTGTTCATCTTGATGCTTATTTTCTCTTACTCAGTACCGTATCCTTCCAAACAGACTTTCGGCTCTGAGCTGCCATAAAAGCAAAAATGTCTATCTTCATGACGAATTTAAAGATTATTCAGAATCGAACTTAATATTCCGCCTGTACCTTTAGAATAAATTACGATCAAGCAATTACATGTTATTTGTGTGGAGAAATAAATTACTTGAAATTGGTCGTAAAATATTTGCAGATATGTGGGCGGTTTTTCTTTCTTTTTTTTTTTTGTGTTAACGTTTAGAAAATCTTGGTTTATGACTTTCCTAAATTGTCAATAAACTGTAAATTCATTGTCGAACTCATATGCCGACGATTTCGATAACCTTAAATCGTTTCTCGGGACCGAAGATTAAGTACGCTTTTTTTTGTGGCTGTCCAGGCAAAAAGAAGATTTGCGAAGTTTTTTATTATCAACCAGTGAATATTTAAAACAAATTATGTTTGTCAGAATGAAAATTCAAAATCTCTCTCTTGTACATAATCTCAAGCACAGGTTTCTAAGTAGAGAGTTTTTGGTTTTCATGAAAAATTGTAGGTGGGTACCTATATTTTTATAAAAACACTGAAAATCATAAAAAAATTTATTTTCCAGAAATCTAAACTCTTTCATCACTTTAGTTTTGTGATTTATTCTTCACCTCTATGTCGTACAGCTGACACAAATTACGAATTTTTTGAGAAATTTAATAATTAGTGTCTGTTATGTGTATTGGCGGTTGTATGTTTTTTCCTTATTTTGTATAAATTTTGTGCATTAGGTCCAATTTGCTTATATTCTAACACGAGACTTCACGACATGTTAAGGAACCCTTACTGAAATAACCAAAATCTTTGGACGACTTTCGTTCATTTCGAAACTAAATCAAGTAGGTACCTACCAGGGAGATGATTGCAACGAATATAGTCGGCCATATTTCGTATAGATGACCACATTTGTGCACAAATAAAAATTATTAAATAATTATTCTCCTCTTAATATATTGAAGCATTATACCCATAGAAATGAGAATTGCCAAAAAGAAAACTGAATAGCCAAACAAACAATATTTTACCGCATACAGCGACGAAGTCGGAAGTTTACTACTCGTAATACCTACGTATATACTCAGGTACGTGGAAAATACGCAAGTCTATAAAAACATGTAATTTTCATAAACTGTTTTTGCATATTAGTCTGTTCAAAAATGAAAATAATGCAATCACAACCTCAAAAAAACAGCTAAAAAAGGTGTGCGAGGGTCCCCCTCACATATTTAATGTATAAACATTCAGCTGAAACACGATAAATATGTATCTAGTGTATGTGTATGAGCATGTATCGCGCCGCCAGTTTGCCACGGATGTCTGCTTGTGTGTGTGTGTGTGCGTGTGTGTGTGTGTGTGTGTTATGTGACGAACAGAATTTGAAACTGTACAGTGCGCCATGCAGTTTTTTTATGTTATCTCAACTTTTTTGTATCTAATATTTTTTTACACCTGGGAGGAAGCGGACTAGAAAGCAAGAATGTTTACATATTAAAAAGTCGCTCGTATCATTTACCATACCTAATACTCGAATTAACAACGAAAAATAGACTACAAGTTTGAGAATTCTGTATAATTTTAAACACCATTAATTTGAAATCGTTCATTTGCCAAGATATTCGATCGAGGAAAAGGACCTAAAATTACTGAAATACTTCCATAAACAATTTTCTTTTTTTACTCCGCATCCTTCCAATTTTCTAATTACAAATTACCCGTATCGTTAAGAAGACCATTCGACATCCATATAACATTTTCGAAGAAGGTTTAGAAAAGATGCAGAAATAGAAAAAAAATAAAATAAAATAAAGATCAATATTGGGACGACAGACGACGTTAAATTTAACGACGACAACGAATTAACGTTTATCCAAAAACCACAATTCTCCCCAGAGAGCAAGAATATATCGACGTTCTCAAAAAACCGCACAACCCCCCCATTTCATCATGCAGGAGTCATCAACATTTCCATCCGTATCTGTCTATTTCTGTCTGTCCGTCTCTCACTCTTTTTCTCTCTCCCTTTCTCTTATGGTACCTTCTAAATTTTAATTACTTTCAACTTTTATACGCTTACCAAACAACCCTTTAACTAGTAAAACAAAAAATAAAAAAACAACAACAACAACAACAACAACAACCAAAAACGAAATGTTTTAAGGCATACACTCCTTTGCCATCGCTGCAGTCGCGTAACAAAATCTGTAGCCCTTAGCTTAGGCTGTCTGTAAAAAAAAAAAAAAAAAAAAAAAGGCAAAAAAAAATCGACCAGCAGACCAATTTTGTAGAGTCGACGACGACAATATTTTCTCTAGGGACAAATTTTTATTTTTTTACATTTTTTTCTTTCTCAACGTTCGCTTTGGTTGGTTTATGTTCCATTAAAAATAGCCTACACTGTTGTAGCCTACAAACAAAACACTGTACAGGAAATACGTCCGGTTGTCGCTGTCATCGACTGAAAATCATTTTCGTTTGCCTTCGCTGCGTAGACAACCATAAAAATTTATTCGACTCGACTGACTGAAACTAAAAATCAAAAAAATTAGGACGAAATTTTGGAATAATGTTAACGTAAGCGAATTTTTGTATTTTGTCTTTCCCCCCCCCCCGCTATAAAAACGAAATAAAAATTAATGTAGACCATTAGTCGCGACGTGTACAAACGTTGCGATTCGTGTTTTTCCAAAAAAATACGCACGAACTGTGCGAACTCGTTGATAACGCCTGGATACGTATTGTGGCGGCAGCCTTTACAGCGCAAAAATCAGATGATACTTTTTACGTACATTCCCTGCCTCGAACTCTTGTTCGTGGTGGACATACTTACAATCATTTATTATCTGTCACACGAAAAACAGTTAATGACAACTTTCGAAAGTGGTGGCAATAGCAGCGCTCGAACTGAACCCATTGATTACCTATAGATTTTCCTGTCTGTTCGTTTCTTTTTCGAATTACAGGCTATTGCGGCTGTTGCTGTTGCCGCTGTAGCTCTTGTCACTCTTCGAGTACCCTTTTCACGAGCTCAAATTCGTCTATGTTGCGCTGGAAAGTATGCGTCGACAAAAATATACTGTAACACTTAGAAATAGAAGGTTTGATTTTATGAGAAGGGTTAGCACGAGGTAAGTTCGTCGTCGCAAAGGGATTTTAGCTTCGTTCAGTTTATTCGGCTGGTTTGGTAAAAGATTTAGAATTTTAGAAATTTAGACATAATCGAAGTATTGAGAGAAACATGCAGCTGGGAGTTTTAGTTCATTAGTTTGATTTACTATACTATATAGTATGTTGGATCACACTTTCACTTAACAAGCATTGAAGAACAGGCCAATTTCGTTTCATTCATTTTATACGTACAGCACGTTGGTCTGGTGTTCACACTGTTCAGAGTATTGCACTTATCTATTTGGGTTTTCCTTCAGTGTGAACACTGTACAATTTATTCTTCAATGTATAATGATTATATTAGGTTTCGGATGAGAAGAAAAAATAAAGTATGCCCACTCGAGTTTGACGAGCGAACAAAAACATTTTATAATAATGTAGGTACCTATTTAGTAACAAAATAAACGTTCAACACAGTTTTTCAACGAATTTTAACAATTTTCCAACAGTATTTCCAGTCTGTGTCAAAGACGGCGACAAATGTGATACGGAAGGGTTGTACCAAGGTGACCATTCACGTCCTGATTAATGTTCGTCATATTTTCTCGACGGCCACGTATTTCAAATAATGTCGCATCCTCTCATCAGAACGGTAACCTTCTGGTCATTAAAATCTAAGGGTGCAAAAAAAAAAATGAAAGGACGAAGATTGTATACAAAATTCTTGCAGTAGATCAACTTAAGAGCAAGACGAATCCATAATTGTTTGTATTTCATATAAAAATTTATCTTTCAGCAATATACATACTGCCTATAATCAATATTTTCTCTATGGGTAGTGGTGAATTCAAGAAGGGCAAAAGGAGTACGACCCCTTTCGGATTTCAACATACACATATGGAGAACTACTTCTAGAGATTAGAGAGCTATTATAGTAATATTTACACAATTTGGGGGAAAAATTGTGAATTTAGCCCCTCTACAGTTAATCCCGGATCTGATACTGTTGCTGGTTCCAACGATTTTCATCTTGAGTGAAAAAACATTTTTGTCAAGTTTTCTCGTCAAATTAAATATTTTTCAAACAATATTTTATAGAATTAATTTAAATTTGTTCCTCACTGAAAATCGAGGAGCAGTCTAAAAATTCTCAATGAGAGCAGCTGAAATTTTGATGTAACCACAAGATTTGAAATTACATAATTTTAAAGATCGAAGAAAATAGCCGACCGTGGATAGAAACTATAGGTTCTGCCAGCTTGGGGATTCTAACCGGCATCACTTATAATACATTCGCCTACAAAATTGAACACCGTATCCATGGCGCCACAGGGCTAACGTTATATGTGGATGTAATTTGGGTACTCGCAGACACCACACTAACCCCCAGTACTAATGGTACAAGAAGCAGGATTGCCGATGAGCAGTTATGTAGTATGCGCATGAAGGAATAGTCAAACCTTGCGCACAGTTGTCATCGCTCTAGTCTGCGCCCCACTTCACCCATTGCCAGAGGGTAGCAGGAAGAGGTGAGGGTGTGTGACAAGTGAGTTCAGAGCGTGTCTGAGAGATAGCGCTGTTTGCTACGTTCCTGGTATCATGTTGAGGTCACCACTTATATGTTCTGCCAGCTTGGGGATTTGAACCAGTGTCACCTATATTACATCCTCCCATAAAATTGGACCATTGTATCCAGGACACCATAGGGTCGACGTTATAGGCGGATGTAATTTGGGTACTCATGGTCACCATAGAAACTATTGCTTATACAGATTATATCACATTCCAACACGATTATGACAAAAACCTATTTCAGTTATGTACAAAATTAGGTTACTCTCATATTCGTGTAATGAAGTACACAAGTGTTCTGCAACAACACAGATCTATTTTATTTATTTTTAAATTTTTTTGGAGTAAATACCCACTTAATTATAAAATCACCTGATCTACTGAGAACAAAAAATACAAATCAAGTCAATCTCTTTCATATTTTTAACCAATTTTGAAAAAGAAAGGAGGAGGTTATCAATTCGATCAGTACATAATTATGTTTTTTTTATGTTTGCTCCAGCATGATTTCTCATCCTGGCACCAGTTTTGATGAACATTTTTTGAAATGATAGAGAATGATCCGATGGTAATCGAATTCAATTTTTTTTTATAATTGATGAGGTAGTTTTAGAGTTATTTTTAAATAAAAAAACTGTTAATTTCAAAATAATATCATCGCTAAGATCAGAAACTAAAAGTCATTGAAATAATTTTTTTTCAAAAAATAGGGACCAAATAAAAAAAAACCAATACAAAATGCGTTAAAAATTGAAAAATAATTTTTTTTTAAATTTCTCCTGCAAGATCCAATTGTAGGGACCGAAGTTATTGAGGTCTACGCACTTTTCTTTACCATGCAGGCATTATACCTTTGTTAATTCCTTCCAATTTTATAACAAAACTTTTTAATTATTGCTTACTTTAATAATTCCAGTCCTTAGATCTGAATCTTGCTGAAAAAAATTTTAAAAGAATTATTTTTCACTTTTTTTTTTTTTTTTTTTTTTTTTATGTTGGTTCTGTTTTTTGCTACACTACGCGATCATAAATTTTCGTTCACAAACCTTATAGCAAAATTAAGTTGAGACTAAATTAGTTCGCTCTTTGGAAAACTATAAAGCTAGGTAAATTCTGGAAGAAAGAAGGTACCAATTTACCAAACTCTTCCAGTAAATGGCACTACAACATTAAAAAGCTAATTTTATTAATCAAAAAACGGATTGTATCTAATTATTCGACTTGAACCATATATTTTGACAGTTGCAGACAAGGCCAACTACCTCCCACCTGTTACTTCAAACGCACCCTTTCATGATGAATCATTACTACTTGTTATTATGGATTATGAAACATGGTTTGCGCCGCGTGGCATAGTGTCGCCAGATGGGCGGATTTCTCCGCACATGTACGGATTTTTGTGTGGAATTATATATTTGTGCGGATTTTGGACGAAAATTCCTTCACTCAACTTGAAATAACCGAAGGTCACGCTATATTCTTCGTATTATACCATTGGCCATTAATCTATTATTGAAAATCCAAAAACGAAATTATGAGAGCAGTCATGATATTCATAAATTTCTAAAGGTGAGAAAGTAAATAAAGCTCACCCAAAAGAATGATGGATGAGTTTTGTCAAAGTTTAACTCATTAACTGCATGCTCCATAAAAAGAAGATATGAACTTCGTTTTCGTATTCTTTTTACAAAAAATCTTTCATTTGATACCTATATTAAGGGTGGGCGGATTTGAGCTGATTTTTTATTTTGAAAAGTAAGGATTTTTTGATATCTTGATCTGGCAACACTGGTTTGATGCTTAGTTTCGAAATCGGAAGGTTCAGTTCGAGATTGAGCGCCGTCACAGTATCGATCCAAAATGGTTATATGTTCGGTACGGTTTTATTGGTGCTCCAGTTTGTGATTGAAAAATTCATGCACATAGACCATTGACCACTAGAGCCTGATCATCCTCTTACCACCAACCATGATATCAAATAATTGTATCCTCCATACTCTGTGTAAAATAGCAACGAAGCCAAAACCCAATAAATTGAAGAAATAAAAGTGACGTTTCGGTTCTATGAACAATGTATCCGAAGGGGAAAAAGAAACTGTAAATTTTACATGAATTTTACGTTTGACGTGAATTTTGTACGAAATTTTTATGAAATAACCTAAGCATCCACAAATGTAACGGATTTAGGAACAAACGATGCAATCTTTACCAGAAAAGTCACAAAAATTGTCGATTATTTTAGATACATTTAAAGAAAATTTATTTAAAATTAAGAAAAAATTGCTGAACGTTAGAGAGAAGCATGAAATTCATACATGAAATCTATGACAGCGGCTCCCAACCTTTTCTATTCGCGGACCCCTTATCACCGAGACAATAACATCGTGTACCTTTCAGCGCAAAGACCCCAACTTTGTAGACTCCCCAGTACATTCGTACACATGTAAAATTTGTAAATAAATAAAAACACTCTGTCAACACAGGTTGGGAACCCTTATCTGTGGTACCTTTTTCTCGACACCATTGTTTCTTAAAAAAAGGACAAGCGTATAATGCGGAGTTAATTGATGTGGTTTCCACAAGTAGCTTTGCTTGATAGTCTCAACTCTGAGCGTAGAAAGTGGGCACTTTCCCTTAGTTATGTAGGTATCTGCACAGATTTATTGCTTAATTTGTTACAAAATATCGATATTTCCAATCCTGATGTTGGACTTTGGTGATGAATATTTCAATTCAATAGATGCACTTGAACGTATTACAGTTTTCAAAGTAGATACAAAATAACATTGCACGAGGTCCTATCATTAAAGTTTTCGGCAAAATGCGAGACAGTTATAGAAGAAGTATCTATCATTTACTTCACTCTTTGATTTGCACCGTTCTTTGCACCATTTTCGAATCTTTCTTTCAACGTGTTTCTGTTTATTTTTCTGCTGAAAAACGATTTTAAATTCGTTAACGATAGATTTTCGCAACTGACTGATTTTTGTTACCTTTCATTGACTGGAATGACATTGATACAAATTATCACGTCGATATGTTATCAATTTATTGATGTATATTAGGCTATGGTCGAATATCGAAAATAGGACTTCGTCCCTTGAATTCGTGATTTGAAGCTGATTGGCATTGTTGTCTCTACCCACAGAATAATACTTTCGGCAGTGGAGGGTATTGGAGAGCACCCTTACGCCTTAAATATGCTAAAAGGTACTTCCCACACTACGCAGAAAAGGGAAACTGGTGGAGCTTTTTGGTGCCTTCTGCGTTGGTGTGTGTGAAAAGAGAAGCTAATTTAAAAATTTTTACTGGTTGTCTCAGTCATTCTCAATAAACATGATCATCGCATTTGATTCGAAATCTGTACACTTTTTTCTTTCTCCATGATTATTTGTACCTATTTTTTTGCATTTTGGTCTTCAAAGGGAGTCAGCGGCGTGTCCATGGCCTAAAAATTTGTAGAAAAATTAAGAATCAATTTTTTTTTTTGTAAAGAATTAATTTTAATATTGTATAATTATAGCTTCCTACCAAGTTTTTTTTCTGATTACGTCACTGGAAGGAGCCTGTAATTGATCGAAAGACCATTAATCCCTTTTTAAAAATAAAATTAATTTATTAATAAACGATTGTACCCGCGTAAAATGAAGTTATATTCTTATTAGGCTACACATTTTACAAAATTATTCTTAAAAAAACTAACAGATTTGGCCCTGATTTTTCCACAAACTAAAAACTACTAACGCCAAAACTGAAGTGAAGCAGCAACATTGCAATGGAAATTCTCATCCTGAACATTTCAAAAACGAAGACTCTCTGACTCTGTCCGTCTTTACGTTAAAATTGACTTGACTCGTGTATTTTGGAATCGTCTATACTTACTCTGTATAGAAACCGAGAAGATGTTATATTTTCGTATTTTCACATTATAGTAAACATTTCCACAATATTTACGCATCCGACGGCGTGGCGTCTATTTTGCAACCCCTCGACGATAATAAATTAACAGATCGAAGATGTTGCTGCGGATGGAGGGTTGTTAGGAGGACGGGGGAAGAATCACGAACGACAATAAATCGACAGGAAAATTTGACGTAGACAAGTGCTCTGACTCTCTGTCCTCCTCTCACTCACTGTCGCAAAATAGACCACGCAAACGTAAACTGTTAGGCACCAGGCACTAATCAAAGGTAGGCAAATAAAATAAAAAAACAACTCTGGCGCAGCAATATTTCGATAGAAAACCCAGTTCGCCAGTTTCATCTGTACAATTCAAAAAACAAATCTGAATTTTAAACAATTTCAGAATATTATCGACAGTTATCGATATCTAACAATTATATCGATTTATCGATACTTCATTCTTAAATTTAAAGAGAAAAATTAGAGAAAATTTTTGATAGTTATTGATATAATTATCTGACAAAAATATCGATCTATCGATGTTTTATTGCAAATATTTTAGCGGTTTCATTGCAAAATAATGGAAAAATAATCACAAAATTTTCACCAAACCTGCTCCTATAATATATCAACTATCTTCCACCAAAATTTTATTCATATTATTGCCAGTAGTTTTCTCGTAACATTGGAAAGACGAACAATCGATGTCTTATTGACATAGGTTTTACAGTTTTTTACGCTTTTTACAACAACCACAAAAGAAATAGTCATGAAATTTTAATCAGATTTTTTCTCTGTATGAAATCTATCATTCATTGAAATTTCAGCCCGATTCTTATGATAGTTTTCTCATAATTCTGGAAAAACTACTTTTTCGGGAATATGATATTTTCTAGTTTTTCCGGAAACTACTGAACCAATTGGTACGAATCTTCTATCAAATCTGAGACTGTAAGAGGAATATCTTTCGTAGAAATTTAATTCCAATCCTTTTTGTAGTTTTCTAAGAATCGTAGAAAAACTAGTTTTCAAGGAATTTTTTATTCTCCAGTTTTCTCGAAAAATATTGAAGGGATAAGCATCAAACTCCTATCAGATCTGGCCCTATGTGAAGACTAATTTTTGTAATAATGTCAGTTCTATTCCTTTCTAGTTTTATCAAAATCGTGAATATAAATTTTCAACAGCAATTATTTATTTTCCAGCTTTCTCGGAAACTACTGAACGTGTAGTTAAGTATTTAACTTTTCCTATCAGATCTGATCCCTTACAAGAACTACTTCTCGTGAAAATTGAAACCCTGTTTGTTTTTTCGTTTTCTCAAAACCGGAAATACAAATTGTTATCCAGAATTTTTAATTTTCCAGTTTTCTTAAAAACAACCCAAATAATACGCACCAAACTTCTGTAAACCTAGAAACTATGTAAGGACAATCTTTCGTGAAAATTTCTCGCTAAAAAGTCACTTTTCCAGAAATTTTCTATTTTACAGTTTTCAATAAAACTACTGAACCAATAGGCACCAAATTTCCTTCAGATCTGCGCCTACCTGAGAATAATCTATCACGAACATCTCAGTTCTATCGGTTCTGTAGTTTTCTCAAAATCGTGAACACAAAATTCGAACGATACATACATAAACACACATGCACATACATACACTCGCAACGTACTTATATTATGCCATAAATGTGAAAGTTTGTTTGTATATATGCCCATCACTTCAGAACCGCTAATATGATCCAGCCGAAATTTGGAGGACGTATTCGTGTTGTTTCAAGGAAAGTTTTAAGCTACCTCCGAAGTCCCATTCTCCTTGGAAATGGTTGCGGATTTTGGCACCTATACCCCCAACACGTTTTTTAAAGAATTTTTTCACACAAATATATCGTTCTCCATGATATTAGTATACCCTTTAAATTTCAATCCTCTACATCATTCCCTTCCTGAGATATGGGGCGAAATTAAACTAAATAACTAATATGTCCTGCATAAATTTATCAAATTAGATTCAAAATTGATAGGTCAGTTCGTAGTGTTAGAGGCAACGTTTGCACTAAATTTCCATGACTATTGAACATAAATTACACCCTGTATCGTGTTAACAAGAATGGTACACCCACACATACGTACGTACATATATATATGCGTTAAAAAAATTAGGTAAAAATGGGAAAATGGCACCAATTGTTTCATTTTCTCGTGAAATGTAAACTTTTCATCATCCCCATTCCTAATATTTTTGTGAGATCGATTTTAAATAGTCCGTTTGCCGCAAGCGAACTGTGTAAAAAGCAAGCAGAGCTGATGCTGACGATAAATGAAGTTCGTATTATTTTGTATGCGCCGCAAGGGACGTCGATGATGTCTCGACAGGAGCGTAGCGGATGCTTAGGTACGTAGGTACTGAATAACCCATTCCGTGGAGGACCATCACTACTGTACGTTTACACGATAGTCTTACTATAGCGAAAGGGTAGGCGGAGAGAGGGTTGCATATTATTATTTCCGGAAATACAGCATTTTCGCGGACATAAATTTCACTCGTTCTCGACGACGACGGTACGCGAAAGCAATTTCGTAAGTGTGAAGTAGTGTCATTCGATAGGTGCGCACATTATTGTGTGCGAGCGTTTGTGTTCGTATTACGCGTAATATGTGTGTATGCACGGGTGCTTGAATACGCAGACAGACGGGGAGAAGCGCACCATCAATCCCTTCAGCCCGTACAATAATTCGTTTGCCCATATTCTCCGTATTCGCGGAGTAAATTATTATATCTGTGCCGAATATTATGATCTGCATATTAGTCGACAAAATGGATCGCACAATTAGCAACGTTAAGTTATATAATAAAGTATACGATGGCGGTACGGAACGACCGTGGGTACATCAATAATTATACGTTAATGCCGAATCCAGACTGCTGGCTTTTATATTGTCGGATTAGGAGTTTCCCCTGACGAAAATGTGGCTATATATTTCCTCGGCGGCGGCGGCGGCGGCGGCGGCGGCGGCGACGCCATGCTACCGTAAAAGATGAGAAAACGAGCTGTCCAAAATGGGTTTGCTACCATGTTCGTGTAATTTTCTCTTCTTTTTTTTCTTCGTTGTTTTTTGCAGCTTTTGGTACTTACTTTACAAAGTGGTACTGAAAAACTAAAAAATGTGGGAAAATATAAGACACACTGAGGAAGGCAAAAATGTCATTAGTTCGACGCTATCGTAAGGGCCAGGATATCTTCTTGAAAAAATTCGGTTCCATAATCAACTCTCTTTTAAGAGACAATTTTTAAAAGAATGTGCGTAAATAATCGAAAAAAATAAAAGAAAAAGCATTTAAAATCTTCAACTTTTTATTGTTGTATCCTATATTTGAACAAGCACACTTTATATAAGTGCAATTTTTATTTAATAAATATTATTTTAACACGATTTATGGTCTTTCGAAGTCCGACTGTTTGCCATTTTTTCTGCATTTTTGACATTTTTCGAGAATATTTGTAATTTTTTTAATAAGAAAGGCCAAATGAACCAATTGGATTGGCATATAATAATATAATGTATTCATTGTTGATAGGTTTTCAATGTGAGCACACTTATCTCATGAATTGTAATATTAGTTTATTCACTGAGATAGATTAATTAGAGCATTCAAAAGATGAGAAGTGGATCTTCAAAAACAATTTTTTAAATAACCGTCCTTTATTTTATTTTACCTTGATAGTTGGGATTGGTTACTTTGATCAGTAGTTGTGATTGATATCCACGGTTAACGGCTATAGTGGGTGGTTGTTTTTGATGGCTGTAGTCAGTGGCAGCTGTTAAGTGGGTATGGTTATAGTCGTTATGCTATTATTGTTTACTCGGAATGACATATTGTTTTGTTTGTGGAAAAATTTTACTGAAAAAATTTGATACATTTTGAGCAATAAAACCCCATTTGAACGATTGTATTCTCATTTTAGTTCGTGAAAGAAGGAATGTCATGACGTCCAGGAAATTTCGGTATATTTTTTCCGATCATAGTTTTCAGATTCTCAAAACACTCTCTCTTAAAAGTTTATATACGTACATAATATGGGATATAACGAAATAAAATTTGTAAACAACCTGAAGGGCATAATTTTTTACGGATCAGCATAAAATATTGCACGTGCATAACTTGAATGCGTATCTCAGACAAGTTCGGAGATAAGAAACATTCGCTCATTAGTTTCTGAATTATAGCTGTTCTAAATTTTCATTATGTATAATATAAAATTCTTAAAATCTATAATAAACGCAACCCTCAAAACATGCAATTTGAAATTCTGTCTCTACATAAGTGAAATCTACGTTTCCGATTGACGTGCAGTCTCAATTTTTTCATTATAATGGGATCTGAATTTGATAAAAAAACATAATTTTCTGTATTTTCCAGAAGGAAAAAACACTAATTTGGCTTCTTAGTTTGGTTCATCGTCATAGAATATCTATAATTTCATTATATTTTTGTTAAATAGTAGCCTATCATTTTTTTCTTTCACTTTCAAAGAAATTTTTTTGTTTGTGGTGTAATTTGATTGCCCTGACGTATTTCCTTGTACAATATTTTGTAGGGGAGATATGGATAATATGGACACTTGAGGTAAAATGGACACTGGTCTTATTAAATTGGCTATTGGTGCTCCATGGCGGTTGATGGATTAATTAACTTTATTCATACTCTAGGAGCTTATTTTCTGAATTTGGTTTGATTCTTTGCTTTGCGTTTCTAATTATGACGCGATAATGTTTTCAGAATTGTTTGATGTAACTTTTACGAATATTCAGATGAGAATAAATCGAATAAGTAATATTTATTTTTATAAATTGACTATTACGATTAAAAGAGGGTAGTGTTGATTTAATTAAAAGGTGTGAATTGTCACTTTTTTGTTGAAATAAACAATTTTATTAGCATTTTTTTCAGTTTACCTCACTTGGGGTAAAATGGACATGGGTAAAATGGACACCTAGCTTACAATATTTTTCTGCATATTTTAGTTTAAAGATGCCTCGAAATTATATTCGAAAAGTTGAGGGTTATCCTTAGATACCCCAATAACTAAATAACAAAAATTTCAAAAAATTGGTTGGTGGGATTAATCTGCGCTTAGTGCATCCACATTACCCCTATCTCCCCTACTCTTTTTGGTGAAAATAAACGGGTCATCGAATAAAATTTTATATTAAATCTGATGGCTACTGGCACACGGGTGAATTATTGTGAGTAGGTTATTCAAGTTTGTGTATTCTTATTTAGGGATGATTTTTTAAATTGTTTTTTGAATTTCAAAAAATGTTATTTCTACGACGAGGTAGAAGCTACCCACTATGTGTTTTGCAGTTTTACAAAACTGTTGAAAATGTAAAAAAAAAAAAAAAAAAAAACGAATATTAAGCTTTGTATAAAAAAATACCGATTCGTTGAAGATTAAATACGGTTGATTGGGGGGCGAAAAATTTCCTTAGCACTCGAAAGGGACATTCAATCTAGACACGAAATGTGTATCCCTATATTATGTACATATACATCCATTGTATATTATGGAAAGTTCGAGGCGAGGAAAATATCGAGTAAAATTAGGAAGACTTAAGTAACAAAAGCCAACGGCCAACAAAATAATTTCCTTCGTTTGTCGAACAATAGAATGCTGGTAATAATTCACGCCTTTTCGTGATTCCCAAGCCGATGTAATCAACTACCACCACCACCACAACCATCAGCAGTAACTGCAGCAGTATATAGCATCTTCTGGGGTACTGTGGATATACACAGTCTTCGTCGACGTTTTCTGCGACTAATTTTCGTTTAGAGACGAACGAGTATAAGAACCCGATGGAAAAATATAGACTCCATGAATTATACATATTTCTCCGGACATGGAACATCTCTCCTTGCTGAGGCCGAAGAAATGAAATCGTTTCGTAACACTCGAATTACTGCTGTTACGGCCATCATTGGTTCGAATGAGTTTCGCAGAGGTTTCCACATTTTTCATCGCAAATCGAGCACAAAGAAAAGAAAACAATTCCTCTTTTTTTTTTTTTCTTTTTTTTTGTGTTGTAAGTTAGAACTCGACATTTGAAACGGGGAGACTGTAGACCTGAAAAGTATTTTATGCACGCGATTTTCGTCGATTCTAAAAAATTCCAATAGCGTGTATTTCGTTGAAAAGGTGTGATTATTATTTTGGTGAAGTTAAGCGGTAGACTGTTTGTGGTGGACGTCTGGACCACAAGCAAAAACGATGAAGAATAAAAAATGTAAATGAAAACCTGTGCTGAAACTCCACGAGTATTACGCAGTAGCAAGCTCCGCTAGAGATGAAGGTTTTAAAAAATAATCCTCAAATCTTCTTCTTCTTTTTTCTTTTTTTTTTCTTTAAAGCATTAGTGTTTTTATGAATGATTGCATAAAACTGCTAGCCAATTCATTCATTTATTTCTTACCTAATGAATTTAATAATGTGGGAGTAGCCGGTTGAGAATAAATACGGAATTTAATATTGTGACGCAATGTTGGTAAAATAAGTACAATTCTAAGGTCCGAATGCAAGAACTACCTCGGCGGTAACTGCGACTTAGAGAATTCCTGAGAATTTCTCATCTCCAAATCTATAAGATGTACAAAAGTTCGTTACTTGGGAAGCATAATGAAATCACAAACCTGGCGGGTGATTTCAATCATTAAATTTGCGAATGCTCGGTTATTAGCTATTACTGAGGGAAAGAAAAATAAAATAAATACTTATAAAGTTCTCAAGTAGTACCTAGCTACTGGTCAATAACCAAAAGATTAATTTTCTATCGATACCATATTTACGTACAGTTTGCTGTAAGAATCGTCTTAGTAACTTATAGCCGAAAATTGAGAATTATTTATGTTAAGAAGTTTTCATAATGTGTCTTATGTGTAAGAATTTTTCAAGTATCCTTCTTGCATTCGGAACTTACGTATTGCTAATTTTCAATAAATTTCTCGTTCGAATCATTTATAAAAAACTGGGTTGAGAGAGAGGATGAGAGAACTATGGAATTTGATTTTTCGTTGCCATTTAATTTCTCAAGAAATAAATCGAAAAATTATCTGAGTTCAAGTTCAAATTTCCAACGCCAAAGTCTTTTGTAAATAGCAAAAGGGGAAGTAACGGAGAAAGCGTTTTCAAGAACAAAATTTAAAATACCTAACTGAATAAAACAAGTAGGAACCTTTTCTTCAATTGCATGATTGGGTTAGCACGATAGCGTTATTTCCCTATTAGTGTCAATATGTGTACCAAATTTCATATCAACCGAATAAAAATTATACATCCTGTATTTTCTGGAGAAGATGAACAGAATCACATGCCATATCGTCAATATTGATGAAATGATAAAGTATGTCCAAGTACGACTGGAGAACTACTGAATGGATTTTGATGTGACTTTGCAGACGTACTCTTCTTATCTCAAGGTAGATTTAAAGTCAATGTCGAAGTTTTTACTCCCCTGAGGGAAGAAATGTGTATTTGAACCCTTTATTCCCTCTGAAATGTTTTTATATTTTTTACCTTATAAAACGTATTGCTATTAAATATATTAGCGAGTCCCAAACTCTTCAAGAATGGGCCCCCAAAAAGTTAAAAAACTGAAATGAGTAAGCCTATACCTGCTCATGGCTCTGTTCAATAAAGGATTTAGAAATGAAATAATATCTAGGTAACAAAGATTTGACTTTTGAAATGTGATGGGCGTAGTTTTCTGAAACAAAGATAAAAATACTCCTACTCCACTATAAGAAGTTAAAAAAAAAGGGTCTTCCTTAAAAAATATAGTACCGTACATAGGTGTTTTTTGAAGAAAATTAAGCCAAAATTGTTTTGAACGGAGATAGTTGATTGAAGAAAATGGAATATAGTAAACCTTTGACTGTAGGTCTCAAATTCGTATCAATAATGTAATCTTTTGCCGTAGGAAAATTTCACAATACAAAGGATCTTTACAACTTCGTGCACCTAGACATCATTTTAATTGTATTTTTCTTTTTATGGCCATAGAGGGACATTAGGAGAAATGAAGATGGAAAATGAGAAATAGGGAAAATGAGGGGAAGAGTGAACCTGATGTAGAGTAGAAAGTCAAATGAGAGGAAGACGAGAAGTGAGGAATACATGTTTTTGTCTTTTGGTTTCGATGAGTTTCTTTTGAAATGAAACGAAAAACTATTCATATTCCAGCTCAAATTTCCACCATAAGGTTAATTTTAAATAGCTGATTTATCTTGAAAACCTACTAAACAAATTTTGGGAAAAAACAAAATAGAAGAACATAAGTATTTGCCCAATGTTTTCGAAAATTATTGTTTTTAGGTGGATCTCTAAAATACCGCGAAATTATTAGGTTATAATTTTCTTTCTGAAGATACGTGTGCAAGAGAATGCTTTTAATTCGAGAGAATGAATGAAAAAAAAAATTATCTATGCGGCCCATAGTTCAGTAAGAAACCAATAATTACAACACCTTTTTAATGATTGCTTGTTTGTACCTTTTGCCAAGCAGAGGGCTTGCAGTAGTCACGAAACAGAAGGCGTAAAAAACAATTATTTTTTCAGAGCATTAATCTGATTATAAAAGGGCAAGAGAATGAGAATAAACAATTTTTTTGAATTCGTCTAACTTACATTGGTTAACCAACTAGAAAAGTGTATGATATATCTTGCTGGTGGAATTTAAAGTATTATAAGAACCTACTCCCATTTTGTCCATTGAAAGAAGGTTTCGTACACTTCTTTGTTTTTTAAATTGCCAAAATAAATATAATGGTGGAATACCTTGTCGTGAGAGATATTATCAACAGAAGGAAATTCAACAGAATTTAAGCGTGTTCAGCCACTTCGTACTTGTGGGTAAGCCAAAACCAAGGCAAACACTGGCGATTTTAGAGTCAGTTCGGGTGGTTTACACGCACACAAACACACGTACGTAAGAGAATACGTACGTTGGTAAGAACGGCCAGGTCACATCATCCCCTATCGAGATAAGAGATGGCTGGCCGGTTCGTGTACGAATTGTGACATCATCTTATTGTGTCACAATTCGGTACTCGTACATTACCCGCAAGTACATACAAGTAATTACGATCGAACGAGTTTTGTATGTTTAACGTCACAAGGACGATTATTTGCCTGCCCTTTGAGGCGGCAACTGTCATTGAGGGGTCTGAGCCCCTTTACCTCATACCAGTAAGTCCCCATAGCTACTCCCCCCAGTTTTTGCGCCGTAAAAATGATCAAATCGCACAGGCCTAGGGGGACTTGCGGGTTTATGAATGCCTCTTCTGGTCTGCCTCCACCTTGGCCAGTACGCTTCCAACTGCAGTGCCAACGCACTCGTGTGATTGTCGCCTTGAGTCGGCGCATGCCTGGTATTGGGCGCAACTGCCTTCTCCCCTACGCCTAGGTGGACAATTTTTTGTATAGGCGTACGGGTGGTGGCAGGAGTGAGGGAGCAGTGGTTGCTTGAAGAGTGGCTTTCTTATCATCGGGGAGTTTGACGTCTCTGATGCTAAGGCGGCCATCTTCGCCTTTTCATTTGCTGCCTCCTCAGCCGTGAAGAGGAACTTTATTGGCTCTCTGGTCTCTGCGGGTTTTGGCTCCAATCTAGGGGATTCTGGAATCGGGTTTGATTCTGTTGGTGACCGGGGAGGAGAGACTATTGGGGGAATCGGAGTTGTCATCTCCCCTAGGACTTTGTCTACAGGAGGAGCTGTGTCCATGAGCAGCTCCTCCTCTATCCGGTCCAGCTCCGTCTTCTGCTCTGTCCTCTGCTGAGTTTGTAAAGACTCAGCAGTTTTCCGGGCGAATTGGGAGGTGGCGGACTTTAGGATGGTATCGGTTGGCAGTGACATTAGAATGGGTTGTTTGAGGAAAAAGGAACCAAAAATATTTCAGAAAACACGTCCAAGGTCTCTGGCGGTTCTGAAGTGGGTGATTTTACTTCAGTTTTCGATTTACCATTACAGTTATGTTTCATTATTTTTGCATCTTCTTATCAGCATGTAGAGGGGATAGCGCTTAAAATTCTCGACCGTATGCAAGTTTTCCAGTTAAGTTCTGATTGGTTTAAGCAAAGTTATGCCTGAAATAAACTCATAGAATATATTTTTCGAATTTTTAGTACAAAGGAATCTCCGCTTGTGACGTCACAACGTTGAGATTATCTTTGTGTTTAACGGTAAACGCACGTTGCGATGTTTATTTCCGTATCGCACGTGTATTTGTTTATTCATGTCAATTTTTTTTTGTTGGCATTCCTCGTTTGTTTATCTTCGGAGTTTCTTTTGTCTCACGGAGTTCCGATTTTCGTCGCATATTTTTTAGCAGATTTAAACTTACGTAGCGGATATTACTTTTTAAGGAGTAAATTTTATTTTCTTCACATTAACCTCTCAGACATGCGAAAAGGGTGGTAATTTTTACGTTTTTTACTGCCAGGGGGCCTGCCTCTTTTTTGTGGACATAAGGGGGCCTCAGGATCGAATGTTCTAGTGGTAACATCGTCCTAAAATCTTACCGACTTTTTTAATGTTTTCTGTTGTGAATTATTTGTTTCACTTTTTTCGACAGATTCTTCCATATTTGTTTGGGAATCTGTCTGGATATTTTCTATGTTCTTCCTTTGCAACCTTTTTATTCTTTTATCGTCACTTACCATGTATGCAGGCTTCAATCTGTTGATTGAAATTGTTCGAGGTTTGCCTGCAATGAGTATCACAAAGTTTTTCTCATCTCGTGATACTACTTTGTAAGGACCAGCGTATGGTTTCTCCAGCGCAGATCTCATTTTTTTGTCTCTAACAAATACGTGTGAAGTTTGGCCAAGTGTTTCGAGACGTAAATCTTGGGCTGGCCATGGCGAGCTGCCTGTTTTAGGAAATTGTTGGCATCATCTCTTATATTTTGTATCATGATTTTGGGGCTAACTTCCTTCGATTCTGTGAAGAAGTACCCTGGAAGGCGTAGCTCTTTGCCAAACGCTAATTGCGCTGCAGAGTGACCTGTATCAGTTTGTAGGGCAGATCGAAGGCCTAAGAGGATGGTAGGGAGTACGTCTACTCATCTCTTGGTATCATGAGACATGATAGAGGCTTTGAGAGCTCTATGCCATCTCTCTATTTTGCCATTGGCTTGAGGATGGTAAGCTGTGGTATGACTGTGTTGAACTCCAAGCTTATTAGACAGCTCTTTAAAGAGCGAGCTCTCAAATTGGCGGCCTTGATCCGTAATTATGACTTCTGGTACGCCATACCTCGCAATCCAGGTATCGTATAACCTTGCAGCTACTGTAGGAGCTGACATCTCGTGTTGAGGGATTGCTTCTGGCCATCGTGTTGCCCTGTCTATTATCGTCAACAGGTATCTGTGTCCTTGAGATGGTGGCAATGGGCCTACCAAGTCCATATGTACAGTTTTAAACCACTCCGTTTGTTTGAAGGATTTGAGGGGTGAGCGAGTGTGTCTTCCTACTTTGGATTCTTGACAGTTCAGGCAACTGCGAGCCCATTTGTTGCAGTCAGACTTCATTCTTGGCCATACAAACCTCACCAAAATTAAATTAGCACTACATTTTGGCCCAGCATGTGACAGATTATGTACACTGTTGAAAGCCAACCTGCGATATTTTACCAGTAGAAATGGCCTATTCTTACCTGTACTGATGTCACATGTTAATAAAACGTCAGTACCGGGAATTTTTCGCTGTCTCAATTTGAGAGTAGTATCATCGTTCGATAACAACTCTTGCAATTCTGCACCCTTAAGCTGTGCTTTAGCTATTTCAGCATAAGGTAATTGGACAGGAGCCGAGATAGCTTCGATTCTACTTAAGGCATCAGCTGGAGTGTTAAGTTCTCCACTTATATACTGAATGTCGGTAGTCAATTGACCAATATAGTCTAATTGTCGCGCTCTTCTCAGCGATGCCGGTTCTGCTTTTTGTGTGAAGGCATATGTTAGGGGTTTATGGTTAGTATACACAGAAAAACATCTACCCTCTAATTGGTGCCTGAAATGCTTCAACGCAGCAAAAATTCCGAGCAATTTCCTATCGTATGTGCTATAGTTCTTTTCTGTTTTTGAGAGCTTCCTCGAGAAGAAAGCTAGCGGTAATTTCTTGTTGTCTTTATCCAATTGGTACAGGGTTGAACCAATAGCAAAATCAGATGCATCGGTACTCACGCATAATGGCAGACTTACGTCTGAATGGGCCAATAGAGTTGCATTTGCCAGTGTATCTTTGATTTTCTCAAAGGCCTGTTTGGCTTCTTCATTCCATTCGAGTGGAGTTTTGTCTTTCTTTTTACTTTTTTTAATTAGTGCAAACAGCTTACTTTGTTCGGCTGCTGCATTCTTCATGCAACGTCTATAGAAGTTCACCATCCCCAAGAAACGCCTGAATTCAGCGACATTTGAGGGTTTCGGGAAATTCAATATTGGCTCTACTTTGGTCTTCAAGGGGGAAATGCCTTCGTTCGAGACTTTGTAGCCAAGGAAGACAATTTCAGTCTGTGCATATAAGCTTTTGCCTACGTTGATAGTGAGTCCAGCGGCGTGTATACGCTGTACCACGGCTCTCACATTCTCCTCGTGCTGATGCTCACCGCCTTCTGAGCAAATGCAGATATCATCCAAGTATGCATATGCAAACGGCAATTCCCTAAACAGTCCGTTGATAAATCTCTGGAAAGTTTGTGCTGAGTTGCGAAGTCCAAACGGCATTCGAAGGTAATCGAATAGTCCAAAGGGGGTTATAACCGCTGTCTTTGGTACATCCTGGTCAGCCATAGGAATTTGGTGGAATGCCCAGTTGATGTCAATTTTGGTGAACATCGTTTTACCCTTCATGTTCGCGTTGAAGTCCATTATATTGGGGACTGGGTAGCAATCAGGAACTGTTATGGCATTTAAGGCCCTGTAGTCTCCAACAATTCGCCACTCTCCACTTACTTTTTTGGTCATGTGGATAGGGGAGCTCCATGAGCTTTTTGAGGGGCGACATACGCCCTCCTCAATGATGCAATGAAAGTACTCCTGTGCTGCTTTGAGTTTGTCAGGCAGTAACCTTCGTGCTCTAGCATGGCAATGCTGTCCTTTGGTTTCTATGTAATGAACCGTATCATGTTTGTATGTAGGATGCCTGCGAATTGATGGTTGAGTGACTCCAGGATAGTCAGACAGGATCTGTAAGAGTTGTCCGTCGACTTTTGTACAGCTGGATATATTTGTGTCCAGTCTGTAAGTATGCGTTTTGCCATCCACACAATTTTTAGTTTCACTATTGATCAGTTTGCTGTTTTTGAGGTCAATGATCAGGCCATAATGTGCAAGAAAATCTGCATTCAGAATTGGGTTTGGAACATCAGCAACCGTGAAGCACCACGTCATATTTTCCTTAAGTCCGATGTCAACTTTGCTGGTGTCAAGTCCGTAAGCTGGAAGGTTTTTACCATTCACAGTACGGAGATAGTATTTCGGAGGAAGTACTTTTTGGTTTTTATTTACTGGCAATATACTCAAGTCTGCACCTGAGTCTATCAAGTACCATCTCCTATTTGTCCTGTCCTTTATGAACAGGCAGCATGAGTGTTTTTCCAAGGGGTCTTTGGCCACATAGATGGCCCCTCGTTCTAGTTTGACGCTTCCTTGTTGTAGATTTACCCCACCATTTGCACCTGTTGTTGCATTTGGTGGTTTCTGCGCCAAACCGGTTGTGAAAAAAGCAACTTTTATCATCCCAATTTTGAGACTGGTTTTTAGGAGATGATGTTCTTGGGGGAGTTGAACTCTGACCCCTGTTACTGGAACTCGATCTTCGGTCTCTGGACCGGGACTGTCGTCCTCTGCTATTGTCACTGTTGTTGTTGTTGCTTCTACTTTTGGATCGTTGTCGCCAGCTACTATTGTGTTTCATAGAGCTTTGGCTTTTGTTCTGTTTTACTTCATCAGTCAACTGAGCTATTTGGGCTTGAAGTTGAGCGAATTCTCCAGTCTCTGCAGACACTGCACTGACCACGGGCTTTGACCTGGTATATTCGAGTGCATTATCTGCGGATTTCGCAAGGAAGTCCAAGTCTGTGGATGTGTTTATCACGGTCAAACCTACGGAGGCTAGGCATTGCACAACACTTTGGGGAAGTTGTTTGCAAAATTGATTGCCTATGACAGAAGGGGCTACTATGTTATCTGCCTTCTGCCTCAATTTCGCCATGAAGATTGAGGGTTTGTCATCCCCCATCTTCATATCACTCATCACATCATCAATAATTTCATTCTTTGTTTTTCCGAATTCATTTTTGGTATTCTTGACAAACTAGGCATATTTATCATCTTCTGTCGAAGGGCATTCCATGATGTCCGGAATGTGGCGGATTATCTGTGGGGGCATGCCTCCACAGATGTGTAGATACCGCTGGTTCAGAGTTATATTCTCAGTCTTGAACCTGCCTTCTAATAGAGTCAACCATAAGTCTACTTCATTGGGCAGAAATTCTGGGATCTCTATCTTCCGTCTGTAGAAGTTGGGGTTGTGCCCTAGCTGCAATTGCAAAAATTGCATAATCTGCGCCAAGACTTCGGGTGTCAGCTGTGGCTGACTACTTCCTCCCTGTGATGGTTGTGGGTTTTCGGTTGGTGGTGGGACCATTGCTATGTCTTTCTGATGACTAGCGTATTCCACAGAACTACTTCCTTCCTTGCTGGTCGAAAACACTAGCTCCTGTGTTTGTAGGACAGGTGTTTTTGGGTCAGAACTTTGGCTTAAAGTTCGACCGCTTCTCAACGTTTTAACTGCTAATTGTTCTTTATTTATTGCAGTTCCCAGTCGTGCTAATTCTAGGTGTTGAGGGCCTTCTTCCAGATTTGCTAAATTTGTAGTGTGTCGAGTCAAAGTTGGGGGGTTGGGGGATGAGTCCAATGTTCTTCCTCCAGGTCTACTGTCTTGTTTCTCCTTGTTTGTATATTTTAAGGAGAGGGGTATGAATTCCCACTTCAGCAGACTCTACTTCAACAACCTAAAAGGTGTCTTAGTCTGCAAAAAAATTTTATTTGCCAAGCAAGCGAGTTTCTCACCAGCGCACCGCACCGAATTTTTGTAATAGCGCAACGCGCCTCAAGACACCTCACGACGTAGCCAAAAATCACGTCGAGGTCATCACTGTGGAATACCTTGTTGTGAGAGATATTCTCACTAGAAGGAAATTCAACAGAATTTAAGCGTGTTCAGCCACTTCGTACACAAGTACGGGTAAGCCAAAACCAAGGCAAACACTGGCGATTTTAGAGCTGGTTTGGGTGGTTTATATACGGCTTATTTACACGCACACAAACACACGTACGTAAGAGAATACGTACGTTGGTGAGAATGGCCAGGTCGCATCATCCCCTATTGAGATAAGAGATGGCTGGATGGTTCGTGTACGAATCGTGACATCATCTTATTGTGTCACGATTCGATACTCGTACATTACCTGCAAGTACATATAGGTAATTACGATTGAACGAGTTTTGTGTGTTTAACGTCACAAGGACGATTATTTGCCGGCCCTTTGGAGCGGCGACTGTCGTCGAGGGGTCCGAGCCCCTTTACCTCATACCAGTGAGTCCCCACAATAATAAAATAATATTCCCAGTTAGGTACGAAGGTATTGAAAAATTATTTTTCCTTCTCCTTCCCCCTTGAAACCACAATTATTTGTTGCTGCTATTTCCACTGTTTTTCGGATCTTTTGGTCTTACTCCCAGAAAGTAGTCCTCTGATCCAAAAATATGAACTTTCAGTCCGCAGATGAGGGCAGAAAACGTGCTATTACGGATCAAAGTATTAGAATGTTGAATTTCCAAGGAATGATTAGCGTGATTAAATTAAAACGAGTCCTGGAGCAGTTCTGCATCTATTTTTCCCCTTGCTTCTCGGTTATAGTATCTATTCTATTTTCCGCACACCTTTAGATAATTTTTTTCTGGCATCAATTATCCCAAGGCAGCTCTGTCTGTAGAAATTGAATTTTTTTTTTTTGTTTCTGAAAAATTCTCTGCTCTGATAGGAATTCCAAGCCGTGACCCAAGAGTAGCAAAATCAGCACTTTACCAGCTATGCTACGAGAACTAGTTGCTAATAGGTGATTAATTTGATTATATTAGTTTTCTGTAATTTATTTTTCAGTTTTAAATTATTGAAAATTTATAAAAATCATTACGTAACAATGGTTTTTTTCGCAGGGGAATGGGAAGAGATTTCTTATTTCATTTTATATTTAATGAGAAGAAGAAAGACCAAATTATGGTATTCTTGGTATTCGTCTTGGTCTTGCAGAGTTAGGTCTTGGTTTTGGCATTAATTTTGCACAGCTAGTCTTGGTCTTGACATTTCAAAACAAATCTTAGTTTTGATTGCGCACAATCAGATTTGGTTTTAACACTGCACAATCAAGTCTTCGCATTAGTCTTGGTCATAAGATTTTCAAAACTATTCACGTCAAAATCAAACGTTCAATTCATGTAAAAAATATTTAAACAAAAATAAGACTTTAAAAAATACTCGAGTAACGAAAATTATTTTGAAGGTTCGAGATTACGAACATTTTACTTTTTATTTATATTTTTCAAGTTTTTGCTTGGTCTTGGTCGTACATAGTCGCTTCTAATCTTAGTCTTGTTTGCTTAGTCTGTCTCGGTTTTGGTCTCATTCTTTCATTGTTGGTCTAGGTCTTGCTGCTGTAAATAGGGTCTTAGTCTGACAAAAAGTGCAATATGAATATCAATTTTACTCATCAGGTGGTGGTGCCTCAATCGTGAGATTATAAATTCTGTAGGTGAGAGGTAGAAAAGAGAAAGTAGTTATTCTTTTTGACAAATATGGAGTTGAACTTATTTTTATTTTAGCGACAAAAGACCTTTAAAAAACTACTCGATTTTTCATAATAACAACCATTCGAACTAAAGTATCCAATGAAGTAAAAAGAGGTAACTCACTAAAGAAAATGGAGTAAAAAAATTTTTAACTGGTTTCTTGTAAAATTACTTGCTTTCTAATTTGCCTCCTTTTGCTTCTCAGCTACAGAAATATGCTCGAATGATACACAAAAATTATGAGTAAGTTTAATTTTTTTTTATTTTAATGTGGTTATTTCTGATAGACAATATTTTGCAGATCTAACTTAATATTTTAATTATTGTAGGTTGTATTCATATAATACCGCGCAGTACTTTAGGAGTTCCTAACTGATATTTTCCCAATAAAATTTCAAAATCCCTATCACATTATTGTAGTAAGTATATATTATTATCAACCAATCAATATTTGAAAGATTTTTTCATCGATAATTGAAGGAAAATAAGTTATTACCGTAATTTAGTGAAAAAATGAACATCCGTTTGTCGTAGTATTCAAAAAATTTAATCAAAAATGGCCAAACATTCTGGAAGGGGTCAAAATTTGATACCCAAAAATAACTCGTTTTGTATTGTATTCTAGGAGGGAATTGACTCAGATAGAATTTGTTGATTTTCCAAAAAAAAATTGACACGTAAATACACCAATAAGCTCAAATTTGATAAGCTCAAATTTGATTTATTTTCTCATTGATACGTTTATACGTTCTTCAAAATCTTCACCTTTTAATTATCACATTCGTTAAATTTTTCACTTGGGTTGCCCGAAGTGTAGGTCAATATTGCCGAAATAATGAACAGACTAACATTACTTCGAGCAGTTGGCAATTAATAAATTTAAAAAAATAATAATTAAAAGATAATTTGTAAATTTTTTGATAGTTTCACGTGAAAATACAGAAATTTATGATAATGAAGACGTAGAATGAGAAGAAGAATGGAAAAAATGTTACACAAATGAAACTGCCAAGTTCTTCCCACACTTCTCTGTCTTCACAAAAACCACAAACACAGCGAACATTGATAAATTTAATTCTCTTGTTGGCCGAATGAAGTTTTTCGGCCTATTTAACCGACCCTCGGCTAATGCAATCCTGCCTTGCAGGGAGAAAATTTGTTTTAATGGCACCTTCCGTCCTTTTTCGTTTGCCCAACCATTCTCCTTTCGCATAGCATCCACTTCTTTATGTCGTTTTCCTTGAACTACCTCTAAAATATTAATATTTTATGGCTGTAAAAAGGTGGATAGGCGAAACTTCCCTTTGCTGTTCACCCTCTACCCATCCTTCTCCTAGACCCCCCCCCCACCGAACAATGAGATTCTCGCTCGTAAGCCGTTTCGCGACTTTTAATTCGGACGTTTTCGATTGTCGGCTCGCTTCTGTAGGATTAAAATTTCATTTCGCCAAGCAACTGGCACGCTACATTAAACACGTATTTTCAATTTGCTAAAAACGAGCGACGACGAAAAACCTCTTGACCTAATACGGGTAGAGGGAAACCCTTAACTCCTCCCCATCCAAAGAATAACAAGAATAAGAAAAGGATACAAAATATCCGCGAAGGATAAAATCGAAATCATATTTATTTTTATGGCTCTACAATACATAGGTGGTTTGAGTTTCGTATAATATTTTCTTACTACTTTTAGCTAAAATATCTTCGAAAGAAAAAGAAAATTACGAAATTAACTGATGCTTGTAACGTACCTAGTATCATTAAATTCTTCTTTTTGTTTTTTGCAATATTCTTTGCCAATATCTTTAATATCGTAATAGAATATGGCCTTAATAGCGAGCAATGTCTAAGAAAATGCACTCTCCTTTCTTCAAAACCTAATTAATGGTAAAAATAATTGATATCCGTATCGTAGTACGATTAACCATTGACCGAAATAATATTATATACTATCATTTTCCGAATATTTTATAATATTGATTTTAATTATTTCCTCCATATTACTCTCATTTTCGTCATTTTCAACTTTTTAATCCACATTTTTTTTTTTTTTTTAAAAAAAAAAGGTCATTAATTTGAATCATATACCTATTGTATATGTTATTTTTAAATGTTTGTTCCAGCATAATTTCTCAACCTGGAAACCGATTTTGATGAACTTTTTTTTAAATGATAAAGAATGATCCCACGGTGGTCCTATTAATTTTTTTTCGAATCAATGAGGTAGTCTTGGAGTTATTTTTGAATAAAAAAACTGTTATTTTTAAAGTAGTGTTTCCGTTAACTCTAGAAATGAAAAGTTATTGCAACAAATTTTTTTCAAAAAATAAAACCGACTTCAAAAATAAAAAATGCATAAAAAGTGAAAAATAATTCTTTTAAAATTTCTCCAGCAAGATCTAAGTCTAGGGACTAGATTTATTGAAGGCGACGCTCTTTTCCTTTGCCATGTAGGCTTTATACTTATGTCATTTTCTTCCAACTTTATATGACAATACTTTTTAATTAGCATCGATTTCAATAATTTGAATCCCTAGAGACCTAGATCTTACTGGAGGAATTTTAATAAAACTATTTTTCACTTTTAGTGCATTTTTTATTTATTTATTTTTTTTTGTAAGTCGGTTCTATTTTTTCTTCATAACATTTTAATTCCTAGCTCATATAGTAATTGCACCCAGTTGGTACCTATTGCGTGAGATTCTTTGAAAATTCTTGTTATTCAATATTAATTATTTCTTCTTTTCTTCTTTGTGAGGATCGTAGACTCTGTATGAGGTTAAGAGCTCAGCCCGCTTGAAGACAGTTGTCGCCAAAAAGCTGGCAGTTATTAGTGCCTTGCACTTTAAGCAACACCCTTTCTTTCATTTGTAATTACCTATAAATTCAGGCAGGTAATTTACAATGTTTGGACCATAATTAATCGATCTTGGTGATGTCATGGACTGGTACACAAACTCATACGTCATTTCTTATCAGTTACTAATAAGAAACGACGCACTTGTTATGACCTAATACAAATGTATATACACATATGTGTGCGTGTACAGAGCTGACTATATAAGCTCCCGAAACTAGCTACAAAATTGCTAGTGTTTGTCAAGGAGTCAAATCCCCCATACATTATGTACAATAGCTGTTGGTTACCTTCTTATTGAGAATCTTCTTCACGATAAGGTATTCCACATTCTTCTTCTTTCTTTTTTCGAAAATTGAAACAAAAATCCTATTTGTTACATTTTGGAAGATTTGTAATAATCCACTACTGCTTCGTCTTTTAAAACGAAGAATTTTCTACATCATACTTCTATTTTAATCACTGTTTACCATACTTTTGCTGACTGAAAGCTTAGGTAATTTTGGTAATAATGAGCAAAATAATTAATGATGTTACTGCGCTGCTATTTTCAAGACCAAGAACAAAACCCTGCCAATAGTAGCAAGATCAAGACCAAGATCAAACGAAAACATAAATAAGCAAACTTGAAAATATTCTCAACCCTGCTGACTTGCTGTAAGTACTTAAACTATTTGCAATAGAATTAGGTAGCCTAATATTAATTTTTAGCTTGTTTCTTTCATATTTTGAAAAGAACATTAATGGTACTTCTGATTTAGAGTAAAAATCTTGTAAGCAAAATCTAATAAAACCAAGGCAAAAACTAATAATATTAACGTAAGACGAAGGTTACTGACGTAGAATCAAGATCAAAGCTACCATGATTTTGCCCTTGGTCTGGCATTTACTCATCGTTAGTTTCAGTAAAAAAATTTGCAGCATTGTTGACATAAAGCCACTCTTGAGAAATCCATAATTGTTTTCATGTTGAGTGATTTTTCCACAAAACAGCCAGTGTTTTCATTCGAAAAAAAAACAAAAAACAAGTCAAAATATGACTAAAATTATGAAGCTGCGCGCTCGTACGACCTCTACGTATATTTCAAGCTTGCGTATGCAACTTTTTTCAAGTTTCTATTGAAAGAAAAAAATTTCTCTAACAAATTAACATTAAAATGCGACAGATTGATTTAGGAAGCAACAAAATTGGTCAGAATCGATTTTTTCGGAAATAAAAAGAACTTTGTCATAATATTTACCTATAAACGAACGAACCAAATCATATTCCTCGTTTCTGTAACATGAAAATTGTAGATTTCCCTGAAAAACCAGCGAAACCATCGTATTCCGCGAAATTACCATCAGAAAATTTCTTCAAATCACTTTCGAAAAATTCTGACAATGATGCTCTTATTTTAAATCAATCTTTTTAATTTTGAATAAAATTTATCAAAACTTATCAATCTTATATACTTAATTATTTAATAGGCACGTAAATTCGAATGATTTTGGATAAATTTTCACTTTAAAAAATCAAATATATTCGGCGCACTCGCATGCGTCATTTAGATGTTTAATTTTTGATACCTATATTTACCCTACGGCTAATAATACGGGTTATCAATGTACCTAACTTCAACTTGTTCACAGCAGAAGAACGATTATTATGTACATTCACGTTTTTTTTCTAGTAAAATGAACATTTTTTCATTCAATTCTTCAGCAACCGTTCAACTTTTCAGCATCCGTTCACCCAAACAGTCGCAGTGAAAAATCGATCAATACTTTATGTAGTGCCGCAGTTTTAGTTCTGCATTCTAAAATATCTTCTTTTTTTTTTTAGTTTTTTTTTCATTCATTGGGTTCGTGAATTAATAATGCCAGCAGCCGAGTGAAAGGAAAAAAAAAAAAAGTGGAAGAAAAACGGAGGCAAAAGAGCGAATAAAAAACTTAATGAATAAAATAATCGAGTTGCATGGTAAAAAGGAAGAGAAGCAGTGAGAAAGATGGTGTGACTCGAGTGAGAAAGTGTCGGATAGAGATGGAGTAAGGAGAAGAAGAAAAAAATTGTATTATTGTATCGGATCGGTAACCGGAGAAGCATTGAAGGGCGGAACGAAAGTAGAGGTTATAACGAGGTCTGACTATAAGCACATTGCGTGGAGACGATGGAGAAAGGTGGAGAAGGCTGTATAACGAGGTGTTTTTAACGCCGTCTCCAAAGCCGCAGCAAATTCAGCCGCCAGCTCCTCCAGTCTTGGGCGCGATGGGTACTTATTACGTAAAAAAAAAGCAACAATTTCGGTTTTTTTCTTTATTTCTTTTTTTTTTCTTTTTACCTATCTTCCTTCTTTCGGAACCTATTTTTTTTTACCTCTGCAGCGTTACACCATAATAAGGTGTAATAGGTTTCTCGTTGTTGGGTTACTTGCTACAGCTTTTACATGTAGGTGCTGGGTACGGAGTGTTGTAGAGTCTACTATCGAATGTGGAGCCTCGCGAACCCGTTCATCATCGAATTATTCGGCTATGAAGTGGTTCGTAACTTGTTGACGGGCTGGACAGTGTACTCCAGTTCCAGAGGTGCCGAATATTTTATACACATTATATTGTCTCTCGACAGGGTGCGGTTGAATTCTGCTGGAAATGAGAAAGGTGCAACCGTTGCGAAACGTTTCCTTCTAATAATATCTCAAATATTCAAACATAAGTTACGCTTGGGTTCTTTCGATTAATGATAAGCTAATGTAAGACCCAAATCAAGAATATGGTAGGTAGTCTTAATACTTATAAGGCCGAATGCCAAAACGGGGCTCAAGGATCAACCTGAACATGAGTGTTAGTTTCTAAGAAAGGGGTATGCAGAACATGTACACAATGATATCAAGATTTTCAATTTTTGCAAACACTTCAACACCCTAAGGATGTTCCATTTTTTATGACATTGGACCCAAAATTATATTTTATCTCCTGTTTGTAAACTTGTTTTACGTTCCTCTTTTTTTAAATACTGATATTCAAGTACTGGTTGTTGTTGCTTAAGTATCGATCATGCATTCGGCCCTTTGTACATTAATTTTGGTCTTTGGTCTTGGTCTTGGTCTTAGAGTCTTGCACACTTAATCTTGTTGTCGGTCTTAATCTTGCGTAGTGAATTTTCGGTCTGTCTCGATCTTGATTACAAGATTATTGCTATCACTGATGGCTAAATTTAAACTCATCATTCACGTCCCTCCAAAATATAAAAAGAAATAAATTTATACAATAAACGTTGCAAATTACTCGAGGAGTAAGACTGCAAATATTTCATAGCATGATTTGTCTTAGCCTCGTACAATCAAGTCTCGGTCTTGGTCTTGGTTTCGGTCATAGTCTTTTTATTGAAAAAAGTGCTACGTAATTTCGATCGAAGAATGATTTACATAAGAACTGAATAGCTACTTCAATTAACTCTCGATTATTGTGATCTGCTCGATTAGGTCTGTAAGAGCTTCTACATGTGAAAAAAATTTTAAAAAATTGAGCAACCTCTTCCAATGCGATGTACCAGTAGCCTGATATTCGAAAAGGTGTATAAAAACTGACAGCTTATATTTATCCTTCCACTTCCGTAGCTTCAACTTCAAACTGCCTGTATGTATCTAAAAAATTGAACGTTTCTAATTTCTTCTTACTGGTTTATCAAATGATCTACGTTGTGTGTCTTGATCAATAAAACCCCAGGTCCATTGCCAATAGGAGAATGTGTCTCCTTGTTGCTGTTTTTTGGTAAAATATCACTCATCTTTAACTATAATTGGCCCCTTCTAAAGTTTGAAATTCTTCGCTGACAAAACTTTTTAGCTGCCCTATTATAGAAAATTTCATTGTGATAAAAAATGTAAATCAACCTTGAAACTAAAAATGCAAAGATGATTTATGGAGGCTAATTTGACAAGATAGAAGACTCGATAAAATTCCAAAATCTTAGAGAAAATCGGATGGTGAAGTTATTAGCTCTCAGAACGAACCCTTCATCCCCATAGTACACCGAAGTGAGGGGATGAATTTGAAAGGTATACCTACATCTGTAACAAATCTAGGTACCTATAGCATACTATGCGAATACGATATTCTACAAAAATAGCCAATCTAAATAATTTCAAATGTCATTCAGAATCCAAATTTCAAATATCCATAGAAATATTCCCTCAAACTTTTACATAGGGCAAACGTCACCATCAAATTGGGTGAGGATAGACGGAAACAATATGAAGTTGATCGACGACAATGCACACTGAAAATGGCGCAAAAGCTATCAATTGATAGTCCTGTGAAGGGCTGAGACTTTGAGTGGTAGAGAAACGGTTGAGTACGCACCAGCATTGAGGCCCCTAGGCCTGGACCCTCACAAATTACTATGAATTCAAATCGAGTCGTGGTAGCGACCAAAAGAAAAAAAAACAAATTGTCTGCGGAAAAATATATAAAAATTAATTATTCTGGAGGGAATATTTTATTTTTGTCACTTTTTTCACCTAAAGTTTTCATATACAGTGAAACGTACCAACCTGTCAAAGGGGAAAAAGTAAATAACCTCGGCTAGAAGTGTTTGCCAAAGAGAATAGTAAGTTACGTTTTATCGATATTTTACACGTACAGCCAATATGTTTCTCCTACCATGTATAAACCCACCGAGAAAAATCAATTGATTATACAGTGATTGAACCTCATTAAAATGCCGTATTTCGGTGGTTTTTCGTTTCCTCGCCGACCTTCCCCTTTCGTTCCTCCAACTCAGTCGTCACCATTTTTCCAATTCGTTTCCTTTTTTACCAATTCATCCGAATGAAAACGCAGTGTAAACAGGAAAAAATTACTAGTTTCACAGAAGGTTTAAACACAGTGTAACATTTCGTATTTTATTTACTCGAGAAATTTACGTTACCTCCCCATCCCAGTTCACGATGAAGAATCTATTGATGGAGAGAAGCGATGTGAGTGACGACCATCATAGGTACATTTACACTGCAATCGTATCTATACATTTTAGGAGGAAAAGTGTAACTGTAGATGGCGAAAGGAAAAAAGAAGATAATTCGTGTTGTCGTTGCTGGTTAATTTAATCTTTTCGATATTTGTGGAGCAAATTGAATGGAAAACTCTTCAAGACAGAACGGTAAAAAGTTTCCTGAATTTTTTCCTTCGTCAAATAATACGCTTCGTCGAGTAAGGTGATTGCTGAACGGATTTTTCGCCTTTGACGGGACGTGTGGCTTTGCTACCATGATGTCGATAAAAATACACAGTCGACTAGAATAAATAGCTGTCTGCTTTCGTTAATTTGTCAATTTTGTTTAAAAAAAAAAAAAAAAAAATTATGTCATCAAGGTGAGTGTGGAATACTCTCAGCAACCACTGGCAGTTTAGCCTAGATTTTTGTGCCCTCATAACACTGGATCCTTACTCGAACACAAACACATGTATGTAGAAAATACGTACGTCTGTGTGATGACTAATTGCGTCGTATTTATGGTTTCTATATGACAACTGATAAATATGACACATGCACTGATAACCTAGTCCATGATGTCACCCTGAGAGTTTACTCTCGATTCGTCATGGTTCGATAATTGCAACTTATTGGCATGAATTTTGAAGTAATTACAAACGAACAAACACTAATGTGTTCAATGTACAGTGCACCAAATTAGCCAATGTTGCGGCGGCGACTGTCTTCATAGGAGCCGAGCACCCAATATCTCGTACTGGGTATGATCCTTATACTGAGAGTGCTTCAAGGTTCAGCTCTGCCCTACTATGTTAGTGTTGGAATAAATTCCTGCAGAAGGCTGCACATTTTAAAGCGCAAATGCATGAAAAATAGTATATTGTCGAACTAGTGTGAAAAGTAGGCAATTCTACGAAAGTGAAGTTTGCACGAGCCATAGGTTAATGCTGCGAACTTCAGAGTAGTAAGAAATTGGACGTGTTTAACACTATAATTTTTATAAAAAATGAAAATAATTCAAAGACCAAAATAAAAACGTGAAAAAAATTAAAAATAAAATTGGGAGGACTAAAAAAAAAAAAAAAAAAAAAAGAAAATTATTTCAACGAAATTTAAAATACTATGAAAAATTTCTCAAGTTGGATGATCGATTTTCCTGCTCAAGAAGATGAAACCCTTCACGACAAAATATGAGTGCTTTTAAGCGAACTATGTCAAGATTCTGCATTATGAAGATCAATCTTAAATCGTATTCGTTCTTGCCGACGGTCGTGTTATTTTGCTACGCGTTGGACCACTTAAGACTCTAAAAATCAGGTATATATGCGCCTACTATCGATCGTGAAATTCATATTCCATGTAAGGCACCTTTTATGGCGGTGCTTTTCTCACGTGAATTTACGTTTTCGTCGAACGAAACTGCTACAAATGACGGCGATCAATGCGCCAAAATAATAGAAACACACACACGTACGCTCGAACGAACATTACAAAATGATATACGACTTGACGAATGACCATATGCACAAGAGAAGAGGTTGGTGGAGGCTGTTGGTGCTGTACATAAATACAGCAGCGTTGGTAGGGATATGGCACCAAGTTCCGTACTCCATTTATTTTGTTCGTTCCGCACTCCTATTTCTTTCAACTTGCATTAATTTTTGGCGGAAAAAGCTGGAAAATAGCAAAAATTACTGAAACTAACACGTAGAATACATATATATATATATATATGGACGAAATGGAAAAAGGGTTGAAAAAAACGAAAAACAATTTGGACATGGAACTATTTTCATATTTTTTCTTCTTTTTTTTAAATAACTTTTTTTTTTTTCTTGTCCTATAGTATATTATTATTATTCTTTCGCTCATCTCGTTCACGCGTTCGTATTTTATCATTTGATAATTGTATTTTTATGACCGACAAGGATTAATTTAACCCGTTTTGGCCATATAATCGCGATGGGTGAGCGCAAAAAAAAAAAAAAAAAAAAAAAAATATGAGGTAATTATACGGACGCGAACGAAAATTATTAAAAAAAAAAAAATGTTAACTTACCTCCAGAGTTCCAAAAGGTATAAAGAGCATATACTAACAGGCAGTTTTAAAGGATTACTTTTTTTTCTTGGTTAATTAATGATAAATTTGTTTAAAAAAAAAAGGGTGGTTTTTTTTTTCTTTCGAATTGACGCGGAAGTTCGGACTAATACGGAATTTTTAACTTGTACTTAGGTTTTCATAGATTTCTTTCGTAGCTTTCCCGAGTTCCATAATCCTTCTTTTTTACAGTCCCCAACAAAAGAAAAATGAAATATACTATCAAAAAATTACTAATTTGGGTAAGATCTGTGGTCACATTTGTCCGAAAATGGTAGCCTAGGACAAAAATCATAAACAGTCTGTATTCGGAAAATTGTATATATACGTGGTCAAACGATGAAAAATAATAAAGCTGTAAGTCCAAGCCAAAACAGAGATCATCATTATTGATGTTTTTTTTAAGTCAATTTAGTGGTTGTATTTGCTATGTAATGTAGTCATGGAGAATGACTGCATAAGAGCCGAACATTGACTAACTAATGGTTTATCTTACCAGAAGGAGAGTAACTTGAAATATTTATTTGAGGAATGTGGTGTGAACTATGAAAATATAAAAATTTACATTAAATTACCGAACTCTGGACTCTTTCCACAATAGTGGTGCAGCGAGATGAGGGTCGTAGGGTTTAAATCACCCTAGATATAAAATAAAAATGAAAACTCAAAAAAAAATAAAAGGCTCTAAGTAAAAAAATTCAAATTTAAAACGGGAAAATAAAATTTAAAACCCCCTCCAGAAGATAATTCTTATCGCGCCATTGGTCCACTAAAAATAATAGCCTACCCCCTCAAAAAAAAAAAAAGAAAGAGGAAACTGTGGTACTTTGATTTCGAACCGATATGTATTTAACGAAAAGTGTAATATTTTGAGTTGCTATTCAATTCAGAATTTTATCTTTTCATCTCTCTCTTCACTGGTTTTAGTCAGCCGTTGCATTCACACCTTCAACTTAAAAACCGGTTGCGTCGACTTATTGAATGAGAAAAACTAACTCTGAAAATTCATACGTTTTCAACATTTTTGAGTAACTTCATATGGCAATGCAGTTCGCACAGCGATCTAAGGGGACTACGTTCAGCATTATAAAAGAAAAAATTCAATCGAAAACACTATCGATTGTTTGTAGCCTATACATAGCCACAAGTCTTTAGTCCATTTTCGATAGAAATATAGCAGGTACCTTTTCTACGTATATAATGATGCCAAATCACACGGTAGAGGATATAAAGGGATCAGAGCAGAGCCGGCCGGAGGGTTTCCTCAAGGAGGTTTTGTTTTTTGCTACTGGACAAGTCAATTTGAAATTAAAAGTTTTTTTACATTTTTTAAAATAGTAAACTGCCATGTTTTTCTGAAAACAAATACAATAATGGTTGAATTGAAGTGGCAGACATGGTATGGTTGGAATGGATATATTCGTCTAAAAATAAAATAGACGAATATAGTCGTACAAAGGTAAAATTTGTTTAATTTATAAACAATTTCCCTGCATTCCATAACATCCTATTCTTCCTTTAATTGTTTACAAACCAATGTTTGAACAATGACAATGACAATACCTAATGGTACTGGTGATCACATCCAGACTGGTTTCCACTATATGAATCGATTTTTTACACAAAATACCTACTTCAGACTAACCACAATGAAAAAAACGTATCCTCGAAAATGTATATATACTCACATTTTCGATGGAATAGACACACTTTGTTTTAGACTCGGTTAGAAGTAACACTGTTCTTAATATTATATTGTAAAGACAATTATTTTATTAAAGTGTCCAATAACTCTTTGTAATTGTAATATTCACTTGAAGTCTGAATTCAGAAAAGTTAAGGTCTACTATATTAGAGAGGATGATAATTATTTTATTTAGGGCCAGTTTTTCAATTCTCAGTCAAGATCTAAGTTAGTTTAACTAGCAGATAGCGCTAAGAGTTGAATAGGATTTTAGCGCTATCCAACAGTTAGATTTCTTAACTGGCGATTGAAAAACCTACCCCCCCGTTCAGATATTAATACTCATTGCAAATATTAATATAGGTACTCGTGTAAGGTGTAATCCATAAAAGAGTACAAACTCTTAAAATTATAATTCTTTTATGCCGTTACAATGGTTGAGTTATGCATAATTAAAAATAATACGTGAAATTACGTGGTACTAATTTTGCTTCTTTTTTTTTTCTTTTTTTGTGGGTCATAGGGGAGTTGAACGCCCAAAATTCCCCCTTACGGCTGGCCCCGTATCAGGGGTTATTGACACTTCAGGCCTTCATTGATGGGAGTTTAAATGAAGAAATGCATAATGTAAGCCTCAATAGGCGAATTTTCTTCCAATTTTATCGGTCAAGTTCCAGTATTCCCAATATTTTGACGTTAAAAAGCCTGAAATTTCTGCATTTTTTGGCTAAAATCTTCACCCAAACACCAAACCCGCCACTGCACTCACTCAGAGAGACACACTCCAGGACGTCCAACTGGCGTAAGTAAGTAGGTACGACGGTACGAGGTGTTCCGCGTCACCCGAATAAACGCATTTCAAATCGAATTTATCATCGAATTACAAAAAAAGAGACGAATACGAACGACCGAGAGAGAAAGAGAATCGAGTGTAAATAGATAAATAATTTATTATTACATGGGAACCGTTTGTATTTCGATATTCCACGACGCGTGTAAAATATGACAATAATAAGCAGCTCGTCCTTGCTGGCGGACAAAATTGTAACTATACGTAGGTATACAGGCACTCGGTATGGTGCTGTCTGCATAACATTGACCGTCGTCAAGGTTCCTTAAAAGGGCCCTAACAGCGACACTGTACGAAATAGCAAGGCAATACGAAAGAAATTTCAGCTTCGGCTGTCTCTATCTAATCTGTCATTCTTTCGTTCTTTCTTTTCCTTTCGACCAAATGGAAACGCGTCCTCTCATTTCTCTCCTCGTGGAGAAACGTATCTTGTACACTCGCTCTCCCCACCTCCCCACCACAATCCAAATAATAATGGTAATGTTATTAGATTATTAGTACGCTTCTTCAACGATAACATCGTTGGAGATGATAATGATTATAGAGCGGCGTAACGTACAGTCAAAGAGAATCGACTTAGTGGTGTCTAAAATTGAGGAAACACGTTTGACCGTCGTCGTTCGTTGCGATATGTATTTCGAATTTTGAGAGAGAGTGTAGAAAAAAAAAAAAATGAAGAGCAAGAGCTATATAACCGTTACGAAATACAGAACAAAAAAAAAAAAAAAAAAGTAAAAAAAATTATCGCACGTGATGCGAAGGCAACTTTGTATAATGCAACGAGGTCCGTGTCAGGTATCTCAAAAACGACTAGTGACGTGAGCACGTGATGGAGAAAAACGAATCTTCTGCGTTGAATACAGATGAAGATATGACGTAGGTACCTTCGGTTATATCCGGTAAATTGAAAACGATATACCTAAAGTCGCTAACAATGATATTTGTGACAGAAAAAATAATTATTTTTGGCTGCCTAAGCAAATTAATGCATTAGAAGTTTGCAAATGCACAAAAAGCCGTCGAAAAATGTGAAGTCTATAGAAGTGACCTTTTCGTGTGTAGGTACTGAACTTTTTCGTTTTCTCAGATGATATCAATTTGTCTATCGTACAAATAAACTTGCCCATAAACAAATACCTACATTCTACTGTCACTGTGTGACAAAAAATTTAAGCATCTGTAGCCACCTTCTAACGAGTGAGTCCTCTCAAATAAACTATTTTCAGTTATGCAAATTCCGTTTATTCCAGCTGAATGCTGTGTGTTTCCCAAGAAGCTCGCAGAACTGTTACAGCAGATAGTACACGTCACGACAGATGAAAAACGTTTAATAAACGCGTACCTATGTACCAATCACGTATTAAATGTTTAAGAGGAGCTACGTATGGCATTAGAAAATTTTCTTAAAAATTGTTATCTAATCAAGTAAACCAATAGTATTTTCCACGTGGACCAAAGACGATAATTGGCTTATCACCAATTATATCATGTTGGTAGCAAGTGCACTTGTCATACTCTATCATTTGTCATGATTATCAATAAGGTACTACTAATTAATTGTCAATCAACACGGATACGTACGTATATATTTACAGTATATATTTACATGTATGTGTGTAGAGAACCGTGCATAGAAAGTCTCAGTACGCAGTAGTTATTAGCCAGTGTTTGAGTTGGGGAAATACAAAAGTATTTGCATGTCAGAAGATAGTCAACGGACTCTTTGCCTGTTTGTCTTCATGCACCAAAAAGTATAGGTAAGCCAACTTCAATGAACACTGGCTAACGGCTACCGTTTACTAAGGCTAACTCAGCTAATTACACGCACACAAGCGCATGTACGTAGTTAATTCATACTTGGTGTTATACTTGGCCATTAGTTATTATACTTTGTTCAGTACCATGGCAATAGATAAAGTAACATGAAGCATTTGCTACATGTGATTGATCAGTTGATGTAATTTGTGATAAATTTGATTTGGGTCAATTAGAATAGTGTGCAAAGTGCAACTTACAGTTTCAAAGTTTCATTTAACATACAAAGCACAATTTTTGCCAACCTTTGGTAGCACAACTGTCATCCAGGGGATTAAGCCTCTATCGGGATGTCTAGTGGTGGTGGAGCGCTCGTGTTTATCAAATGCTATCACTTCTGTAAGGGTGTTCATGGAGATTGTTTGTATACTTTTAAATAAACACGAGCGCTCCACCACCACTATACATCCAAGAGGCTTGGTCCCCTGGATGAACTGTCAATTTCATAATACTTTAAAAACAATAATAAAACAAGTCATGTTTTATTCATCAAAAATTTCTCTTCCGACATTAAATATTTCCTTTCAAAAATGCCTGTTTTGTACTTAAAAACAGTTATGAAATGTGAATGATCATGCTTTCAGCACTTTAAATTTCTGCCACCAGATTGAAACTCCTTTGTTCTGGACTGCCAAATACCTCTTTTGAGAGTAAATCCCCTCACTAACTAATACAAAACATTCTTTCAGTCGATCATGAACATTAAAAATGTGTCTATTCCGGATTTGGGAACAACCACTGTGATGGTTATATATCGTACCAGAATATTTAAAATACACAAGTTGATAAGAGAGTGTATTAAACAGTAAGTTTATAAAACGTGGGAGAAGATATACCTAAGTAATAAGCAGTAACAACATGAAAAATCAAGACAGATTAAAAGTGAATGTAAAAAGAATTAAAATAATGAATGTAGAAGTACAAAACATAAGATTATATAGTAGGTGTGATTATTAGTCTAAACAGGAGGTTCGAGCAAATTTACGGAGTGTTGGAGAAGGGTTTCAATCTTATTGGTTAATAGAAATATATGTACATGAAATATGACCAATGGTCTTGTAAGAATATGACATAAAGTGGGTGTTCACAAATAATTTCGTGGAAATTAGTATATATGCAAGATTGCAAAAATGGTATAAACAAGAAATGAGTTCATAGGGCTTGTATAAACAAAGTAACTGTTTGTATAGGAAGATGATGTCATCAGGCAAGTCTTGACTTGTTTGAATGATGTGAGTATTTATGAGTGGAATAATAAGAGAAAATAGATTGAAAGTAATGATGATGATGGTGATAATAAAAATACGAATTTAGGAAAGTATTATAAACGATACGAAAATATCGTTACAACCACTCTTTAAAAAAAATACACTCACACACCACCACATATAATACAAAATCTACGCGACCAAAAGTACCTAATCAATCTTACAGGCTGGCTGCAGTTCCAAGAATTCTCAAATTTAACCACATTTCCCATCCTATATTTACGCTTACACCAATAAATATCTTCGATTATGAACTCGTAACCGAGAAACACGACGTGTTAAAACAAAGCTCGATCAAAAAATCGATTTCAAAAATCATTAGATCGTATATAATGAAGAAACGCAGAACGAATTACCTACGTGTTCATCGTCGTAGGCTACATTTGATACTTGACGATCAGATCTTATTAGCTTTAAGCATATTGAATTATACGAGTAGGCGAATTGTAAATTCGTATCACAATACTATCAAACCGCACATACTATCGGTGTGCACACACATGTACGTATAACGAGAGTGCTACATAATGTAGGTATATATTATTATTATTATTATTATTATTATTATTTACAATTTAATGTAATCGAATACCCCACGTTCTGGGTTGATCATCGAGGCCATAACGTATTGGTAGTCGCAAAATAAATCAGAAATGAAGCGAATACTTCGCTCTGGTAGCGGAGAAAAAGGAAAACCCGTTGACCACGAAGGTGACTACGAGTTATTTTTCGTATTCATTACAAAATTAGCGGTGAACTTGGCCATTATCGAACACACGGTAAATGGTTGATAATCGTACATACTGGAAACCAATACATATTAATTTTCTTTTTGGTACACTCGACTTGGTTATGAAGCTGATGATAAGTAAAGGTTAATAACAATTTGGAATAATTGGAGAAGAAAAACCATGAAATCTTAACTGTCTGCGGTGAGTCGAAAAATCATAACTTTGTGGTCGAATACAGAATCTGACGTGCTAAAGGTATTGTGGGTTTGCCTCTGTTGCTGGGTCGAAATCGGTACCTAAATGTAGGAATATTGAAAATATATAAGAAAATCGACGATCAATTCATCGGTTTTTTTTTTTGATCGGCATAGTTTTATTGGTGTGCCATGATCTAGTTGTACAAATGATGAAATTCCTTTTTGTATAGGCTATACGTTTTTTCATTATATATATAAAAAAAAAAAAACAAAAAAAACAACAAAAAAAACAAAAAAAAACAACAAAAAAACAAAAAAAAACAAAAAAAAACAAAAAAAAAACAAAAAAGCAGAACTTTAAAAATATTTTAATCTTAACCTGATCAGTACAGAAAAATACGGAACTGGTTCTTTAAAGACACTGATTCTGCAGGGTAGAACCGGACAAAAACGTTTTTTAAAACCGTCTTCAAAAAAGGAGGAGGTTCCATACATTCGTCTATATTTATTTTTATTTTTAGGCACCTACACATACACTGACTATCTAGAAATGGCAGAGCTGATTATGATGATTTAGGATTCACTTGAATGTGGATAGTCCATAGATAGTCCCACTATATTTTCGTTAAAATTGGATCAATACCGGATCAGTATCGGATCCGAAACTACGAGCTTGAAATTTAAAATTTATCTGAATTTTGATATTTGGGAGATTTTTGGTTACTGATTACGAATCGGCTGTCAGATTCTCAAAATTCAAAATTGTCGATTCAATATGGTAGATTCCGAAATTCTAAATTTAACCAATCAGGCAATCTACGTGAAACTCAGTAGGTAGGTACGTGAGTTTCACCTGTGCGTATAGGCATATAATGGCGGATTTTACATCGGGCTCCTTTTTTACATAATTAGAAAACTGAAACTTACAATGGTGAAATAATGGAACAGACTTGTTTAAAAGAAAATAAAACTCACTTACGTGAAAAAAGACAAACCTGCATTAAAAAATGAATTAAAAAACAGCACTAAAATGGATAAAATAATTTTGTGAGGACGTTGTAACACCATCCAATTTTGTTTATATGTATAGTGAAACTTTTTAGGTTTTCAGGTCAGAGCTAAATTCAAAGTTTCCCTTTTTAGTGCTTTCTTTTAAGTTCATATTTTTATGCAGGCTCTTCTCAAAAAGAATCGAATTTCTTGACCCGACACGATGAGTAAGTTCTGATGAAACGTTCTCCTCCAAAGATTTGATCGTGTTTATGTATCAGGTGCTCTGCGTACCTAATCATTTTTTTCTCAGCAATATCAAAAAAGTTATTTTAATTATTATTCTATTTTAGAGAAGCATTAGTATTAGTTTCTTGAATTTTCCCCCTTCACGTATCTGACATAGAACCAAAACTATGAGGAAGAACAGAGAACTGACTTTTAACTAAACTTGTCCAGAAGCTGTAATTTTGTACCTAGGCTATATCGAAACCAGCATTAATTTATTTGTACGAGTAGATTTAATTCATCAACATTTTTCCAGTATATTAATTCTAAAATTTGTTCTCATGCACAGAGTTAAAATAGTAAGTATATTATTTTCAGAAAAAACACTTATTACTTCGTTATTTCTGAGCGCTAATTCCCTCCCCCGACGCTCCCAAAAAAAAGATGAAAAAAGAAGTATACAATCGAACTTTTTATCAAACTTCTTGGTCATATAAATTTTGTTTTTGTAACAAGCAGTTGTTTTTAAATGTCTCATTTACATCTGAAGTTTGCTATCAGGAAGTCGTTGTTATCATTTAGTAAAATATTTAACCGAAATCGATAATAGGCCAGCCATGAAATGGTTTGCCTTTATAACTTGCACCCCTATAAAGTTAAACTACCGTAACCCATAAAATTTTTTCGTGGATTTTGTGTTAGTAAGGTTCTACTGTACTTTCTGAAAATCATTTCACAGTTGAAAAATGTAACTGTGATCTTGATCACCGAATTTCGATGAATTATTACCTGATGGATTATTAATAATTAATATGAAGGAATAATATTTTGGTTGTATTTTATTTTCATTTGCTATACGAGGGTGAATTTATTCATTTAGAAGCAAGATTTCGCGCGGAACAGTAATAGTCAGTAGTGAAACGATCTTCAGAAGATAGACTTGGATATTTTTTGCCTATTTTTTTTTGAGTAGATTTTTTTCAAAAATGATTTTCTGAGCATTTTGGCACTGTTTTTGAAAGTTTTTTTTTTTTATGTACCCTTTTTTGCGTTGACTCCATTTCCAGACGTAATTTTGATCGGATGGTTTCGAAATTTGAAACATATATTTTGGATCATCTAAGAAAGAACCCTATAGTTTTTGGTCGGAGTCGGAAGCATAGTCCATCCGGTAGGTCAGTTTATATGCATTTTTTAATATTTTTTCTCAAATATACTTTTTTTTTTTTTTTTTTTTTTTTTTTTAATATAATCCACAATTTTTGTCACTACATGAAAAAAAAACACCATCGAATTATTTCATAAAATTATTCTTGTTAGAGCTTGGAATAATTTTTCATTTCACATAAAAATAATGATTTTTGACACATTCGTAAAATATTTTAAAAACATTGTATTGATTGGATCGCATGCATCGTATTTGTGTGATATTGGTAATTTTTTGCAGATTTTCAACCACAAAAGCCTCCGTCTTGTTTTGCTAGTGGTGATAATCATTGTCCATAGCTACATTTTTCATAGAATAGATCGAAACTTATACACCTACAATTAGTGCCATCACCTCGACGAAGTTCGTTATGATCACTTCACTTCATCACATCCTAAACTGTGTGTCTCTGCGGTCCAGCGAAGTCAAACGACCAAAATAGGAATGTTTATCACAGGCATATTCGAAATTTCTAAAACTAAACGTTTTTTCTTACTGTATTCTCACACTCTCGCATTCAGGTATAGGATACAGGTACCCATATAGATATACTGTACAGCCATCGATATCGCGTGTCAGTCACTATTCCAGTCAAGTTCACCAGCACCATCTTTCTGCGCGTTTCTCTTTTTCTTTTTACTCGATCATCTTAGCCGACAAGGTAACAATAAAACTTTGCGAAAGCACGCCTTCACCATTTATTCTTTGCATATCATAAGAAGAGAAGAGAGAGAGAGAGAGAGAGAGAGAGAGAGAGAGAGTGAGAGAGACAGATGCCGCGTGTGTACCAGTTCGATAGCTGACATGCTGGTTCTTCCGGTACCACTTCGTCACCATATGTTCAATTTCAACGAAATTCAATACTTTGCGCATTGAAGCCGCTATATGGCTGTATTCTTGAAGGAGAATGAAGAGAAAACAAAAAAAAGTGTGTTTATATATATATATATATATATATATAATATTATAAATAGAAAAAAAAAGAATAAGAAAAAACCACAAAGTTCTTCGGTACCATTGATACTTGTGTATGTGTGTGTGTTCTCAATTCTCAGCGGTCGTGCTTTTTTTTTTTGTTTGTTCCTACAAACATACGCCGGCTCTTTTACACACTCTTTAGCCTATAATATCAGTTATTATAACGTTGAAAGGCTTCCGTTTACATATTATTATACTAGACGCAGAGTACTGCTCTTCTTCAAAATTTTTTGCTGCCGTCTATTATTCCGTATACATTAGCCTACACCTACCTACGATTATTATGTAACATTCACTGCAAATGATAATGGAAACAGAATGGGAGATAGCTGATGTCGAAAAATAGGGCTGGGGTGGCAATGACGTATTATAAATACATGTATCGTTTTCGAAAAATAGGCCTATCAAAAAAAATATTGTACGCATATCTGCTGTTTAAAGTTCGCCAATCTTATCACGTTTCTATCATCTTTCAATAGGTTTTCGACGTGTGGCACAGTGCCTATGTAAGCCTACCTATATATACATATAAGATCCGAAGACCATTACATGAAAGAAGGAAAACGAACTTCGAGAAATGCGATTTATTAAAAAAAACGAATTTTAAAACGAAGTCGTCACATAGCGCATGGTTTTAGTCGGACAGAATAATCACAACTAAATATACAGAAAAGAACATCGATGCGAAGTATAATGGTACGAGAGTTAAAAGCAGATAAGACAGAGCGGATAAATGTAGGTACGTGTACGAGCAAGAGATAACGAGAGAAGAGAGGAATCTTACATCCCCCCCTCCCCTCTCATTTAGGAGCGGAAAGATAATCGAGGAATTAAGAGGAGATTGTCTTATCTGCTGGACAGCGTAGTAATTTGCTTGCATGATACAAACGTTTGCCTGAAGGGCCATGGTTGACAATGATTTCGAAAACGTTGTTGGAGATTACTCTAGAGATTAGGAACGGTCCAATGCGTAAATTATCAAGTTTATTACGATTGAGCTTATTGCCATTGTCGACGTAAACAGAGTCTCCAATGGCGAAATTGACATCACATTTATTTTTATCGTATAAATGTTTATTGTACATGTGATATTTAAGCGTATTTTTGAATGCGGTTTTCCTATCCTCGTGTACGTCTGCAGGAGAGGATAAAGTTTCAGGGATGATGGAAACAGGTCGACCGGTTAACAGATACGAGGGAGCAAATTTGGTGACCGAATGAGGAGAGTCGTTGTATTGTTTCACGCATTCGTTGGCAATAGTCGACCAACTCTTCTTTGGGGGAGTGGATATGTCGTGTTTCGAGCAACGAATGCGATTTACCAATGTTTGATTGAGACGCTCATTCAAACCATTTGAAAATGCGCTGTCGAGTGCTGTAAAAACATGGCGAATGCCGGAGCGGGAGCAATATGAAGTAAATTCGTCGGAGGATAAGCCGCCATATTGATCTGTGAGAAGGATCCCAATCTGGTTTTCTTTCTGCACAGAGTCGATAAGCTGAGACATGATTTTGGCTGATTGGCCTTTGGAAGAGAGGATGTACGCGTATCGCGTGAAGTGGTCGACAAGTAGATGTAGATAACGTAGTGAGGAGTGATAGTGGCCGAAGCCTCCTATTGTATCGAGGGACATGACTTCGAACGGGGCTTTGGCTGGACCAAGGAAACCCATTCGGGCACTGCGGCGAGGACAACGGGATTTGTTCATTATACAGATTGTACACGAGTTACAAAATTTACGAATAGAATTGTACATTTTTGGAAAAGTAAAATGTTTCGAGATAATAGCTATTACATGTTTTGGCCCGATGTGGCCGTACTTTGCGTGAACAATGCAGATCAGATATTCACCTGCTTGGCTATCTAATACGATACGAGAATTGCCGTTAATATTGCGAAAGATGATACCTTGTTTGGTCGAGTCCAAACTTGATATTTTTACGTTACGTTGAAGTTGTTTAATTTCGCCGAGGGACAGAAAATTAAACGTGGGTAATATCGGTTCGATATCCGTGGAGTCAGACTGAGGTTTTAGTACAGGGTTTCGGGAGAGGCAATCGGCTTCGTGATTTGATGTTCCAGGACGGTAAAGGATTTTGAAGTCGAACTGAAGGAGTTCATTGGCAAGATCTCCAAGTTCCTCGTCAGTTCGAGCTTTCAGATTCAGACCCTCGAGGGGTTTGTGGTCGGTGATGACAGTGAAGTGGCGTCCTATTAACCAATAGCGCCAATAGCGGATGGCTTCTCGAACAGCAATGCTTTCGATATAAATAGCCTTCTTCTTCTTTTGCGCATCTGACAATTTCTTTGAGAAGTAGGCGACTGGTTTTTGCAAACCGTTCGACTGCGTCTGCTTTAGCACCGCACCGATACCTATTCCACTGGCATCAGTGTAAATAAATATTGGTTTGGTGCGATCAAAAATGGCCAGAATGGGTACGGAAGTTAGTAGGTCTTTTATTTTATCAAAACTACTTTGGCATTCGTTTGACCAGGAGAATGGAGTGTTTTTTCGTAGGAGGTTGTGGAAAGGTTCGAAGATAGAGATGGAGTCTGGGATGAATTTTCGATAGAAGTTCACTTTGCCAAGGAATTGACGGATGTTTTTCCTGGAAGAAGGAGTTGGAAAGCTTTTGATAGCTACCAAGTTATCCTGGAGTGGTTTGACAGTATCAGGTCCCAGGATGTGACCTAAGTATTGGATTGAGGAAGCGGCGAAATTACACTTCTTAAAATTAAGGCGGAAGCCGTCTTCAAAAATGGCTGTAATTAAACGTTGAACGTGAACTAAGTGTTCATCAAAGGTACGAGAAAAGATTAATATATCGTCCAAGTAATTTACGACAAAATTGGAAAGTCCGTTACGTTTAATAATGCCAGAAAGTGCATTTTGGAAGACAGCTGGGGCTACTTTTATTCCAAAAGGCATAGAATGCCACTCGTAGTGTCCGTGCTGGGTGATAAAGGCAGACTTGTGTCTATCCTGAGCACGAATAGGTATTGACCAGAATGCCATGTTAATGTCCAGCGCCGAAAACCACGAGCAACCTCGCGTTTTAACAAGAATTTCATCGATCAGCGGGAAAGGTTGACTTTCCGGGATGATTAATTTATTCAACTCGCGGAAATCGACGCACATGCGAGTTTTTGTTTTTGTGTTGCTCAAGCCATCTTTCTTAAATTGCATCGTTACAGGGGAAGCGAAAGGTGATTTAGATTCGGTGATCATGCCAAATTTTAAAAGTTCGTGGCATTGCCGTTCGATCTCTTCCTGATCATCGAATGTGCAGCGGTAAGGTTTCTTTGCCACGTACGTATCTTTCGAAAGGTTGATTGCACATTCATATTTAGTGACGTTGCCAACGTCAAAAGAGTGTTTAGCAAAAGCGGGGAAATTTTTAAAAATTAGCGAGCTAATATCGTCTTTTTCTTTAGCTGCTAGATGCGATATTTTTTTTTTAAATAACTCTTCAGATAAGTAGTCGTTCCAGATATCTACGTTGTTTATGGAAATTTCAGGAGGAGTGATTTTACGTTGCTTTAGTATTAAGTTATGATCAAGTGCGAGGCGAAACTCCGGAATTAAATCGAGGGCGATAATAAAATCAAAACAAAAGGTACTCGAGTTGAGAACGTATAACAGTACTCTCTTTTTGATTTCAAAAATTTTGATGTCAAGCATCGTGACACCTAATATGGAGCCCGGGCCGCTCGTGGTGTTATATGTTGATTTGATAGGTATAAACGGACAATTCTTTATTTTTTTGAGCGCGTTGAGCGAGACGACTGACGCATTTGCACCAGGGTCGTAAAGACCTTTACCCATTACAGAACCATATTCAACATTAACGACCACGAACGCGGGCATCACGCGTTTTTTTGTATGGAGTCGATTTCCTGTTGTAAGCTTTCGAGTTCGAAGGAGTGGATCGCCTTGTTTACGTTGCTAGAGTTTACATTAGGGTAATTAGGATTATTGTTACCTGGGTTTGCGGAATTATTACGGTACTTGGTATCTCTGATTTTTGTAAGGCAATCCTTTTCAAAGTGGTAGCGTTCGTATCCTTTCCTCTTGCAATAGGGACAAGGATTTTGCGAGCGTGGAGACAAGAATGGTGTAGGCTTGGCCGGGTTTGGAGCAATAGTAGAAGAAGATTGCAGGGGGCGGGTAGGATCGAAAGAGTTGATTGTCAAAAGCATCTTTCCAAGTGTCGTTGTTTCGGCAAGATTAATTCGGTCTTGGAGGTGGCGGGGAAGTCCGAGAGCAAGCTGAGTGATTCGGTCGAGCTCATGCATTTTTGGATTGTAGGATGCTAACAGGTTCAGTTTCTGTTGGGCATAGTCGGAGATCGATCCGGAAGTGTATTTGAAGTAGAAAGCTGAACGGGCTGTGGCGAGACTTTTAGTTCCAAAATTTTCAAGGAATGACTGTCGCCAGAAATTCCAATTAGTGGAGGTGGATGATAGACGTGTGGTGTTATACCACTTCTCGGCACTTTCTTCTAAAAACAGGCGAACAGCTTCCCAGTATCGGTCCTCATCGATGAATAAACGTTGGCATTCTGATTCAAATGTATCTATCCAAGCGTCTGCATTGGATAAGTAGGTTTTGGAGCCAAATTTCGGTATTATTGCATCCTTAACGATTGAGGCGAGAGATTTAATGGGGGTGGGGGTAGTAGTATGCGAGCGGCGGGTAGAGGTGGACACAATCGAATCAACCTCGTCGAGTTCATCTAGGAGGATTCCGTTGAAAAATGCATTTTCAAATTCATCAAAATACAATTTAGCAAGGTCGTCATCCAGGGTGCATTTAAAAGATCGTCGGGTCCATCTTGGGGTTAGGTCCTTCTTTGCTGCCTTTGCAATAGGCAGAAGCATCAGCTTATCGTGTAGATTGAGAGAACGTAATTCAGGTGGAAAGATATGTATGGACTCTTCGTCGAGGCGTTGAATGGAAATTACGTGTGTAACGGTGGTGGCAGCATTTGTGAGTGATGGCTCAGCACAAAAAGTGAACTTTACCTTGACCGGCATGGCGGAGGCGCGTGAAAGCGAGAGAAACGACGAGTTTTAAAATTTATAAGATCCGAAGACCATTACATGAAAGAAGGAAAACGAACTTCGAGAAATGCGATTTATTAAAAAAAAACGAATTTTAAAACGAAGTCGTCACATAGCGCATGGTTTTAGTCGGACAGAATAATCACAACTAAATATACAGAAAAGAACATCGATGCGAAGTATAATGGTACGAGAGTTAAAAGCAGATAAGACAGAGCGGATAAATGTAGGTACGTGTACGAGCAAGAGATAACGAGAGAAGAGAGGAATCTTACATACATATGTATATGTATCAAATATTCACGATCAGTGGTCTCGTGTCACGTTTCATTTGTTGTTGTTGTTGTTGTTGTTTTTTTTTTTTGAAATATTTCCTTCATGATTATAGATAATAAATCGCACTCTCCAGAGAAATTTTGTCGAAAATCTTTGTTCGGCCAGGAGGTAATGCCGAGAACGAAAATAATAAAAGTTTTAAGCTAACATTAAATTAATAGAAAGAAACTTTTATTGTAGAATTAACAGGGTGGTCGATCGCTTGATTGACGGTTTATGCAGCTATACGGCCGTGTATTTTGTCCTTAAAACAGAATTTGATTATGGATGCGGAACCGATTTTCTCAGCTTTGGGGGACATGAAATATACGCGAGTAAACAATTAATAAGTAACTTATAATAATAGGACGCGAAAGAGATGGCAACTCTGGAACAAAAATGTAGCAGAATTCGAACATCTTTGGTCTTCGATTCTCGATACTGAAAAAATGCAATTTTTGGCTCGAATTATGGTATCTAATTTTCAAGTAGTCTGTCTGTTCCCAGCTTAAGATGCGTTCAGAAGTAACGCAGCTTCGTTGTATTTAGTAGGTACGAAGTTTTTCACCTCATTCTGTTCGAATTTTGAAAAAAATTTGTAGGTACCCTCACAATGACGCTAAATTTCTAACGCTTTTGAAGAGGTTCAGGTGCTACAACACCCAGAATCTAAAAAAAAGTTGTATTTCT